>WNWU01000030.1:9028310-9045804 GCA_012654045.1 Ptyas mucosa | reverse complement strand
GTTTACACACACACACACACACACACACACACACACACACACAAATATTTTATAATATAAATATATATGTATAATTTATTATATATAAAATGTGTATATTACACACATAATTGAAAGCAATACACAAACTCACAATTTGTCCTAATCACAGATTACAACAAGGATGGAAAAGTCCCTTTGTCAATTCTGAGGTTATTATAAAAAATCCAGCTTGTATCCTCAGGAGCCATCCCAAGGAAGGACTAAATCCTGTTCAGAATTGTGTAAACATGCCCTTTTTAATCCTTAGGAATGCCTTTTCCAAAAGTAACGCTAAGCACTTCTTTCAGAACCAATTGTTATTAAAGGTTTGTGTTAAGTTTAAAAATGGAATTCCCAAGCCAAAATATTCTACTCTTATTTTAATGGCCATTTTATCAGCTTGCCTTTAATTATTTAACTAATCTAAATTACAGCTCTCTGTGGGCACGCACGCTGTCACCCCAGTTCAGCTCCGCCGCGCATACATGCGTGCCTTCCACCGGTCTTCAGGTCTCTGCCGCACATGCATCGGGGGGGGGGGTGTATGTGCATGTGCGGGCATGCGGGGGCTGTGTACGCATGTATGTGGAGAGGGGCGCATGTGGGGCTGCACGTGTATGTGGGGCAGGGCACATGCAGGGGAACACATGCGTGCAGGCATGGGGGCGGGGCACATGCAGCCGTGCTCACGCATGCGCAAGGGGAGGACACACATTGCATTTTGGTGATTCACGCATGCACGCATGCTTTGGGCACTCGGTCCGGAAAAGGTTAGCCATCACTGCCCTCAGCAATGTAGTATTTAACTGAGTTGTCAAGTGATCAGGTCTAATTTTACAACCATTTGGTCATTAAGTGAATCACATGCTCATTATGTGAACTCAGTTTTCCACATTGACATTGCTTGTTGGAAGTTAGCTGGGAAGATCACAATTTGTGATCACATGATCACCAGATACAGCAACCATCATAAATGTGAGCCAGTTGCCACAGTGGGATGGAGCCCATCAAGTGGCTTGTTTGATTGTGTGTTGTTCCCAGGGGAGTGAAGGGTTACTGTTTTTCATTCTGTTATATTGGGTTTTTTTTTATTGTTGGTAAGCTGCCCAGAGTCACTGAGAGTGAGTGAGCAGCCATATAAATTTCATGAATGAATGGATGGATGGATGGATGGATGGATGAGTGCTCAAGTCGCAACTGGGTAACTGCAGAAGTGATGCTGTTAGGAAATGATAATTACCTAACTTGTTGGGTTGGCAATATATAAACCCTCAATATAGCTTTAAGACTGTATTACTGTATTGCATCATACTGTGTCCTGATTGGTTAGCTCTGTAGCCAATGTCCTTAAGAGGAAGCTTAAAACATGGTTTGTTTCTTTTTGCTGATCATCATTGCTCTTTGCCGATCGTTAGTGCTCTTTGCTGTGTTTGCTATTGTTTGCAACCGTTTATTGTGTATGACTACAACGACTGGTAAGAAGACTTTGTTATTGGAATATCCCTGGACTATTGTTCTACTATCTACTGCTTTATCTGTGTATAACCTGGACTGTTTATTGGACTGTGCCTTATTACTATTTCTTGAAAAGTAAACAAAACTCAGTGTATCTGTGTGTTGGCTGTGGTTATTCGCAACTGCTCTCAATCGCTTTCATGTGCACACCCTTGCTACTCTAGGGTTGCTCTGAAAATTCCTTAACAGGTGCAATGATCACAACTTCAAGAACAGGTCATAGGTCATATAATGGCTATTATATAGGCTATTTTTCCAGCATGTTGTAACTCTGAACTATCTTTAAACAAACGGTTGCAAGTCAAGGATTATCTGAATGCCTAAGGCAGGATTAGAACTCAATTTTTCCAGCACTTAGACAGCACAAGCCTTTCTAGTTTGGGCTAATCTGAATTCATTGCTGAAGTTAGAGATCTTTGGTAGGGTAATCCCTACATGAAGTTAAACCTGCCTTTTGTTTCTCATCCCTGTTACTATGTCTCTGACTCACTGAAAGTGTGTGAGAGTGTCAATTATTCCAACCATCTTCAATAGCAGTTTGAAGCGTTTATGTTTTCAATCTACAGCTCTGGATATTTGGGGAATCTCCTGGAGCAGACCTGGGTGATGGTGGTGGTGTACAGCCAAGAAGCACAAAGAAAAAAAAAGGTATTGTACAATGAGGAAAAAGTACAGAAGAAATGCATCTTCTATTCAGCAGTACGAACATCAGGCATCCAAGTTAAAAACGATCACATCTGCCCCTTTATTCAGAACGGAAGTGTGATTTTACCCGCAATTTGCACTTGCTATCAATTTCTTCTCTTGCAGTTATAATTGAAGATAAGTGTTTCTGACAGAACAATACTTCTTAGAAATCTAAATATGACTTCTCAGAGTACTCAGTGTTTTAGAAGCTGTCTGAAAAAAAATATTTAACGTGAAATGGATTCTCTGAAACAGGCACAAGGAATTCGTACATGGACACTAGTTAACATCATTAGGTTAAATATTTACAGCTAAATAAAAAGTCTGGCGAATCAGGAGGCATACACATTTTTGCAATAAAAGCAAACATACAGGCAAGTTCAGCAAAACTGTTAAAAATGCAGCATTCCAGTAATTTGGTCATGGGGTAATGAAGTGTGGTCTCCAAATGTAGGGAATTAATTTACTATGACATAAATGTGGCAAGCCCATGACATTGTTAAATTTAGTATCTTGGTAAAATTGGTCTTGCAGTGGCAAGAAGGTGAATCTAAAGGAGTCTGAGACCAATTTTTTTTCTCACAACTAGACAACCCGTGACCCCTTGGGTCATCGTTTCGGAGATATTTCCTTCCCAGATTTCTCAATGCCTTCAATAACGGCAGAGCTTGTACTATACCTGGAAAGTTCTTAAAAATTCAGCAAGGTATTTAGAGATGTATATGCTTTGAAAAATAGCCCATGTTGAACTGTACAGCACAAAACAGCAGCACAGGAAATGATTTATGACATTTTGTATTATGTCATAAACTGCTTCATGGAAATGTTTATGCTATGAGTGAAATGTTTTATAAAAAATTGCCAAATTTCAATTCCATTTTGAACACATTCTGTTAGTTAGCCCATGTGAAGCAGTGGTGAAATCTAATTTTTTTTACTACCGGTTCTATGGGCGTGGCTTGGTGGGCATGGCAGGGGAAGGATACTGCAAAATCTCCATTCCCACCCCACTCTGGGGCCAGCCAGAGGTGGTATTTGCCGATTCTCCGAACTACTCAAAATTTTCGCTACTGGTTCTCCAGAACATGTCAGAACCTGCTGGATTTCACCCCTGATGTGAAGTATCTTGGTTCAATTGTTGTCCCAGTATGCATTATTTTGCCCAGTTATAGGTTTCTTGAATGAATGGTTTAGTACTATCTATAGATGAAGGAAAAGCAATAAAATGGCTGAGATCAGGAGTATCTGTAAGGGATGATCTAAAAAATCAAGATGGTGACCACAATGGTGTAATCAATCCATCTTGACTTTTTGGATCATCCCCTGTGGACAACCTGGCTGAGATGCAGCGATGGCTTTGCTTGAAGATGATGGTAAATGGGTGGAAGAATCCTTTAGATTAGGGGTCTCCAACCTTGGCAACTTTAAGACTTGTGGACTTCAACTCCCAGAGTTCCTCAGCCAGCTGGCTGAGGAACTCTGGGAGTTGAAGTCCACAAGTCTTAAACTTGCCAAGGTTGGAGACGCCTGCTTTAGATGACCATCCTGGGATTATAGAAAGAAATCAATCATACCATGGAAATGATATACAAGACGTTTGGAATTTAAAATATTTAAGCCATCCCATTTTAAAACATTAAAATATGTTGTTTATTTTTTTAATTTATTTTGAATACTTCAAACATTATACTCTCTCCTCTATTTCCTCCACATGGGGAAAGGTGTGTGAGTTGGGTAGAGGGAGGGTAAATGGTCCAAGGTCACTAGACCTTGGTTTCTATGTCTATGAGATAACTAGAGCTTACAGACTCCTGTTTCTAGTGGCTAGTGTTAGACAACACAAAATGTTTCTAGTCCGCACCGTAACTACTATGTCAAAACTAGTTTTCGTTTTTAATTTTAAATTTGAAACAGGTGATCCAACTTTGTTGACAGCATTGCAATACTGTTCCAACCGTATCAAATGTCTTCTGATCTTGAAAGCTTTGAGCTTGAAACATTTGCAATATGGACAGCCAATACTGAAACATTTACGGTAAACAACCCTTTCTGAGCTTGTAATGTTTCAAAACCAAAGCACTTTAGATACCTCTACACTGTGGCTATTTCACTGTTACTTAAGGTATGATGAGAATGTAAATTCAAAATACTTGGAAAGGACCAAATTTGGGAAAGATAACATTCAATATTAGGTGTCAGAATATTTACAGCGTGACTACTATTTTGAGACAACTCAGGAGCAAAATACAGGACACAGAGATTTTGTCATTACAAACAGTGGTTTATATACAAGACTTCTATATACATACACGTGGTAGGCACATACTAGGCAAGCAATCAATCTTCTTCAACTCTACCCGGAGAACTGCAACGAGGAGAGTGATACACGAGGAGAGAGAGAGACGCCCTCTAATGGCCTCCCTTATATAGCCAGCTTCTTAAAATGGCACTAACCCTGCTGACTCATCCTCAGTCTTAAAGGGGCAATAACCCTGCTGACTCATCTTCAGTTATCATTTCGGTTTACAGCTTTACAGCAGCTGGTCAACTATTAAATCATCATTACCTTTAACATTAGGAAACAGTAACATTTATTTCTATGCTACACAAAATTTGTTCTCATGAATTTCAGGCTCCTCCATTACCTGTGGGGTTTGGAAAAGTTAGAGAGACCTCAGGCTATTAACGGTGAAGCAAAATAATCCTAAATTTCATGTAGTAACTTGATTTACAACCTATCATTTAGTGACTGTTTGAAGCTACAATGGCACTGAAAAAAGTGAGATAATTTTTACACGACCATTGTAGCATCTCTACAGACATGTGCTCAAAATTTGGGTACTTGACAACTGGCATGTATTTTTTTTTTAATTTGATTTATAGGCCGCCCTTCTCCGGAGACTCAGGGCGGTTTACAATGCGTTAAGCAATAGCCTTCATACTTTTGTATATTTATACAAAGTTCAGCTTATTGCCCCCACAAACCGGGTCCTCATTTTACCCATCTTAGAAAGGATGGAAGGCTGAGTCAACCTTGAGCCTGGTGAGATTAGAATTTACAGTAATTGCAGACGGCTGGTTTTAATCACTATGCTTTTTAGTCTGTTGATCTAAACCAGGCTCCTTTTTCCTATTTATGTCCTATTTCCTATGTATGTTAATTGCACTGTCCTAGGATCATGTGCTCCCCATTCACAGCTGGCTTCCAAAAAACAAAGTCAATTGGGGAGGGGGAGCCAAATTTGCTTAATGGCCACATGATTCATTTAACAACTGCATCGATTTGCTTAACAACTTTGCCCCCCCCCAAAAAAAGCTCATAAAATTAGCAAAACTCACTTAACAACTGCCTTGTTTGGCAATGGAAGTTATGGGCTCAATGGTGGTTGTAAGCTGAGGACCACTGTACAAGTTTTAATTTACCACTTTCGAATCTCTCACCCTGGAAAGTCTTTAAATATTTATTGTACCAAATCTGCAGATGATCAAGAATATTTGTCAATGAGAGAGCAGCGATGGAGGAACGCACAGTGGAATTTCACAAGGCAGTATGTAATTCTCCTTAAAGATGAAGTTTCAACGCACATTAAAACCCCTTTGTCTTCATGGCTGCAACTATGACAATCTCCCCCCCTAGTATTCAACATCTACAGGGGGTGGGATGTGTGTGTGCTTCCTGATTTGTTGGCCAATCCACACAGTAAACCATCTTGCCAAGAATGAAAGTATATAAACAATCCACATCAAATTATGTTAGGGATAATTAGTTGCTTAAAAGAACATGTTTTCTGTCAAATGCTTGCAATCATTTTGGTGCCAGTTGGCTAGTATTCTACTTACCTAAACACAGAAATCAGCTGGGTTGCAAGCTCGCCTCCTGGCCTTGTTTGGCAGCCTTCTACCAAGTACTGCAGTATCTCCGTGGAGAGTTTTTTAACTGCAAGAGACAAATTGCATTGAGCCTCGGAACAGCTACATCAAAAAGAGCCCTAGGAAGTTTATGAAATGATTGGGGTTGGAGGACTGATTGTTTTTGGCATTATGTGTCTCAAGGCCTAATGAATGTAAAAGGTTTAAAGGGAAGGTGCCCAATGGAATAAATGACCACTAAATAGCTGGAGACCGAGTTTATATAGCCGTGATGGTGAACCTATGGCACGCGGAGCCATATCTGTGGGCACGTGAGGGTTGCCCTAGCTCAGCTCCAGTGTGCATGCATGCGCTAGTCAGCTTATTTTTGGGCCTTCTGGGCCCACCAGAAGTCGGGAAATGGGCCATTTCTGGCCTCCAGAGGGCTCTGGTGGGGGTGGGGGGGTGGAGAAGGCCGTTTTCGCCCTCCCCAGGCTCCAAGAAAGCCTCTAGAGCTGTGATGGCGAACCTATGGCACGGGTGCCACAGGTGGCACGCGGAGCCATATTGGTGGGCACGTGAGTGTTGCCCTAGCTCAGCTCTGGTGTGCGTGCGTGCACCGGCCAACTGATTTTCACGCCTTCCAGTCCCATCGGAAGTCAGGAAACTGGCTGTTTCTGGCCTCTGGAAGGATGGGGAAGGCTGTTTTTGACCTCCCCAGGCTCCTAGAAAGCCTCTGGAGCCTGGGAAGGAGGAAAATGGGCCTACCGGGCCCACCGGGCCATCACGTGCCAAAAGCAGGGGGGATGTCACGTGCGCATGGGCGGGAGGGCAGGGTGCATTGAATTATGGATGTGGGCACACGCACCCATGACCCCCCCCCCCACTCTCCCTGCTTTTGGCATGCAACGGCAAAAAGGTTAGCCATCACTGCTCTAGAGACTGGGGATGGCGAAAAACAGGCCTACCGGGCCCATTGTGTGCCAAAAGCGGGGGGAGCATTGGGGGGGGGTGTTATATGCACATGGCTGGGGGGGCGGGGCACGGGGGGCATTGAATTATGGGTGTGGGCATGCATGCACGCTCCCCCCCGCTTTTGGCACTCGACGGAAAAAAGGTTAGCCATCACTGTTATATAGTAATCTTTTAAGGCCTATTGAATTATTGAGAAAGTCCAGCCTCTTCGAGGTATATTTCTCTTAATTTTTGCTGTACAGAATCCTGAAGTGGCACATGTGAAATGTATCAGTTTTAATAGGTCTGTTCAAGCCTCTAATTTCTCATGCGTGCGCAATAGCAATAGGAGGATATGCTTATATATCAGTATATAAAGCAGTTTACAGTCTGAGCAGTTTACAATGTCAGCATTATTTCGCCCCAACAATCTGGGTCCTCACTTTACTGACCTCAGAAGAATGGGCTGTGTCAACCCTGAGCCCTCTCAGAATCGAACTTGAGGCTGTGGGCAGAGTTTGCCTGCAATATTGCAGTTTAACCACTGCGCAACATTAATCTTAGACAAACCGTTATCTCTCACTTTTGTTCTACCCAATAAACTAAATAGTTGAAATGGTAAACTAAAGTATTTTGAATCTTAAAAGTACTCTCTAACTCAAGGGTTGTTACCATTAATATCATATGAATATTCTGGAAGCATGACATTAAGTCATTGCAACCACAGAAGAGACCAAGCAATACTCTTTCTAGAGCAGGGGTGTCAAACTCGCGTCGTCACAGTGGCGTCATGTGACCGATCGTGACTTCCCCCTCTTCGCTAAACTGGGCGTGGGCATGGCCAGTGTGTGACACATCTGGCCCGCGGGCCATGAGTTTGACAGACCTGTTCTAGCGGGAATCTTGATTAACAACTTAATCCAGGACCTGGATTCAGCAGTGGCTGAAGTGCTGCTACCAGGATTTCACCCTAACTTTGTATTCTGTTAAAGTTGTTCTGAAGAAAACTTCATTCAATGAGAATGGTTCCTTTTCTGCCTATGAAACAGTTCTAGGCAAAGCAGCCAACCCACATGAACTGCAAGTTTGGTAGAGAGAAGGTTCTGCATGACATCCAGTTTGATTTAATCACCTGAGCTCAAGACAGATTGCACAGTTGTGAAGAGGAAAAATAGTAGTACAAGTAAACCTCGCATAACAATCCTAATTCGGACCAGAATTTCTGTCACTAAGCAAAATGATTGTTAGATAAAACATCACATGATTCTGCTGCTTGGTGACAGCAGTTCCGATAGTCCCAGTTGATAGATAAAGACCATGGCACTGCTAGGAAAAGACCTCACATTTCTTCTGCCTGTGGCAAGTGCTAGCTTCTCCTCCTTCCTCCCCAGCTGGGACAGTGAGCCCCCTTCGGTAGATGCGGATCTGCCACCCTTGCTGCATATATCCCTGGCTGGTGCAGAAGGAGGAAGAAGACGCAGAATGTCAGCCAGGAGCTGTAAAGGTAGGTAGCAGCAGAGTGCAGGGTGGCCAAAAGCAAATATGAGAGGGAGGGGGGGGAGTTAGGCAGGTGGGAGGAACTGAAATGCACATTGTGGTTGTAAATACTGGCCCACTGTCAAATGCCCAATTTTTTATAATCTGACCATGTTGTATCTTCAAGGACCAGTAATAAATACCATCTGTTTAGTTTGCAACTTCAAACGGTCATTAAGCGAGGACTGCTTGTGTCTCCTTGAGCTCTGGTTAGCTGTCACTAATACGCAAAGCAGCCCAGTAGGTATTTGTCATATTTGTCCTCGCATGTCTCTTACCCAGCTAGAAAGCTTTTCATTATATGTCAGTACAGAACCTCGAGTTAATTCTGTAGCTAGGGTTGTAAATTAAGCATTTGGAGTTTAAGAAATAAATGCCAGAATTTTTTTTATCAATTTAGGTCTGATTCTATCGATGATCAAATGATGCCAGTGGCTGATTCAATACATTAACTATCTACTACAGTTGTAAGATCCTTTAATCACTCACAAGTCTATCGCCAGATTGGAAAATCTTTGTATTCACCGCCATCCGTATATATTATCCTTGTACAATGAAATCTGTGATCTTTTTCTTATACTTTCTGATATTCTAATGCACCTCTATATAGATAATAACGGAAGCTCCTAAACTTACCCTGTGGTTCATTAACCAATACGAGGCACTTTAAGACAGAAGGCAGCAACGTCTCAACATCATATATTTCAATGCTTTTGGTCCTTTGCAGTGCTTCAAGAGTGAAAGCTAACACCGATCCTAGGCGAGGAGGAGGGGCATTACCTTTGAACTGTAGATAATTTTCACTGGAAGAAAATAAAAAGAAATCATTCTATCGTCCTTTAGGATAAGTAACGAGAATTATATGTTTGTATAGTCTTCAGCTGCATTTTCACCCAATTTTTTTTACATATCATGTTTCCTCCAAAATAAGACCGGGTCTTATATTAATTTTTGCTCCAAAGACGCTTTATGGCTTATTTTCCGGTTAGGTCTTATTTTGGGGGAAATACATTACTAAACGCCTGTGTCTGGTTGATGATCTTAACTGGAGCTTATTTTGGGGGTAGGGCTTATATTTTGAGCATCCTGAAAAATCATGCTAGGGCTTATTTTCCGGTTGCGTCTTGTTTTCAGGGAAACAGGGCATACACAGTGTGTTCTGATGGAATTAAAGCAATCCAGATATTTTTCAGCTAAAAAGTTCTTAGCATTTTTCCGCCCCAATATCACGCTTGTATTGCTTTCAAAGTAAAGACACCAATGCATTTTTTCCTCCACCAATTTAGTTATTAAACATTCAAATGCCAACCATTGATTTTATTTTCTGGATGTTACCTGATGACTTGGACAGACGTCTTGTGTAAATGAATGGCTTCTGGAGTGGCAGCAGAACCGCGCAACGCCAGCAAGATGGGATGATGCCCGGCTCGAGATGACAGAAGAAGAAAGCGCCCCAAATACTGGCGAATCACATTCCGTAACAATTGGTTCAAATAGGCACTCTGACTTTGAGACTGGCAATGGCAACATATAAAGGACAAGCCCTACAGAAGTGGGGGGGGGGGATGGGAAGGGAACAATAATAATTTGCCACATTCAAATTGTGAATGCAAAACATCACTATCATCATCAGGATATCCAATGAGTCTTCTATAAGTAGAATCTTCTAGAAATACTCTGGTAAGAATTCCTGATAGCATCACTACCCCAACGTATCTTACATTTCCAAATCATATCAAGTGGGTGTTTTATTTATTAAAATGTACAAAAAAGGGATAAGATTTTAAAAAAACAAAAAGAAAAAACAAGAACATATTTACTATCGGAGCTTGGTCATTTCCACTTGCTTTGCTCCAAATCTAGGACAAAGAGTTTTTTTCTAGAGACAGGCAGGAGGGTTGCCGTAAAGATATCAATGACCTATTAACTTAGGTCATGTGACCCAGGTGACTCTTGTGACTGAGGGTGAGAAATTTGAAGTATCTTTTGACTGTTCTTCTCTGTTCCATTTTATCCTTAATCACATATAGGTGGGCAAAGATTTTATTTTTATTCATTTGTATCCTGCCTTTATTATTTTTACAATTAACTCAAGGTGGAAAACATACCCAACACAACTTCCTCCTCCTATTTTCCCCACAACAACTCTGTGAGGTAGGTTGGCTGAGAGAGAGTGACTGGCCCAAAGTCACAATCTTGTTAGGTCCCTTAATGAGAATTATTGAACAACCTTTTAATTGTAAATAGAGTGTTAGTATTATATTACTGAATAGAATACTGCTATTAATAAAATAATGAATTCATATTCTTGATTTAATGGTAGGTTATATTTAGTTTTTGGTATAGTTTAAATAAATGGTAATTGAGGCAATGAAATGTTTTATATATAGTGATGTATTTTTCTATATTATATTGTAAGTATAGTCTATTTCTTGGAAATATATACTATACAAATAAAATCAGCCAATAATATGATATCTGACTATTTCAGTTTGATGTAGTGGTTAAAGTGCTGACCTAGAAACCATGAGACTATGAGTTTTAGTCCCACCTTAACCATGAGAACTGACTGGGTGACTTTCAAACATTCATTATACACATATACACACACACACATGGTGCGGTGGCCTAGAGGTGGAGCTCTCACCTCACAATCAGGAGGCTGTGAGTTCGATCCTGAGTAGAGGCAGATGTTTCTATCTCTGGGCGCACTGAGAATATATCTGCTGAACAAAACTCTGCATTGGCGACAGGAAGGGCATCTGGCCATTAAAACACTCTGCTAGCTCAATTCAGTTGCCCAGACTCCACCTCACAAATATATACATATACAATTTTGCAATCTCTGTCTGCAAGTAAATAGCTTACAAAAGTAAGCTATGGAAATCATGTATTAAAGGGGTTATCACAAAATTAAGATGTCGTTACAGAAGAGTTGAAAAATGTGGATCCAAGTTTTAATCATGCTTGCCCCTTGTGGGCAGAGTCCTACTGAGTGTTCTTATGAATTATCATGAATATCCATGAGAATTGCTAAAGGGAGGATGTTAAGATCTTCAAGGAAAAACACTTCGGAAGGTAAGATATTTGACACATCATGCCACCTGGAAACTATGAAGCTAGGTTTTTGCTACTAAACTTGAGGGCTTCTACCTCACTCTTTCTGTCCATATTGGAAAATCTTTATTTCAGTGTCTTTAGTGTACTTGTAGCTGACCAGTCTCTGGGAGAAAGCTGAGTCTACAACTGATCAGTTTTCAGGATGCACACAAAGAATCTATCAGTGTTAAAGGGGCCAGGCCTTGTTATATTAAAAAACAAACGAACAGCATTAATCAAAATGTTAAATACCGTATATACTCGAGTATAAGCCGAGTTTTTCAGCCCGTTTTTCAGCCTGAAAAACACCCCCTCGGCTTATACACGGGTCACAAAAAAATGAGTTTCCCTGCAAGCTAGGAAACAGCGGGAGAACGGGGTTTGCTTACCCCGCCCACTCCCAATCTATTGGGACTGCCTCCTGAGTTCCAGCTGATGGCTAGAGGGAATAAAAACACTTTAAATTCTTGCCCCGGGCTTCAAAGGCCCCCCCCTACAGCTGATCAGGGTTAAAAAAAAACAAATGAGAAGATGGTGCCGGCTACAAAAAGGTGCCTTCTGCAAAGAGCACATTTTTTAAAAAAAGGTGCCTGCTGCAAAGAGCACATTTTTTTTTCTCCTGCTGAAACCCAAAGCGAAACTAAAACAGCTTGTTGGCTTTGCTGTTTGCTAAGGCAGATTTGATTTCTTTTTCCTCATCAAAAAAGGTTGGTGCAAACAATGGGAAATTTATGGCAAATGGCAAAAGAGGGGAGTTCAAGATTTTAAAACACAAAAGAAAAAAAAGCTCTATTTAAATAGGGAATTGTAATAATTGAGATATTATTAATTGTATATTGTGTTGAAAGCAGAAATGGTTAAGTTGTGGTTTGGAAGAATATTGGGGGAAATTATTTATTATTATTGGTAAATATAATTTATTGATTTGTAAGAAATTGGATTGCATGGAAATAATTGGAATATTCAATATTCAAAGAAAATACATTGTATGTTTGTATGTGTGTTTCTAATTATTGCTATTTATTCATATTTGTTCTCCTTTTATGCACATGGACTACTCAGAGGGCTCAAAAAGTTATTTTTGACTGGTCCTCGCACTTGTGACCAGTCCTTGAACTTACGACTGTCCTCACATTTTATGTTTTGGCCCTATCTTGTCACCATGCAAAATGCCCGTGCAGCATTCTTAAAACCATGTCACTCATTTCACAACTGCTTCTCTTCACCATGGTGACAAGATAGGGGAAAAACGTAAAATGTGAGGACAGTCGTAAGTTCGAGGACTGGTCACAAGTGTGAGGACCAGTCAAAAATTACTTTTTCAGCCCTCTGAGTAGTCCATATGCACAAAAGGACTACCCAGAGGGCTGAAAAAGGTGATTTCTGACAGGTCCTCGCACTTTTGACCGGTCTTTTTTTATTTTGAAATTTAACAGTAGCCGCTGCATTTCCCACCCTCGGCTTATACTCGAATCAATAAGTTTTCCCACTTTTTGGGGGTAAAATTGGGGGGGTCAGCTTATATTCAGGTCGGCTTATACTCGAGTATATACGGTACCTTTATCCAGGCCCTATGTTTACTTGTAAAACAATGTGCCACATTTGAAATGCAATCCGGCACTTGAAATACTTCAGAGACTTGGTGTGGATGATCTCAAGCAGTCTGCCTTTTTCTCCCAAACCAAATTCTACTTTGTTGATTCAGGGGGTTAGCCACAAAATACCCGATAGCAGCTGGGATAAATTGAAATCCCCTTGGGTTCTGAAACGCCCCTTGAGCCTTCTGGCTCCATATAAAAGTCTATTTTTTAATAATCAGATGAGTAGAAAATCACCCCTTGGTACCACCTGCTTGAACTTCTACCCATTAATGATCCATGTCAGGCTTTCAAACCTGTTTAGGAATACTTAAGTTTTATTGAGGTCTAACTCCAAGTGCTACTCTCTACAGAAGAGTGATAAAGATTAGTGTGCCCCTCTTTAGTCCGTGGTGATATTCATTGGACCAGTGCAGGGGTCTACAACCTTAAATACTCAAAGAACCATCTGGACCTGTTTCCCACAGAAAAGAAAACACTGGGAGCCACAAAACCTGGGTGGGCGTGGCCAACTCAATGTCATTCACTTCTACCAGTCACATGACCTTCCCTAGCCACGCCTACCCGGCCAGTCATTAGGGCAGAGAACCAGTTGTTAAAAAACACCAGGAACCACAAAATCCTTTGACATATATTTCTCTCCCCTCCCACCCCCTCTCTCTCTGTATCTCTCTGTCTCTGCCCTGGCTGCTTCGCCATCCCCCGCCGTCGCCCTTACCTTCTCAGGCCAGGCGAGGAGTACTGGGAGGGGAGGGCGAGGCCAGCCAGTGGTGGGATCACCTGACAGGGAGCCACAGCAGAGGGCCCAAAGAGCCGCATGCAGCTCCAGAGCCGCAGGTTGCTGACCCCTGGACCAGTGCATAATTTAAGTATAGCAGCATTATCATGTGCCCATCTGTAACATTTGATTGATGACATTTTCTTTAGTTAAAGGTTTGACAATGTAAAAATTAAGTTAGCCATGGGACAATATACAAATAACTTATACAATTTATTATAGAATCATATAAAAGTTCCAAACAAATTTTAACATATTATTTGGTCATTAATATAAAACGCCTAACTTAAATAAACAACAGGACTTACATTTTGCATATTTGACCAAAAATTCTATTATGTCATTCAATTGTGCAGGAATAACTGACATAAACTGTGTTCGCATAATTCATAAAAGAATAAAACAAAATAAAGTCTTCTTGTGAGATACTAGTTGTTGAAGATCGCTTATCTATGGTTAAAAACATTTTTTTCTTATCTTGCTTCTGTCCAATAATTTAATGTTTTAGTTTTAGTATTTGGAATTAATATTTAAACTCCCCAAATTAAAAAATGAAAAGCAATGTCAGGAAACCTTTTGTGAAAGACCCCAATATTTTACAGCTTATTAAAAAAAACCATGAATGCTTTGGAGTATTCATTTCTGATCCTTTTTCTTATTTTATATGAAATTTACGCTTGTTGTAGCTAGAATAAAGAATATTCTGTTCATGACTTTTTGTTTGTTCTATGCATTTTTTTCTCCTATCTGCTTAAACAGATTTTGTTGAAAACGCTTTCTATCATGACTCCGTAACCATATGCAGTTATTATTGGAGAATTCATGAAGGATCATATTTTGAATTCACATTAGCAAAATGATCAAGTGACAGCTAGCATTTTATCAGTAGAAGGAAGCTCTACCACCACCACTGCTACCAAGGAGTGTTGCTTTGCAGGGTGGCCAAAGGGCAAAGACGGGGGGGGGGGGGGGTTGAAGTCCCTTAGCAGTTGTAATTGGGAAGTCTGCCAAGTTCTCAAATTTTGGTCATGTGACAGTGGGGGGTTACTCCAATGGCTGTTAACTTCAGGAACTGGGTGTTACATAACATATGTTCAGCACCATTTTAACTTCTGATGGCCACCAAACAAATGGTGTTTATGTGAGGAATATCCGTAATCAGTGAATGATAAAGAAACGATCATTTGCTTCACAAGTGCAGTTTTCATTTTTGAAAACACATAAGGGAGAGAAACGTGCCTAGGTCAGGTATTTGAACAAGTAGCAAATACTTTTGAGACAATTAAAATCAAGCCCTGAGCATTATGCAATCACCCCTAATCTTGCGGTACTTGTGAATTTACCGACATATGCATGGGCTCATTATTACTTCTATTATGCAAACACACGCATACTGTAGAATTTTTTAAACCCAACTTATTACTTTTATAAGTTATTCAAGGCGGCAAACAGACATAATACTCCTTCTTCTTTCTATTTTCTCCACAACAATCCTGTGAGGTGGGCTTGGGCTGAGAGAAAGTGTGACTTGCCCAACTCACAGACTCCTGATTTTTAAGACAGTGCTTCTCTCCATGTGTGTGGGTGTATGTGTGTGTGTATATTTCCGTCCCTGTGTGTGTGTTTTCATATGAACATAGTATAGACAGACCAGCGCACCTGAAGGAAAAATGGGAGATTCTCACGAATGGCAGCCAACATCACTGCAGGTAGTTCTTTATCCTGCTGAAGCACAGCATGGGGCAAAAGCAAGCAATCTATAATACGGAACAAGAGGGGCTGTGCTTTGGAAGTAGCCAATATGGCTGCCCAGGACTTCACAAGGCATCCTGTCGAAATAAAACCAAGAAAACCAAAAGTTGAAATTGCAAAAAGAGAGAGGAAGCATGAAGAAATATTTCTGCCGGATTTCATGTCTACTGGTAACTATAGCAACCAAATAGTCACATTTCCATATATCCCGCTTAATAATCCTGGGGATGGTGAACGTCCATTTATACAGTGAACTAAAAATGAGAGTTGTGAACTTTGGACTGAAACCAGATACGTCAGGGAATAGTATACTCAAAGAAATAATGCTAATGTATGCTACTTTTGTACTTGTGTATTTACTATTTGGTATGATCATTTTTAATGCAAATTGCTTTTGCCTTTTGTTTTCATCTAAAGCAGTAACATAGTTGGTTAATAAATGAACAAATAAATATAAAGCAAAGCAAATGTTATGAATGCAAAAAACATTCAGCAACATATTTTGAATCCCCCTTCACTTCCATAAACAGAATATATCACTGGGAAAAAGGATAGCCATGCTTCAAATACATCAACAGAAACCTCACAGAATGACGGAGCCTGCATTAGAACAGAATGTGTGACCCACTTATATTCCTCAATAATTTTTTTAGGTCTGCACAGGAAAATGAATCAAAACTAGCACTATCGATTGACTTTGAATGCCATGAGGAGAGCAATAGATTGGCTATTTTGAGAATGACGGTGTCAACATAGCCTTAATATGCTGAAATTCCTTCTAATGGAGATATGTTTTCTAGAATTCCTTATGCTGCTCTTCCAAATAACTATAACTGAAAGACTGACAGGTATACATTACAATATTTTTATTTAATATATTTTATGCTATTTCCTAAGTAAGAACATTAAAGTAAAGCAAAGATTAAAAAAGAATGTCAGTTATTAGAAGAAAAAAGAAAAATTGAAACTAAGTACTATAATATTTTCTCTCCCCCACTTTTTAAATGTATAATATTGACACAAAGATGACCTGGGTGAAGAATTTTTAATAAAATATGTAATAGTATGCAGATCTGAAGAACTGAGAGAAGCATTCCAAGGAAAGGAAGGAAGGAAGGAAGGAAGGAAGGAAGGAAGGAAGGAAGGCTGCAAGTACCTCAAGATAACAATCTGCAGGAAAGAGCAGAACTACTTTCAGTAATTACAGGTAGTCCTCGACTTACAACAGTTCATTTAGTGACTATTCAAAGTTACAACAACACTGAAAAATGTGACTTCTGACTGTTTTTCAAAGTTAAAAGTTTTCTCACAATCATGTGATCAAAATTCAGACACTTGGTAACTGACTCCTATTTATGACTGTTGCTGTGTCCCAAGTCATGTGATCACCTTTTGCGATCTTCTGACAAGCAAAGTCAATGAGGAAGCCAGATTCACTTAACAATGAGGTTACTAACTTATCAACTGCAGTGATTCACTTAACAACTATGGCAAGGAAGATTGTAAAATGGGGGCAAAGTTCACTTAACAAATGTCTCACTTAATAAGAAAAAAATGGGGGCTTAATTGTGGTCATAAGTCGAGGACCACCTGCCTAAGGATTAAGGAAAAGTGTAAGAAAAGAAAAGAAAAGAAAAGAAAAGAAAAGAAAAGAAAAGAAAAGAAAAGAAAAGAAAAGAAAAGAAAAGAAAAGAAAAGAAAAGAA
>WNWU01000030.1:9002527-9021157 GCA_012654045.1 Ptyas mucosa | reverse complement strand
AGATAGATAGATAGATAGATAGATAGATAGATAGATAGATAGATAGACAGACAGACAGACAGACATAGAGATATAATAGATAGATAGAGATAGATAGATGGATAGGATAGATGGATAGATATAAATATATAAAGATATTAATTATTAATTTTTGTTAAAACATGGCGTATTATTTCCCTGTGGGAAAATTTGCAAAGAATTAACCATTAGGTAGCTGCATATGTATAAATATTTGCATAAGCACTTTTTTTGCATAACAGCGTCATATAAAATGCATTTTTGAATTATTGGCCCATCTTTAGGAATGATTTTTCAAGCGGTATCAGAAGCTGCAAAAACTTCTTCAGGGACAGAATCAAGCTGTACTGCAAAATCAGACCTAGGTATTAATTTAATGGAAGAGGCCCAAGGCTATTAGTTTGAATGGGAAGTCAAAAGAAGACATGGGTGAATTATCTCTGTACTATTTTAAATACCGTATATACTCGAATATAAGCCGAGTTTTTCTGCATGTTTTTCAGCCTGAAAAAAGCCCCCTCAGCTTATATTCGAGTCACGAAAAAAATGCCTTTTCCCCTGCAACTGTTTTGGCTCCCGGGATTGCAGGTAGGCTTGCTAAAGCCAAAATGGGGTGGGGGGTGGGGGGGCGAGCCATTAATTTAACAAAGGGTTCGGTGGTTTTTTTGTAATTTATTGGTCTCGCAGCAGTGGTGGGTTGCTGCTGGCTGGCCACGCCCCCGAACCGGTCCCACTCGCTCGCCCCAGCTGCCCGACGCTCGCTCACCCCGCCCCCCTCCACCCAGTCACTCCTCACTTGTACTGTGTGGGTCCTCGCTTGCAGCTTGCCTGCCTGAAGTCCTGCGCCTGCCATGTAAGCCTGCGAGTCGTGGCCTACCTAGCTGCCCCTGCCCCCCCCACCCCCACCATTCCAGCCTGCCTCCCCTACTCCCTTCCCTGCAGCCCATAGCCCTGCCATGCTTCCCTGCCTTCCGCGTGTCCCCGAGGTGCGGAGAACGCTGCCTCCCAAGGTTAAGGAAAGGTAAAAGGGAAGCGGGGTAGGGGTGGGCGGCAGGCTGGCCATGGGGACGCCGGGAAGGCATTGTGGAAGGCAGGCAAGCCTGTCAGGGCTTCGGGGAAGGAAGGAAGCTGCTAGCTCGAGGCAGCGCGGAGGACGCTGCCTCCCAAGGTTTGGGGAGGGAAGCGGGACGCATTAAAGAAAGGTAAAAGGAAAGCCAGGTGGGGTGGGGTGGGATTTGTCCCCCCCACCACAATCCTCTTCCAAGCGCAGATGGTTCCTCCTTTAATACCTGGTCCTGCACTTGACCTGGCTGGACAGCCCCCCCCCCCAGCGCCCTCCCGCCTGTCCTTCCTTCTCCTGACAGGCTGTGAGACCAGGTCTTCTAGTCCAGAGATCTCCAACCTTGGCAACTTTTTCTGCTTTGGCCTGATGCTTCCTGAGAGGCAGGGGGTCTCTCCGAATGGGACCCCCACCCCAAAAGGCTGGCCCCAAAGCCCTAGCTCAGAGGTCTTCAAATTTGGCAGTTGTAAGTTCGAGGACTGGTCACAAGTGCGAGGACCAGTCAAAAATTACTTTTTCAGCCCTCTGAGTAGTCCATATGCACAAAAGGACTACCCAGAGGGCTGAAAAGAGTGATTTCTGACAGGTCCTCGCACTTTTGACCAGTTTTCGCCCTTATGACTGGTCATCATTTATGCCCATTGTAGCATTCTTAACAACTGTGTCACTCATTTCACAACTGCTTCTCTTCACCATGGTGACAAGATTTTTGTTTTTGTTGATCCTCTTTTCCACTTACAGAGCTAGTTTACTGTTTTTCTTTGAAATCAATATTCAAAAACATTTAACCTATTGATGCCTCAATTAATGTAATTTTATTGGTATCTATTTTTATTTTGAAATTTACCAGTAGCCGCTGCATTTCCCACCCCCAGCTTATACTCGAGTCAATAAGTTTTCCCAGGTTTTTTTGTGGTAAAATTGGGTGCCTCGGCTTATATTCGGGTCGACTTATATTCGAGTATATACGGTACTACTGTAGTATCTGTAGTATTATCAGGAATCAAACTGAAAGCAAAGGACACTTTACCTTTTAGTGAGAACCTCAAGGGATGTGCCCCATAAAACACCCAAACATACATACATGTTAATGCATGTATCAAACGTACATATAATCCTTTGGATCTTATTCACAGACAAATGGTTACTTTTGTTGTCATCTGCGTGTTTTTCACAATGAAAAGGTTGAAACTTATAATTGCTACTCACATATATAGGTATTATATTCTTCAGCTAACTAACAGAGATCAGAAAATTAAAGAAGCATTATTGTGACATGTCTTTGCCACTAAGTGATATAGCCTCTTGCAAATTCTTGGCATAAGAAAACTTAAAATACCATGTAAAAAAATCTTATCAGCTTGTCACAACACATTCACCATGCAGTTAAGAGGATACATATTCAGTAGAGATGTATGAAAGAGACATTACAGGTTTAAGCAGTATATAATTTACTCTGGAAATATCCTTTAAAATGGCATAATATTTGTAGAATCTAAAATGTTAGACTAATTTAGATTTTTAAAAGTATATAAACATGAATGTATTTCTACATCATCATTACTCTAAAACTTGTCAGCTTGTCTATCACTTAAAACACTTCTGGGTTTAACACTCCAGCACTTTCCAACAATCCAAATTAACTACAGAAAGTAATCTTAATTGTAAGAAATGTAACTGCACCAGCAGAATTTTGTGTCTTTTAAATCACTTAAACAGGAGAAAGTTTTTGCCATCAATATGACTGGGAATTATTAGGGGTTTTTTTGCTGCAATCTAGGTATTTTAAGCTGATACAACTTCTTTTATAAAATAAACAGATTTTACACATTTGAACAGAAGCAACTCAGAGATGAATAGTGAAGTCACACTAACTAGCATTAATGATGTTCTCTGATCAGATAATGAAACATTTGCATGCAACAACAAAACTCAGAGAATGCCAAGAACTCCACAGACATGGAGGTCCTGTGAGTTACAATATAGCTGAAGCCTTAATCTGTGGGAAAACCGTGACAATATTTTCAAAAATGTATTCTTTGGAAATCATAAAACTGAATTCTTAAAGACAACAATCTTAAGTCCAAAACAGCTTTCCAGAATTGGATCCTCAATTTATGAACATATGTAGAATGAAGAATAAATGTTCTGCATAACAAGAAACTACATAGGGTATGTTCATTTACAAATGCCAAAGTGTTCGTTTTAATATATAAGAAATAATTTGCGTGATTTTTATGCAAATTATTCATTGAATCACAGTTAGTTATTGTAGAGTCAGCAGTGACCTATAACTGAATTATGGTTTTGTTAGGAAGCACATTTTAAACACAGCAAAGGCTCAAGTATTGATGACTTTGTGATGGCTACGGAGGAGTATTTTAAAATTGGGATTATTTTTAAATTTGGTTAGATCCAGTTTTGAACCATTGAGTAGCTGTAACTATGATCATACAAATGAAAAGTCTATTTGCCTGGAGATTAAAGTGTGTGGGAAGGCAAAGGAAATATATTGTTTCTGGATTGGCTTCCATATGCTCTGTATGCTTGAGCATGTATTATGCATGTTAGCGATGAAGACAAGGCTTTTTATGTGTGTGGCCTCCTATCCCTAATGTCTTCTGTTTTTTTCTTTCTTTACTCACCTATCATTATGCATATCTTCTTACATTCATAATTTTTCTTATTTTTTTGCCTCAACTTGTCATATAGAAAACCAAAAATCTAACGTTCCTTCATCTCGTAACCAAACAATGTTTTAGAAAATATCTACCATTGACCACACAAACTTTTCTCAAACATCAGCAACTACAGAGGAGCTAATTTTCTCTCTCCCCCCTTCCCTCCTATTTATCTTCTGCCTGAAAATATGTATTTATTAAGCCTATATGAGGTTCCCTTAAAATATCTTCCCTCCTCAAACTAACGGATTATGAGATCAAAGCTGCCATCAACTATTGCTAACTACTGGTAGTTACATTAACTGGGAAATATTTTACAAGTTCTACATGAGCATTAACAAATTTCAACACCAACTAAGCAATAAATTCATTTAGGGACCTGTCTTTGGGGTGGCGGGGAAGTTATATGTAAGTGAAATGTCTCACAGAAACAAAAACATTTTGATTTGCCCCATTTGTATGACAGAAGAAATTCAGCAATCTCTGCCAATATACGTTTATTACCAAATGCTTCTTTAGAGGACTGTTCAATAAGACAGAAGATATTGGATAAATGCTACATTTTTATTCTGAACAGTTTATTCATTATGTTTTAATTATAATCCTGTTTTGTGTCTAGGATGATCATTAACGGATTCCATATTATTCTGCTTTTTCATATTTGTAAAACCAACACATGGAATGTTTATACATAGAAGTACAATATATAATCTGTATGCCCAATGTTTAATCTGAAATATTTATTCTGTTACATTAAAAATTACATTTAGTGATAATTTGGGAGATATATATATATATATATATATATATATATATATAAAAGATTTGACAATGGGCTAAATGTGCACCTATGATCTCAAGTTATGGACCTTTCTACTTATAAATAACAGAGAAGCATTGCGTATTTTGGTTAATTTACTAATGCAAATGAATCACTAACTTCTTGCACTAAAAAGGGTGTGACAAACTTAACTGCTCCCCTTAATGTTTGTTTTTTTACACAAGTAAGTGTGTCTGAGGGAGTTTATGGGGGAAAACAATCCCAATATTTGATATATCTACTCATAGATAAGTGATAAAATTCAAGAAAAGCTTTAACCCTTTGATTGTACTGATCAAAACTAGTCTGAAAGTTGTTGGAAAGTAATAGGGTACAATATCTAAAGGAATATGGGATAGTGTTGCTAGGTACATAGATATATCTAGCACTGAAGTCCCAAAGGTGCTTTTTCAAAAGGCAACTGGAGTTTGTTTTTTCTTGAAGAATTTTCACTTCTCATTCTGAAGAACTGGAGACTTGGATCAGAAGCAAGACATCTTCAAGGAAAAACAAAGAAAGTCCAGTTGCCTTTTGAAAAAAAAACCCACCTGTGCTTGTGGAACAATCATGACCTGGTGGATCAGAATCTCCACAGAAATCTAATGCTGAAACAAAAATGGCTGGTTCTCTTTGCCCAACAAGACCAGCTCAGCTTCTGGTTTTATGAATGGGGTTTGTGCTGCAAAGATGAGATTTATCTTCTGATATTAAGAGCCTTTTATATTGAAAAACCAGCCTTTGACCATGCTAGAAATAATAAGAGCTACATTACTCTTTAAAAAAAAAACACAGAGGGAACTTAGTGATTTCATGTCAGATAGAAAATATGAGAGAGCCACAAATACTATACAAAGTGGCATTATATCGTCATTTAATTTTCAAGTTTAAGCAGCATCAAAAATTCAGATATATAAATAAATATGACATATAAATGGAGTGGGAGGGAAATTAGCTGAGACAGCTAATGATAGTCTAGATTTTTAAATTGAGGCAAATTAGTAGTTAGTCTACTAATACAAATGCTGCAGAGCCCTGAAAATGGTAGTTGCTGTTGGATAAGAAGCCACAAGCTATTTCATTATTCTTTGCTGTATGTATGTATGTATGTATGTATGTATGTATGTATGTATGTATGTATGTATATTCTTCCTGGAATTTGGGGTAAAAGCAATTGCAAGGAAAACTTGGAATTGCTAAGAAAAGCTACCATCTTTTTTTTTTAGGGTTAATGGATGCTTTTGTCAGATTTTTAGGTCAGATTAACCTTTTGCTTGTGATAGGGTTGTTTATTGGTTTTATTTTTACTGACTTTGAATGAATCTGAAAGAAAGGATGGGGAAATCAATACAAAGCAAGACAATGGGCTCTCAAGCCTCTGGCTATACTTGCTTTTGGTTTGGACTCACACACAATTTTGCAACATGCTGAGACTGAGGAGGATTAGCCTGCTTGTGTTGAGTAAACTGATGATACCCAATAAACAGTTTCTGTTGTAAACCCCTTAGGATGTGCAAAGCCACACTAGTTGGCATTAGACCAGATAAGCTGTCGAACTAGCTGTAATCTCATTTAGACCCGAGCTGATCCTCCTGTCCTTTCACTCCACAGGATCAAGGAAAACCACCAAGCAAGCAGATGTATTAACAGCAGCACTGCTGGCTGGATGTGACAAATGTTTCATAAATTCCCCTCTCTCTTTGTGAAAGTTTGCATACAGCTTGAACTGAGCCAAAGAAATCAATGGATTGTGGAATTTATTAGTACTCTTATTATTGCAGGCTATTTTCTACTAATGGGAGGGCAACCTATTACTGGGTAGTTCTGGAAACTTGATCTTACATGGTGACCGTTTCCTCTTTCAGTCAGCACTTTTTATTTTTGGTTGTGGTTCAGGACGAACCATTAATTTACAGAGAGGTCTCGCTTACTGACCACTCATTCAGAAACTCTTCGAAGGTGCAACGGTGCTGAACAAGTGATAAGACCAGTCCTCGAAGTTTGCAACTGATACTCAAAGTTCCGCCCATTCTAATCGTCGTCTTCATCACAAAATTGCAATTTAGGCACTTGGCAAGTGTCCTGTGGTCACCTGGTCACCATTTGTGAACTTTGCTGCCAGTTTTCTACAAACAAACTCAGTGGGGAAGGTGCCAAGTAAAGCCACATGACACTCTGGTAAATTGTCCCCTGGTTTTCCCCTGCAGCACACTGCACCCTCCTTTCCATAGCTTCCCTTTGCTCGCATAGTGCCCTCCCTCGGGCACCCTGCATTTATTTATTTATTTATTATTTATTGGTTCAATTTATATGCCGCCATTCTCCAGAGACTCAGGGTGGCTTACAATGTGTTAAGCAATAGCCTTCATAGTTTTGTATATACCTGCTTAGTAGGGCTTTCGGGGGCCCCCCAAGCGGTGTTCTTTTTTATACAAAGTCAGCTTATTGCCCCCACAATCCGGATCCTCATTTTACCTACCTCGGAAGGATGGAAGGCTGAGTCAACCTTGAGCCTGGTGAGATTCAAACTTGCAGTAATTGCAGGCAGCTGGTGCTACTTAACTTAAAGTACTTAACAGCACTTTAGTCTGCTGCGCCACCAAGGCTCTACATGCACCACGTGCACATACATATGCCCTCCTTCCCTTGTTTAATGACCTGCATGTCTTGGGGTTACAATGGCAACTAGGACTGCTTGGATTGCTGTTGTTAAGCAATGCAGTCATTTGACACTGCACTTTACAACTACAATGCTTAGTAATGGCAATACTGGTCCCAATTGCTATTGTAACCCAAGGACTATTGGTACATACTGCAGTATTTTTGAGATCTCTCTTTCCCCTCCCTCCATTTGCATGAATGGAGGGCGCGCACGCCTGCACCTCCTACTCACACACACACACACACACACACAGGCCAGGCCACCAAGCTGGAAAGTTTGGGAATCGCTATTCTAGACCACAGCTGGTGGCTGCATCTAGTTGGCTTTGACATATTTTTATTAAACCAAGAGGTATCAAGACCTGGTTAGAAATTTTGTAGATTACCAGAAAATCTGAAAGTTGTAATCTAGGCTTGAAAGTTGAAAAAAACAAAAAAAAAACAACAACAAATCACGTATGTACTGTTGCCAAGAAAATCATAATAGCTGGTTCATATCACATTAGCCTGACTCTATTTTTTAAAACTGGGACTAAAATTTCTCCATATTTCCCATGTGGCTGAATGGTTATCAGTATTCCCACAGTTGTAGCTACTCTCATCTTTTCTGTCCTCTAACATGTGCATATGAATGGATGGTTGATGCCACCATTATATGTGCTTTCATGCTTAGTAAGAGATCTGAAGATCCTAATCTAACAATCGCAGATAAAGCACAAAATCATTTCAATAACAATAAAGCAGGGTTTTTTTCCCTTAACATTTCCCCCCACAAATGCAGGCAATAAGTCGTTCAAATCAAAGTGAAGAATGTTGCTGGTGGAATTATAATCATAGTTATGCTGAAAAATCCAAGTATGTGGTACGATACTCAAAAGAGTAAGAGGCAAATGCTACTTCATGTCTATATCAATTTCCATGTGCTGTCACAAAGCAGCCATGCAGGCCAGACACGTATTAAAGGGCAGAGAGGTGAGGTCAGATGTGTATTACAGATGCTGCAAATTGCCACTGACCCACTGTAGACAGCTATAGCAAACATGCTCTTCTCATTAATCTTAATCTACCCCTCTGGTATATTTGGGCTGAATGCAGCCAGAAGAATTCAGATTGTTCTTCAATCTGATTTAGCAGTCAGTGGATCAGGGTTCTTATTTGAATAGGTCCACCACAGGATTCAACTGAGGATTGGCAGGTGCTTCCATAGGCAACTCTAAAAGCTTCACTTCAACACGGCTCAAAATAATCATCCCTGCCAACCTAATGTCTACATTTAAACTCCTTTACAGAATGATCTGAAGTCACAAAATTCAACACTGTGTCTTTCTCTCTCTGGTTTGAAGAGACACAGTAACATCCGATTCAATTTAGCTATGTGACAGAAATTACTTTATAGCTCCTGCACTATCACTTTAAAGCTGTCTGATATGTTAATGTTTCACCTCTTGCCCACTTCTCCTTTGGAAGTAAAGGAGTCCCATTTAACATAATCACTTAATAACTGCAAAGCGATGGGTATCAGAACCCTAATTCTTCTAATATTTGCCAAACCCAGCTCTTTTGTAATAACAATAACACCATGATAGCAAACTGTAAATCTGTGTAATTATAGTTTAATTGTATTGTGAGGCATGCATTAATCACAAAGTTTAAGTGCCAAGGATAGAATTATAATAATTCTGTAAAACAAATTTAAGCTAGCTAAGTAGGTCAAAACCACTAGCATGCAACAGGAGACCTCTGGGAATTTATCAGTTAATGGCTATTTATGTGCAAATGAGTGCCCTACAACCCTCCAAAATCCTGTGTAGCCGAAGGGTATTTCTGTTAACCAGGAGCATGCTTAACTGCTGAGGCATAAATTAAACCATTTATTGGAATTATTTTAATTCCTTTCCACCCTCATTCTCACTGCGCAATTTACAGTGTTCATTTACATGGAGATGGAGCTACTAAGGACTTTCCAGAACAGTTCTTGTTTAGGGGGGGAAAAAAAGTTTTATTAAAGCAGTACCAATCACTCAATCTTCTGACCTTCTAAAAGGTGGCTGGAGTCATTAAAAATTCCAGAGGTTCAGTATGGCACAACAATACAACAGGAAAAAGGCGCTCTTTTGTAATGAACTCTAATTAAATGAAATGCAGCCTTCCACCCATGTGGAATTGAAAGGATAACAATGAGCATTCTGTCAACTGCATTTTCTAAACTGCCATGTTCCTAAAGCAGAGATATGAAAAAAAAATTGCTTATATAAACAGATAAAAAGGGAATTTTAAAAGCAAAAACAAAGTTGAGGAAGATTTTATTTCTTTTAAGGCAAAAGAAAGAAATACTGAGTTTTGCTAATGAAGTAACCTTGTGAGCAATACTGAAAAAACGATCTGGCCCTTTGCTTAACTATCATCCACTTCTAAACAATGAAACTCTTCTTCTCTATAGGGGAAATATGGAAGGAGTGATTGAATTTTTTTCTTCCTTCCGATGGTGTTTTTTATTCTTTTCGGTTTTTATTTGTGTCTTCATTAGATTTTCTTTTCTACATACATATTTGGTTGTGTTTGGATCATAAACTTGCTTTGCTGACCTTTTTGGGGTCAAAAACAGGATATATTTTTATTAAGCGAAGGATTATAAGCACAGACATATACGTATTTAAAAATGTAAAAAAGTCAAATTTCTTCATTAACAACTGATTTGCTGAGCATCAGTCCATGGAACTACGGAATTTATTTCTGTAGTAACACTGGCTCCATTTCTGTATTCATGAATTCTTCATAAATTCCAAATCTGACCTGATCTACTTGTTTTGATGTAAACATCTGAATTTTTTGCAGATTCATTTACTTGTCACACATTCTTGGAATTCAACATAAAGATTACTTGGACACTGCATGCTACAATCAAGTACAGTTACTAGCCCAAATTTTAGACTTCAATGTTTCCTTCATACAATATCAAGAAAGGTAAGGGTAGGTTAATTTTACATTACTTGCATTGTAAGCAAGAACTGATATAAACATAAGCTCTATTAACTCATAAAGTTTTCATTACACATATAACATAGGATTTGCACTGAGAGGTTCTACAATTAATTGATTATGTGGTCCCCATTGATTGAAATACAGGTAGTCCTTGACTTATAACAGTTTGTTTAGTGACCATTTGAAGCTACAATGGTACTGAAAAAAAGTGACTAATGACCATTTTTCACACTTACGACCATTGCAGCATCCCCATCGTCACATGATCAAAATTCAAATGCTTAGCAACTGACTCATATCTATGATCGTTTCAGTGTCCTGGCATCATCGTCTGACAAGAAAGGCAATGGCGAAGCCAGATTCACTTAACAACTGTGTTACTAACTTAACAACTGCAATGATTCAATAAAAACTGTGACAAGAAAGGTCATAAAACTACCGTATTTTTCAGACTATAAGATGCTATAAGCCTGGGCTATAAGACACCTAGATTTACAGGAGAAAAACAAGAAAAAAAATAATTTTTGGCTTCCGTGCGTTCCGTTTCTGCCCTCCTTGGCCCCCAGAAGCACTTTGCAGGCCTCCCAAACCGTCAGCGTGTCCCGTTTTTGCCAAAACGCACCCATTTTCACCAAAAACGGATGCATTTTTGGCTTCCGGAACCCTCCATACATCCAATTTTTGTCAAAAAAGTGCCCATTTTTGGTCTGCAGAGTGCTTCTGGGGGCCAGGGAGGGCAAAAACAGGATGCACAGAGGGTTTGGAAGGCCAAAAACGAGTCGTGTGGAGCGCTGTAGAGTGCTTCTGGGGGCTGGGGAAGGCAAAAATGGGATGTGCAGAGGGCTCCAGAGGCCAAAAATGGCCCATTTTTGACGAAAACAGGCTATGCGGAGCACTGCAGAGTGCTTCTGGGGGTCAGGGAGGGCGAAAACAGAATGCACAGAGGATTCGGAAGGCCAAAAATGAGTCATGTGGAGCACTGCAGAGTGCTTCTGGGGGCCCGTGAGGGCGAAAACAGGATACATGGAGGGTTTGGGAGGCCAAAAAAGGCCCATATTCGGTCTATAAAGCACACTGAAATTTTCACCCCTTTTTTGGGCGGGGAAGTGCATCTTCTACTTTGGAAAATATGGTAATTTAACAAATGTCTTACTTAGCAACAGAATTTTTGGGCTCAATTGTGGTCGTAAGTCCAAAACTACCTGTACAAAATTACTTCCTGGGAAGATGAAGAGAAGAAAAAAAGCAGAAAAGAAGCACAAAGTATTATCGTACTTACCTGAAAAGAAGATGATAAGAAATTAATGATGACCATCCCCTCTAAGGAAGACTTGAGAGAAATATTTAATACACATGAACACAAAAGCTGCACAATATCCATTTTCCTTAAATTAGGATTGCCAATTGAACTCAAATCTAGAAATCCAACCTACCAGCACAATAAACCCACGCAGGAAGTCACACTTCAAAAGAGGGTTAGGGAAATCATAAATTGATACTAATTAAATTGACTAAAGTCAATTGTCTATACGATATTCTGTTTACAAAGTTAATTGATGCTCGTCTGCATATACCAGTTGATTTCTTGCATATACCATTCTCTCACGCAAAAATGTACAGGGATCGCTCACAAACACACGTATACACATTTTCCCTCTTTTTGGAATAGCAAAAAAGGAAAAAGAGATTAGTTAAGAGGAAGAGGTGGCTGCACAGAGAAAAGAAAGGAAAAACAACTGAATGATAAGGCACATTGAGGTTTGATGTTAATGTATTATTTTAATGCATCAAAGGCAGTGATGAAATCTGAACCAGTTTGGTTCAGCACTGGTTTGCTGGCTGCGCATGCGCAGTACGCGCCAAAAGGAGGCTTGGGAAGGTAATGTTCTGTCCCCTCCCTGCTTCAGGAGCCCAGACAAGCACACACACAAACAGAAGTGTACGAAAGTCGTTTATTCACCATTCATAAACAACAAGCTGGCAGCGAGCCCGGGAGAGATAAAGACAGCTGTTATTTTGAGTTGCCACGGCCAGTCCCTGATAAGGCTCTCCGGCATGTCCAAAAACAAACAGTCTTAAGGTTAGCAAACACTTATCTGATGCAGTACTTCAGGAAACAAGTAGCCAAGTTAATAATTTGTTCGTCACAAAAGCCAACAAGGTAAGGTCAGCTCCTTTTATACCTTGTGGGGCATTGGCTTTGTGACTCATCACCTCGTGCTCGGGCCCACCCACTCCTTTGCTGAGCCCGTCTCTCTGATCGTCGCCACCTGGGATTAATCCACTCCCTCTCCTCATTAACGTCTGACTCAGAGGAGCTTTCCTCCTCAGGGCTTTCAGCTGGGGCCTGGGGTGGTGCCAAACCAGATGGGCCAGGAGAGGGGGGCCTTGCCTCCTCCTCCTCTTCACTTTCGGAGGGTTCTTCCTCCGAAGGTCTGGGCTCGGGAGCCGAAGACACAACAGGTAAGTAGAACAGCGAGGGGGGGGATCAGCTGTGCTGTGCGATTTAGTTTCACTAGATTTCCTGCTTCCTAGCGATTTTGAATTGTACGGCATAGCTGATCATCGGAAATACCGGTAGCCTTTCTTTTTACTACCGGTTCACCAAATAGGTAGTTTTTATCACTACCGGTTCGCCCGAACCGGTGCGAACTGGTAGCATTTCACCACTGATCAAGGGAATCGGAAGTCAATGTCTTTTTTTCTCTTTCCCCCCTTTTCTTTCCCTCCCTTTTCCCTTTCCTACTTTCCCTACTATTTTCTTTTGTATTTTCTTTGTAGGTTATATTATAAACTAATAAAAACTATTTACAAAAATGAATGACAAGGCACGGTAACTAGAAAAAGAAAAGAGAAAAAATGTGCAGGTGCAGATACAAAATGGTTTGCTTAGGTGTTATAGAAAAAAGTTAAAGTTTTGAGACAAACAGTCTGTTCCAAGTTAAAGTTCTAGGCTAAGCTTCAAACGAATCCACATGTTTCAGGATCAGTACCTGTAATTCTGCACTTCTTGCTTATTCCTTAGCTTTCACAGCAACTCAATTTCCCAATTCCCAGCTGCTTGTCTTCCTCCAAGGCCACTTATTAATTCATTTCCATATAGTTCATAACTTGTTGCTTGCATGCCTTTGATCCCATTTTTACCCAACCTGATACCCTCCAGAGAGGATGAACCTCAATTCCCATCCTGTTTGGGAATGATAGAATTGAAGCTCAGTCCAACTGTAAAGCACAAAGGAGGTTGTTATATGCCACAATATTTATAAAGAATAATTCAGGAAATGAACCAGTATTTATACAAAAACAAGCCCTATGTCTATGTGCAGATTTTTTTAAGGGACCCTATCAGCATGAGAAGCATTTTTTAAAAAAAACAAAAAACAAAAATCCAAATGAGATTTCAGGAAAAGGATCTAAAATGCAGAAGATTTTCCATGCCAAAGAACTCATGAGAGAATGAGGAAGAAGAAAAATTATATTTTTCTGATAGCTTAGTTCCAGTTTTGGAGGACCTCAAAGTATTTATTCTGAGGAATTTGATGCACACGAATTCACTGATATTGTAGTTTCAGAACTGCCAAATGCATATTTGAGGGGATGAAATAAGATCCCCTCCTAAAAGAAAAGAAAATAAGATGAACTTTTAAATAAATCTATGACAAGAGTATCTTAACCCATCATATATGCTATTTCATCCTACACATTGACTTCATTTAGTGACTGAAGTTACAACGACAGTGAAAAAAGTGACTAATGACCATTTCTCACATTTATGACCGTTGCAGCATCCTCTTGGTCATGTGATTTACACTCGGATGCTTGGCAACTGGTTCATATTTATGACAGTTGCAGAGTCCCAGGGTCATGTGATCACCTTTTGAGGCCTTCTGACAAGCAAAGTCAATGGGAAAGCCGGATTTACTTGACAACTATGTTACTAATTGAACAACTGCAATGATTCACTTAAAAACTGGGGCAAGAAAAGCCGTAAAATGGGGCAAAATTTACTTAACAAATGTCTCACTTAGCAACATAAATTTTGGGGTCAATTGTGGTCGAGGTCGAGGACTACGTGCAGTTATCTCATGTATCTCCCAATCTAGGTTTTTTTTAATTAAAGGGGGAAAAAATCATTTTTCTCTTTCCCATCCCTAATTTTGGAATACTGAAACCGTGAATAATAACTGCCAATCATGAACAATGTGCTCAGGCCACTCCCATCGGCACCATTAAAGCAAATGGTAGGACATAGCATCAATCCTGTCAGCAGCTGCAGCCACGAAAGTTAGAGATTGCTTCTATCATTATACAAGCCAGATGACTGTTCTCTAATCCGACCAAAGCTAATAAGTACCATCAACCTGTCACTTCCTACATTTCAAATTCTAAACACTGCAGCATCAAAGAATCTCTCCCCCCCCCCCTTTTACATTTCGATTTCTTTTGCTGGCAGCAGTGAGTAGCCTCTCGTTCTCCTCAGTTCTCCCACAGTGTGTTCGAATGCAGCATATTTGCACACCGGGGCTACTCCCAGTCTGAATAGTAGGCATCCTCTACTCACTGAGCTCATCTGCGGCCCATGTGCTAGGCAATTTAGATCCAATCAGCCCTTATTTAGCTCAAGAGTAATGAGTAGCATAGTGACACAGACTTAAGCCTGACCCTCAGGACACTGCTCATCAAGCAGGAAAACTGTGACAAAATCATTCATCTTCCACCCGCTGGCAAGAAATAATACTCACACTCACTGTATTACTTTTCAAGGTGAGGGGGAAGGGGAGTCCTGAATTTTCATGATGTGAGACATTAATTTGCAGAGAGCTGAATTCTCCTAAACCCCCCTGTTGCTACGAGCTCACCAGGGGGAAAGAGGCCTTAGGAGACCGAAACGGAATAAAGAAAATTGCTTTGGCTTTCTTTCATTTTAAATAAGCCTTAAATCTGACAAGTTATCCTAAAGACAAGATACACAGAACACCAATATACAGAATATAGACACAAATGTGTGCATGTAAATATATCTGTTTAGTTTGTGGTTTTATGTGTGTGTGTATGATATATATATATATGTATGTATGTTTGGTATGTATGTATGTATATACGTATGTATATTTTTTCATAGATCCTTCCAGTTAATCAGTTGAATTGGTTAATTCAAATTTAGAGTTCAACACCAACTGTTGTTTTTTTTTTAATTGCCTTGGTTCAATGGGGGTGGGGGGAACTTGCACATTTCAATAAAGAGCCATTTTTCCCCCTCAGCAGCTGCAAAGAAAGAAGTATGAAGAAGGAAGTTCATTCAAGGGAAAAAACACTGTAGCTTTGAAAGTGGAGTGCTTCAACCAGAAAATAGATGTACATTGATGTTCTTCAGGGATCACATATTTTTCTAAACAACTATGAGCCATGAGCAGCAGGTGCTCAGTATACTTTCAAATGGAAAGTACTTATTTTTCTTAAAGCATATTTTGGTGAATTTACTCTTTCACAACAGTAAATCATGTATAGCTGACAGGTAGGTTGCTGAACAAGTATAAGAGCTGATAAAATGGTTACAGCAGTGCGGAAAAGGAATATAAGAAAGTTCTGAAACTGTAGAAGTCTGAAGAAAGTGATATAATTTCAGAGTTACCATATTGGCTAGCAGTATTTCTTAATCTTCCAGCAAGCTATTTCAGTGCAACACATCTTTAAGAGGATAGAGGGCCAGGAGAGGAGATTTAGTAACTCAATATTCCAATATAGATTTATTCAAAGAAGATAAAACTAAATCCTGAAAAATAGCTAACCTCCCTCCCCCCAAAAAACTTGGAACCTTCCGAAAATGTTAGAAGGCATCAATCTCAGGTCCTTTGGAAGGACTCAGTTGGTGGATAAAAACACCAAATCCAGTCTAAACATTTTGGGTGATCGTGCAACAACCATCATAAATTAAACCTGTATGTTGCCTGATTCTCAATGACTGATTATATGCATTAAGATTAGAAAGAGTTTAAACTGTACCGATGTCACAGGACTAGGTTAAGAACAAGTCAGAAAGTGTTGTCATATTTAAAGGTTTCATGACCTGTTAAGCCTTTGAGGTAATTCACACAAGAAGCACAGCAATCAATACAACTTTTATTCTAAGATTACCTTAACAGAATGTTGCAAGAATGAGTGAAAATGTTTCTCTCCTCCTTTCCTTTTAGGGTCTGGAAAATTAGGGAAGGTTCCTTCCTTCTGAAACACTTCCCATGTGCAGTCTCTCCTTCCCTGGACTGAGGTATTTTTTACATAATAATTGTGCAGTCTGTAGCACTTTCTTCTGCCTCTCAAAGTCATTCCCACGCACCATTACAGCTCTACAGTTTTTTATTCTAGTAATTTATGCACACAAATATAAGAAGCTGCCTTATCGTGACTGGAATCTTCCTAACCTGGAAAATAGATTATCAGAATTTCAGAAAGTTAGGCCTGTGCAAAACTTTGATTCAAATACCTGAATCAAAGGGACCTTTCAAACTCAATTGCTGCAATATAATTTGAAACATCTAATCAAATCGACTAGATTTTCTGATGTGAACTAATGCTTTAGATTCATATACCCTAAAAAAGTGATTAGTCTCAACCTTACCCTAAAGATGTATACATTGATCTGAGTTTCCTTTGCATGCAGACTATGTGCCCTTTCACCATTAGGCAATATTGAGAAGTAATAGACATTTCTTTCTAGGATTAATGAGCTAATCGTTAATTATGCTGCTTTGCTTTGACATATGCATGAATGACCAAGAAATGAATTAATGCTTTCTTCTCCTAATTTAAGACTTTCTCTTTTAGTTGAAATACACTTTATTCTAAGCTAAAATTAAAATGTGGTATGTAACAGTAAGAAGTAGGACCTCAAAGATGCTACTTTTTGGAACGATAGCAATTTGGTTTGTTATTGGTTGCTGTTATCGGTTTTCTTATAAATAACCAAATGACCAAGTCATGGAGTGTGGATGAAGTCAGGCTAGTTCAATGTACCATTCTGATCATAGCCTAGAAACTCATCAGATCTACCTATCATCCATCCATCCATCCATCCATCCATCCATCCATCTACCTACCTACCTACCTACCTAATCTATCTAATTTATATAGCCACCCAATACACAGTGACTCCAGGTGGCATATAATATTAAAAATCCAAAGTTAAAAATTCACAATTTAAACTCTTCTACCTCTTATTTTGGCATTGGGAGCTTTTTTAGATTATATTTTTTTAAAAAAACAAAGACGGCATGCAACCCACCCATTTCAGAGTTATGGATTAAGGAATGAGAACCCCCCCCCCCCAAAAAAATTCAAATTTTCAGTTATGAAGCTTACTGACTGGCTATGGTCCATGTAGTATATCAGCCTATTTCATGAGTTTGTTGCGAGAATAAATTAGAAGCAGAGAATACGATCTTGAGTTCTTTTACACAAATGCAATGAAAAAACAGTCTAAGACCTATTTCCTTTCTCCCCCTCTGTATTTGTTTTAAATATAAAGGTTAAGTGTTAAATATAAAGGTTAAATATAAAGTTCTAAGTGTAGAAAAAGGAGCTTTGAAATCCTTGCTTTGGAGAAAAAAGGGAGTACTTATATGACGTTTCTACTCATACTTTATCTCAAGAATTTTTTTTCATAGTACATTATAAACCCTAAAACATAAAAGGGGCTATAGTACAAAAGTTGACAGTCCTTTAACTACAATGAGGATGACAATAATTAAACTAAAATTTTGGCTACCTATCACTTCGTAAAATGGAAAAAAAAGGAAGAAAACCTTGTGATTTCTATGATCATTTCAAGTAGAATGTGATTACCAAAAGTCTATATGATATGTTAAAGGGGATTGGTACAACTATTTGACATTCTAAGCTTTAAATACCAAGGCATTTAGTTAACACAGCGAAGTCAGTATTTTCATAATGCTACTTAATCAGCAATAAAGGAATGCTCCTGTGAGCCATCATCTTGGGTTAGCAGAAAAGTGGCATATGAAGTTATTATTAACTAACTGCCTATAGGGAGCTGCTTCTGTCTTTAATCAATGATCTCACTTCCTATCTACTTGCAAATTCTGACAGCCATAGAACTATTACACTCAATGCGGTTGCCAGAGATATTACATTTATGCAAGGAGTTGATATCTTATTCCCATCTGGATCTTGAAGTAGAAAGGATTGTTACAGTGAGACATTTTCTCCTTTGCCAAATCAGAAAAGCAAACCAAGAATGCAAATGACTAATCTGGCCAAAGATATTGCTAGGTAATCCAATTTCTCCCATGTACGTGTGCATACCTGCACGCATACACAAACTAATTTGCAATTGTTCTATCTATAGCTTAGATAGATAGATAGATAGATAGATAGATAGATAGATAGATAGATAG
>WNWU01000030.1:8985965-9002517 GCA_012654045.1 Ptyas mucosa | reverse complement strand
ACAGACAGACAGACAGACAGACAGACAGACAGACAGACAGACAGACACAGACAGAAGAAAATATGTCATTCAACTCTAGAGCCAGGAGAGAATGATCATGACAAGGGACTGATGTCAACATTCTGCCTAGCTGGCTTTGGATAGTGAGATGAGTGTCATATAAATTTAATTAATAAAAATAAATTCAACCCGAGATTACATTGCCGCTAACCAGTACAAAAGGTAGGGATGCAGTGGCTCAGTGGCTAAAACACTGAGCTTGTCGATCGAAAGGTCGGCCATTCAGCGGTTTGAATCCCTAGTGCCACATAAGGGAATGGGCTCCCATTACTTGTCCCAGCTTCTGCCAACCTAGCAGTTCGAAAGCACATAAAAAATGCAAGTAGAAAAATAGGGACCACCTTTGGTGGGAAGGTAACACGTTCCGTGCACCTTTGCTGTTTAGTCATGCTGGACCATCAGTCTAGGGAACTCCACTGTCAACTTGGTCACAGAGTCAAGGAATTCAGGCAGAAGCAGTAGTTCTATCCAAATGACATTTACTATGGTTAATCAAACTTTTGTTAACATCTGCATTATTTTATTTTTTTTATTTATATTTATATGCTGCCCTTCTCTGGAGACTCAGGGCGGCTTACAAGGCGTTAAGCAATTTTTTAAAGCAATTGCAGGTCACTCTTCTTCCTTAAATCGAGAGGTTTATTTACTTAATTTTAAAGACTGTTCTGTGTTCATATAGACCAGTGATGGCTAACCTTTTTGCCATCACGTGCCAAAAGCGGGGGTCGTGGGGGGGGTTGTGGGTGCGGGTGCCCGTGACCCCCCCCCCACACTTCCCTCTGTTTTTGGCACACGATAGCACGGTGGGCCCAGTAGGCCCATTTTTCCCCCTCCCCAGGCTCCAGAGGCTTTCTAGGAGCCTGGGGAGGGCAAAAACCGCCTTCCCCATTCCCCCGGAGGCCTTCTGGAGGCCAGAAACAGCCAGTTTCCCGACTTCCGGTGGGACCGGAAGGCCTGAAAATCAATTGGCCGGTGCACGCATGCACTCTGGAACTGAGCTAGGGCAACACTTGCGTGCCCACCAATATGGCTCTGCATGCCACCTGTGGCACCCGTGCCATAGGTTCGCCATCACGGATATAGACTATTCAAGATCAAAAGTCCTTCTAAGGTAATATGCATGGCACACTTCAGAACAAGCGAAGAATGAATGGGTCTAGCTTCTAGATGGTTTTTGTTTTTAAAATACCAACTTAAACCAATTTATAAAGACTCTCCTAATAAATCACCTGCATTTTGTCAAATACTTTATCTTTGTTTAAACACAGCCTGGGGGAGAAAAAAATCAGCTGTCCTTGGATTTGTAAGCTACTGACAGGAGAAGTCAAACTATTCAGACAGTAACAAAGTACTTAAGGTAAACATGTAGGTGAGTTTCTTCCCAATGCTCAGAAAGTGTATTTTCTGCAGTCCTTTCCCTACAGTGACCAATCAATAACTGCCTCATTATGGTGCATGGCAAGATGATGGGTGAAGATGACTTCTAGCTTTCCTAAAGAAGTTTGTGACTTTTAGCCAAAAGAGCTGCCTCCAATGCAAATTATGAACAAAAATATGTTTACCACAAAAAGAAAGTTTGGATGTTTCTAATGATCACACAAATCAAGGAAAAACGTATTTGGACTTAATCACAAACCTCCTGTTTTTTTAAAAAAAACTAAGCACTGTTCCTTTACTTCATTGTATCATTTTTTAAAAAATATCTACCTGAATTGATGTAAAAATTGCACTTGATCTTTCTAAGCTGTAGTAAGACCCTCCAAAGCATGCAAGCTCAGAAATCAAACAGTCTGATGTAGGATATTTTTTTTTTTTGCAATGTCCCTCAGCAGCCTATTCTCACTGTGGTGGGACCATTCAAACCAACTCCCTATGAGGAGGTACATCAGGTCTATTTCTTGTAGAACTCATAATATCATTTGAGAAACCTTCTGTTACATCAAGAGAGCAGAAGAATGGAAACTACTTCTATTATCTTATTCTCCTGCAAAGATCTGATTAGTTTTAATTATTATGTTACATGGCCTGGAAGTCCCTTAGAAGACGGAGGGTCAAATTTAAACACTAAGAACAATTGCTCCCATTCACAGAGAACATTGGAAGTTAACTTTCCTGTCATTTGTTAAATGTTTGCCAAATAGAAGCAAATGTCGGAAGAACCTGAATTAAGTAGATAGCTGGGAAAAAAATGATCAAAACATTGGTACAATAAATTTCATACTCTTCTACTCAATTTATTTCATGGTTTGTAATGTAAGATCCATATTGAAAAAGAGTATGTTAAAATATTATATATCTTTTTTCCCTAATTCTATCACTCATTATACATGCACATCCTTCATTTATCATTTTCATCAGCAAGTAATGAGCATGCATTTGTCTAACAGCTCTTACACATCTCATCTATTTTTGTAGTAAAAAACCTGAAAGCTTCCAAGTTTATTTCAATTTCTTGCTATATATGTTGGACAAATGGGTCTCTGCAGATGACAAAATGTGTGTGAATGCTACTCTTTAGCTGGATACTACCTCACAACCATTTTTGCTCTCATATTTCTTGGGGGGTTTTTTTGTTTTTTTTTTAAAAAATTGATTTATATGCCGCCCTTCTCCGAAGACTCAGGGGGGCTTACAATGCGTTAAGCGATAGCCTTCATACTTTTCTATATTTATACAAAGTCAGCTTATTGCCCCCACAAACTGGGTCCTCATTTTACCTACCTTAAAAAGGATGGAAGGCTGAGTCAATCTTGAGCCTGGTGAGATTCGAACTTACAGTAATTGCAGACAGCTGGTCTTAATCACAATGCTTTTAGTCTGCTGAGCCACCAGGCCCTTATATGTTCATTGCATTTCTTCCTCTTCCTCTTCCTCTTACTATTACTAATATATTATTTTGATCACATTTGTATACTACTCAGATAGTTATAAGAAAAAAGGGTGGTTCAGTAAAATTTTAATAAATGCATAAATAGTACACCACATACATTACCCTGAAGCTGTGTTGAAATTAATAAAAAAGGAACTTCAGAAAACTGACGTAAAAAAAATTCTCACCTCAGCCTGAACAAAACAGCTTGCAGGAAGTTTAACACTGCGGCAAGTTCAGCTCCTCGGCAACCTGGCAACAACATACTAAACCCATCACTCATCAGCTTTTCTTCAGAAAGGTTCAGGTATAAGCTGCTTTCAAAAACTTCTTGGACTCCATCAACATACGTGGAAAGTAGCATCCACAGGTTTTGTTTCTGCACGAGGTCATTTCTTGCAACTAAGAATTCTTTTGCCTTTTCACAGAAAGCTGCTGAAAGTGGCTCAGCAAGCACTCTGATGTCCATGCTCTTGTCAATGTAGGTTAAGATGAAGGCAAAATAGCCTTTCCAGATAAGAGCTTTCTGAGTAACCCCGGTAGAAGTGGGACTGAGGAAGCGCAGAAGTTCCATCATGCGGCTAGCAACATCTTCTGTCTCTGCTAAGGCTGCCAACACCAGGAAAAGGTACAAGAAATTTTGAAGTCCAACTTCCGTTAATTCACACATTCTTTTCTGGTGGAATTTCGAATAAATTCTGCATTATAAAAGAAAACCCCCACAATTTTTTTTTCCTTAACGTTTGTTTTGAATCTATTTATTTCATTCATTTATTTATTTATTTATTTAAAGCATTTATACACCTGCCCATCTTCTAACCAACTCCTAATCAATTGTCCTTTGAATTGATGACCCCAGCTAGACTCAGTTCCAAAGAATTCTTTGATGGAAAATGAGCGATGTTGAATGAATGCCTTTCTACTAAAAATGTATTACTGCATGGATATCTTCATAGTTCCACTTTGTTTATACCAGTACATTCAGAAAAAAAAGGGGGGGGGACTTCACAGAGTAGGAAACCGTTAAGATGTGCCTGACAAATGTGATGGAGCTAATGTAAATCACAAATGTCACATGAGAAAGAGGCACTGTTGAGGTTTGAAAGGAAAGTTTTACTACTATCTACCTTTCATCAAACAGAAGCTGCTAATACATGAAATAATACATATGTGATGTCCTTCGGGGAGAAAGTGAGAATTGATTTGAACAAATGTAGTAAAACATTATTATCAACTAAAGTTTTTTCCTCATGCATCATCAATTGAAGTTTTTTTCCTGCTTTACACTGAACTTTTATACACTGATAAAATTTATGGTAGCCTTATACAAGCCAGTCCTGTTAAGAGCAGTTTGACTAAAATTTCCCATCATCTGTTGGGTCTAAAGATGAAGGAATAATCCAAACAACTCTTTAGAGCAGCTATTTGGAAAACTTTGATTTATACTTTTACCTGGACCTGAGAATCACATTTAAGACTGAATGCATCATGAGAAAACAACCATAAAGCAAAAAACATGGTGGTTTCTATTGATCCTTTTCCATATTGCAGCTCTATAAACTTTTGAAAGGTGTCTGGATCATCAAAAGAGTGGATTATAGCAGGTGGAAGTCAATAGGAAGAAATTACAAAAAATTACACAGAAATGCTTTCTGTGACTGGAATTCTTAGCATACAAATTGTTTTCATTGATGTGTGAATACAACTTCTCTTCAAGTGATGATTTGGGGGGGGGAAACACTGGGGTTTCTGAAAGCTAATATATACAAAAGGATCATCTTACTACTGACCCACTGCTCTAACTCAAATAATCTACTTCAAATAAATATGACTGTCAGCATGAATCACATATTCATCTGAAAATGAAAAAAAAATAGAAACATCACAAATTCCTGTTAATTACATATATTTTTAATATTAAAATAAAATCTGATTTTTCCGCAATACTTTATTTTATGAATATTTCAGAATACTTTCTAAATATAAATCTTAAAAGAAGGATGCTTTCAAGATAAGACAAAAATAAAAAGGACATGATGGACAAAAAATCCTAGTGAAAAACTATTAAGCTGCTTAGAATCACCTTATAAGGGAGATGGGCAGAATGAATGACTGACTGAATGAATGAATAAATAAATAAATAAATACCCCCATACCTTCCTTTGATCTGCTTCCATGGATGAACACCATTAATCTTGCCTGCTTTCTTCATTATTTGTGCCAAAATGCGAAGAAAAAATTGGAAACTGTTGCAGGATACATACATGTCAGGTGTATGTATGTCATTGCAGTAACTCTTTATCAACTCATACATAGACAAGGGTGTCTTGCTAATATTTGCAAGACCTTTAAGACCAAACCAAGGAATGGTAAATGGGTTGTTCTGAAAAAAAAAAGTTTCATAACATGGCATATGCTTTCACCTTTCTTCCACAAGTTATTTTATCATAACCAATCAGATGTCTAATAACTGTAGAAGTAAAGAACTCTCTAGCTTTAGATCATAAATCAACTAATGAATACTAATTGGAGATCTGCTGCTCCTTTCTTCTCATCACAACAGCAGAAAAATTTTATATCTTTGAGAAATTGGTCCACATTCCTTCTGAATGTGTATTTATTTATTATATTTATTATATTTATTGAAAATATAATGTCATTTAAAAATATCATATTATTGATCTGAAATAATTTCTGTGGTACAGTGCATTGTATATTGAATGCATACATAAAAACGATCATTTGTTTTACAGAATCTGGAATGATTATTTGCTATATAATAATAAGATGTAACCATTTTAAGCTAAAATATTTCAAATATTGTGAACTTGTATTGTTGGAATAAAATAAATAATGTAAAAATTAGTAATCCTACCACTTAACAAAAAGCACTGGATTACTTTTTTTTTAATAAAAACCTCAGTTAGATTTTAAAAAAAGATATTTACTTACTAGATTTTTGCTGTAATGTTCCCAAACTATGGTGACAATAGTGAGATTTACATCCCAGATGTGGCTTAATGTCAAGCAACACTGAAGATGCATCCGTAATTGTTCTTCTAAAATTCCAGCCTAGCAGACAAAAAAATTAAGATATTAGTTTTTTGTTTAATTTATCAAGGTTTCTATTTTATACACACAATCTTGACCACAAGTCAAATCAGAAGGATTCACATTTAAGTACTTCGTTTTATAACTATTATTTCTGGCTTAAAAGGAAATTCTGTTAAAACAACACGCAAAATAGAAAAAGCAATCTGAGAAATGACGGTATAATCATTTATCTAGTATTATCAACTAATCTCCATGTATATTTTTTTTGAATCATATAGTTATAAAAATATGGTATACTTAAAAGATAATTTGAAGTTTAATTCATGGTTAGGCTATATCTAAGCATCCTCCAGCAAAATTGTTTGGGACCAAAAATACTTCCTAATGCCTAGGAAGAAGCATCATCGGAAGCAAAGGAAGAATTCTAACTTTTTAGCTACCATAAACAACATGATAGATTTGGTTCACTTATAGTGATTCATTATTGTAACTTTAAATGCCAGCATTCTATGAGCTATTGCATTAACACATTTGTCAGACAGCTAGGAATGTAGCCTTTTAAAGAACAGAAATAAAATATAATCCTTGGTCAATTGTACTGGAACTGGCCCACTGAAATTAATTTTTAAGGGCAAAACAGCCTATTGATTTAGGAACATTATTTCCCACCTTGGCAAAGGCCACTGATCATGATAAGTTAGAAATTATGGTTATAAAATACAACAGTAGGTTCAAAGAAAAATCTTTTTTTAAAGTTTGGCTTAATATAGAAGCACAACTTTTTTAAAAATATACAAATGTTTGTTTAACTTAAGAAAAAATACTATTATTTCTTCTTTATATACAATTATATATTATTTACATGAACAGGCCAAAACTAGGGCAGCATTTAAAAACACATGCTTATTTGTCATGGGTTCAATTCCAAGGAAACTTTCTACCCAATTCCAATATCAGCTACATTTTTTATTCTTCAAATATCAGTCACACGAGCATACAATAACTAAAGCTACTCTCTCTATCACCATTTTAGCGAAGAAAGACTAACTAAATTTCCTAAATTACATTTCAGCGTAAAATACTATATGCTATGAAATTAAATCTTACAGTAAAATATGAGGGAGAGGAAGGTTTAATAACTATTCCTATATTTTTCCAAAGACTACAGAAAAACATTATAAAGCATTTTTGAGCTTATTTAAGTTTGAAAAGCAGTTTCATTCATCATATAAACAGTTAAAACTTGTTTTTCCCTAACCACAGTTATAGTTTCATATTTTTTTCCAAGCCTTATAATATATATAAACCAATCTTATGTTCATTGTTACAGAAGCAAGTTCCACTTAATTCAAAGAAACTATGATAAATATATATAAAACTACACCTATCACTTTAATTATAAGGTAGCAAAGCATTAATATGCAGAGTTTTGCTCATACTAAAATTGAATTGGTGCTAAAATTCTCACACAATTTTCTTCCTCTTTGTTTTAGAGGGTTGATAGACCTTTTGAATTATTACAGGAAATGAAGCTGGACAATTATGAGGAAAGGGGACAAATTGGAACAACAACACAGTACAGTACAGTACAGTACAATTGCCTTCCTTAAACAGGAATATTTCAGTAAAAGAAATCTTGACTAAATTTTGAATTCATTAATTTAATTCATAATCTGACTTAGTTAAAGTCAAAAGGAAAACCAATCCTTTTGCTTGCCTATGTGGCTTCAGATACACAAAACAACTCAAGCAAATTATTTATGTAATGGTTGATACTAATTTACCATTTTATATCATGCAACCAAGAACAAATTCACACAAAAAACCACATTAATACGTTCAGAATACTTAAAAGTACTTTTAAAAGGAGGTCACTTCTGACCTCTGGGCCACAAAGTATTGCATTAACAGCTCTGCAGAAAGAAAAATGATAAGGTATGAAATGAATGCTCAAAAGCTACAACCTTATCAGTAAGAGTTTGATTCAAGCCTGTAAGACAAATTGCTCAGCAAGTCAAGTCACCTTCCTGCTGTGATGAGGATATAGCTGAATTTTCAATGCAATAGACTATCTCCCTTATCACGTCTCTCAACTTGATACCCTCAGATGCAGTATACATTTTCTAAGCTTCCTGTTCTTATTTGGAATATATCTTGTCAAAGGAGCCAAGTAACACGTCCAGGATAATTATCTCTACCATGCACTTTATCTGACAATTTATCTTCAAAAAAACAACCATTTAAGAGAATATTCTTCTAACAAGAAGGAAACTATGTAGAACCTTAGCTTAGAAGTTCAACTAGAATGATCATGATACAAAATTAATTTCAGAAAGCAATTGAATGAATAAGATACATTAAACCCCTTGTCCCTATATTTTGAAGCAGCCATCATCAAACTTTCAAGTTATTATTAAAATACTTACTTGATTGTTGACTGATTGTTTCAGCAGATCTTCAACGTAAGGCCAGTTGGATTCTACTGGTTTCTAAATGGAAAATAGTTGGGAAGAGTTAATTTATAAATAATATTAATAACAATAACTCTGTAGAAACCTATACATAAGCAACTCATACAGGTAGTCCCTGACTTATGACCACAGACAAGTGAATTTTGCGCCATTTTACAACTTTTCTTGCCACAATTAAGTGAATCCCTGCAGTTGTTAAGTGAGTAACATGATTGTTAAGTGAATCTAGCTTTTCCATTGACTTGTCAGAAGTTGATCACATGACCCCAAGATGATCACATGGCACCAAGACACTGTAACCATCATAAATATCAGTCAATTGCCAAGTGTCTGAATTTTGATCATGTGACCATGGGAATGCTGTAAAGGTCGCAAGTGTGAACAAGGGTCATAAGTCACTTCCCCCCCCCCCCCGGTGTTGTTGTAACTTCAAATGGTCACTAAGTGAACTGTTCTAACTGAAGGACTACCTGTACTGAAGTCAGTGATCTGTCAGTTAATCAACAGGATTGTAGCCTAAATAAATTATGCAGAGGTTACATTGCTGACTTGGAAAAAAAGTGAGTAAAAGCACATAAGGACAGAGCTGTATGAAGATATGCAGGTTTTACAGAAAAAAAATAGGGAGATGTCCCTCTTTCATAAAAGTAGCACCTAGTTCACTCAGTGAAGCTGAATGATGGAAGTTTCAGCTCTGAAAGAAATACTATTTCATAAAGGGTCTTAAAAAAAGTATCAAATTTACTATAAGAAAAGCGACCGATTTTATGACCTTTGTGGGGGCTGTTAAGTGAACCCACTGTTCGCTATGGTATGGTTGGCCAACACCATCATAAAACACAGTCATGTGACTGCGGGGGGGGGAGGGAGGGAGGAAGTCCTATAACTTCAGAACCAGGTCTTAAATCCCCTTTTGCAGGTAGGCTGCAATCTTGAATGTTTATTAAGCAACCATTTGTAAGTTGAGGATCATATGCAGACAAATTCATGAAGGTTTGTTAAATGGTATTAGTCATAATGCCTCTCCTGTATCACTGGCAATACCTGCTACTGAGAAATACACTCTACGACTAATGAATTTTCTGTATGCACATGGTTAGCTATAATAGGCACAGATGGATAGACCAACTAAAACCTGGGACTCATCCAACATATTTCTTCTCATTTCTTCTTCTTCTTAAGAGCCTTGGATAGTATAGTGGTCTAAAGCACCCTGTTATTAACACCAGCTGCCTGCAATTATTGCAGGTTCGAATCTCACCAAGGCTCAAGGTTGACTCAGCCTTCCATCCTTTCTAAGGTAGGTAAATTGAGGACCCAGTTTGTGGGGGCAATAAGCTGACTTTGTATAAATATACGAAAGTATGAAGGCTATTGCTTAGCGCATTGTAAGCCGCCCTGAGTCTCCGGAGAAGGGCGGCATATAAATCAAAATAAAATTTTAAAAAAAGTCTATCTATGATAGGGGTTTCAAACTCAAGGCCTGGGGGCCAGATCCGGTCTGCGGGGTGCTTAGATCTGGCCCACGGGGTTGCCCTGGAAACCAAAAAGGACTGGCCTGTGGTGCCTCTGCTAGTGAAAATGGAGCTCACAAGGGCCGTAGGCAGCCCTCCCGAGCTCAGTTTTCACTCACAGAGAGTTGCAGGATGCCGTCGTAGCCGAAAATGGAGCTTGGGAGCTCGTTTTTGCTGTTAGAGCGCGCGGGCTGCCACAAACGCCCCCAACATGAGTGACATTGAGCTGGCCATGCCCACCCTGGCCAAGCCTACCCTGGCCCCCAAAGGTCAAACACAACCCTGATGCGCCTCAATGAAATTGAATTTGATACCCCTGACTTATGACAAGTAAGTGAAACAGTGAAAGGCTATCTTCTTTTTCACTGTTTTTAAAATTAGTACCTAAAAAATTTCTTTCTATCCTGTTATTAAATTAGTACAAAAATTTGTATTAATTTAGTACTGATTAGAATTTCTGAGCCTCACAAAGACCAAATTCCTTTTGTTCTTGTTAAAATAAAATATTTCATATCACCTTTTACCTAGAAGAATGCATAAATATAGATAATTTAAATTATCCTTTAGGTTCTAAATTCAATGTGTCTACTGTGCTATATATATGCTATTTAAAGGATCAAGAATGCAGCTAATTTCAGTGGATTTAATATGAATCATAACTAGCAGTTCATTCATTTAGATATTTTTCTAAAGATCATAGCCAGCATGTAAGTTAGTTTTCCTGAAATTCTTAATTAACAAGTGGTGTTAATGAAATCTATGACAAGATCTAGAAATGATTACTCCCCTCTCTAATTTGGTCTATGTCAATGAAGAATAAAGAATTAAGGTTGTCTATTTACATAAATCAAGTTTATAAACACAGTTCAAAAGGTCTTTAAGTCTTGAACTAAAAATCCCCAACAGTGAGGAAATGACAACCATTTTCTATCTTTAATAAAAAGTGTTTTGCCTTTGAAATATAGGTTTTCATAAAGCACTGCAAAATATTCACTTCCTTAGTATATCTGTCATTTCTGCCTAAGGAAAACATTTGTGATACCATCTGCTAAACAAACACACATGTAGTTCTGAGCTAATAGCATGAAATATGATTTTGCATTCATTTGTCATGTTACTTAAAAATACAACTTGAGTTGCAACTTTAAGTATATAGGCAACATTTCTTTTTAACTCTATGCAAAAAGAATCTAGTTTCTTCTTCTGGTTCACTTGTTGAGTTGCTAAGCTGCTCAGCTGGAAAGCACTCTTTGCTTATCTTAGAAAGTATTTTAAACTATTCAAAGGTAAGAATATTTAGCTCAAAGTCATTCGAACTATATTTGGTAGCCCTGAGCAGCATTAAAATTGACCCCTGCAATGTTCAAAAGTTGTAATATTTCTAATTCTATTTGGTTTTTGAAATTTATGAATATAGCCTTTAAGAATATGATAATGCAGATCCTTTGGTTGTTAAGAAACACTTAAGATCTATTTGTGTTTTACAAATTTTTAAAAAGTTAGATATTTTCTTAAAGAAATTTGACACTTTCCAATTTTAATCCAACCACTAAATATACATAAATATTGATGGATATATCAAGGTTGACTAAATAAATAGTAGCAAACACATCTCTATTAAGCATTAAGCCAAAACCAAATAAATTATATAATGGAATACTACAAGTCATATACTTTTGATGCTGCACAATCTTTCCTAAATTTGTTTTTTATATATGTTTAGTTATGAATGTCAAATATACTGTTTAAGATTCAACTATAGATTTCCAAAACAGACAATCTGAAAGATATAAAATAATTATTTTAAAATATGACACAGGAAATTGCAAATCTACCATAAATTAATTAAAGGTAAGGAAATTTAGGCTGGTAGTATATGTTTCTTCTATATCTTGATCACTTTAACTTATAGTTAAACATAACTATTATTTAATGAGAAATAGCAAATGTATATATCTTAAGACTAGTTATGACAAAACAATATAACACTTCAAAATATTTAGCGCTAACAATTTCAATCAATCCCATGTTTTTCCATTTTTATTTATTAAGAGGAAACAAACCTAGAAATCAAGTCATTATTGTATGCCTTTCAGTGAAGAAAAATTCAGAAATGCTTGCCCAAGTGGTAATCTCCAAGAAATTTGAAATTCTTATTAAGAAAGCAGAAAAATGTATGGCTTTGATTTATTAATATTGTTCCAATCACACAAAATGTTAGACTTGTTGAAACTTCTAGATCCATGATGGCGAACCTATGGCACGTGTGCCAGAAGTGGCATGCAGAGCCATCTCTCCAGGCACACGAGCTGTCGCCTGTTGCTCTTCTGGGTTCCGGCACACCAGCCAGCTGGTCTTCACATACGCAGGAACACTGGAAACCGGAAGAGCAGCCGCCCAGTGTGCATGTGCACCAGGCGGTTGCTCTTCCGGTTTCTGGTATGCACGTGCACTCCCATTTCCGCACTCGGCGAAAAGGTTCGCCAACACTGTTCTAGATTATTGATCCAAACAAGCAATTGGGTTATACTTGGCTGAAAACAACTTGGTTCTACCTGAAAGGGTGAGCAGAAAGCTATAGAATTATCAGGCATGGAAAGTTTGAGATCCAGGGACATCTATGGCGAGAGGGCAGGACAGAACTAAACAGACATTGCCCTACAAGATCTACCTCTTTTAGACCTTTAGTTGCTTCGACAGAAGCCTGTGAATACCCCTACTCAAAGCTGGATCAGAGTCCTGGCCTGCTTTGGACAATGCAAGGTTTGGAAACTAATAATAAAACCAGTTTTTGGGGAAAGGAATAAGACAAGAGTTGTGTTTGTCATAATGTTGAGCTTTTCACTTCTGATAATTTAGTGGTTGCTCTAGTCTTTACTGCTTGCAGAAGCCAAGCCGAAGCAACCAGACTATAAAAATTAGTATGCATGTTCTCAGTAAGGCTGATTATTTAGTAATTTTGGTTTCCATTTTTTTTTATTAATTTTCAAAACTTATTAATATTAAGCACCCGGATTTCATTATGGTGTTCAAGGTCAGTGTAAATTCACAGCAATAATTTATCAGACATTAGGGTTTCATAGACTGGGTTCATAAAGAAACAAAGTGAGGCATTTATTAAAAGCAGCTCATTAAACAAATCACAATTGGCTGGGGTTATATGCCATCCTAAAACCAAGCCAAATTGTAGTATGGCTTAATCAGTTTCTCTGACCAGCTGAAAAATAAAAATATAATGAAAACAATGCTTAAAGAATGATAACAATTGGAAAATTTCCCAAATAGAGTATGTATCTATAAAAACTACAAGTCAACTGAATGAAGTCAAACGCTCAGTGCTTAACATACCCGTATATATAAATACATATATAAATATAATACTGTTTTCTCTGGGGTAAGAAATAAGATGCAGAGCAGAGAAAAGAAATACATTCAAGAAAATAAAGGCTTCGGATTTCTTTTTTCTTTAAAATTTTTACCTAGCTAAAATTACTTTACAACCATCCCTGCTTCCACCTCATTCATATTTTGCTTCATACATTGGTACTTGGTGTTTTTTTCCAAGATGTCATCAGCTCTACTGATCTCTCAGTTTTGCATTCAAATCACATTTACTATATTCAGCATCCATCCATTCTTGACCTTAGCTCTTATTTTACCACTTAAATCCATCTGCATTCAGCTTACTTTTATATTTCTCCTGTCATGTCTCTCACTTCGAGATAAGAAAAGAGGGCAACAGCATGTTGTTAAACCAGAACCATTTCTGCTTCTTTTGGTAAACATTTCTTGTTTCAGACCTTGTACCATTAGCATTGGCCAGTCTTAAAAAGTTCTTACTTTCAAATATGTGAATTTATCGACTTGCTCTAGTTTTTCACTACTTGTATATGACTTGTAAATGTTCACTCTCCTCTCTCTGTCAAGCACCACTACCTTGGTCTTTGATACATTAATTTTCAAATCCATCCTCCTTGATGCATCGTATCGTCTAACACTCACAGCAAACCATTTGACTTCTCTGCTAATAATATGGCTTTATTTATATACAAAGGCAAATGAAGGTTCACCTTCCCATCATACACTCCATCATCACAAGCATTCTCTGTACATTTCTCCACAAATACATTGAAGGGGGACATGGCACAGCCCTCCATTTGTTCTGAAACATCCTTTATCTACCACTCTTATTGCATTCAGCCACCAACCTTCAACAATATAATTGTGCAAAACACTGAAGATTACTTGATTCAAGACTTTATAGTACATTCCTTCTAAATCAACAACCATAACAATAAAGTTTCTTTTTCATATTGATATGCGCTCAGTAAGCTTAAAGAATAACAGGAATTTAACAATTAAAAGCACATTGTAACCTTTGACCGTTAATATTGTCTTGTTACTAAATTGGTGTCTGTCATTTCACTTTTTAAAGAGTATAGAAATCATTTTTTTTTAACTCAAAGGTAGGCTAAGATTAAGATTCCTGAAGCTCAAAATTTAAGAAATTTATATGCCATTTTGTTCATAAGTATTAAAACTTTTGGGGAAATTAAGGAAATATTAAAAACGCCTTACAAATATTCCCCATAAGGAAAAAGAACAAACTTACCTTTTCATCTGTATATCCATTCCGGTCAATATGATAAAGTGATGCCAAGTGGGTTATAATCCACCAACTGAAGCTCAGTGGATCCTTACATGGAATTGATTCAAAGGCAGACATTGAATCAGTACCATTGGTTTTTTTGAATACTTTCTTCAGAATCTTATTTAGCCAGTTCCAAAAAGACTGTAAAGAAAACCAACAGTTTTTAAAAGGAAACCTGCACACTTCGGGCCATTTGCTTAGCTCTTGAGAAATTTTCCTATTGCTTTTTTGCTTCACCAGATAGCAGCTTACACAGACAAATTCTGAGGCTGAAATAGAAAACAATCTGATCTTTTTCTTAGCTAACCTTTTAAACATACCTTTGGATATACTTTCATTTATATATAGTTACTGTTAGCCAAATATTAGTTCTTCTATGTCGGGGATGTCAAACTCAAGGCTGGTGGGCCAGATCCGTCCCGCGGGGTGCTTAGATCTGGCCTGTGGGGCCACCTTGGAAATACCAAATACCGCAGTGCCTCTGCCAGCAAAAACGGACTCCGGGAGGGCCGCACGTGGCCCTCCCGGGCTCTGTTTTCGGTTGCGAAGGCGTCCTGCAGCCCTCCTGAGCTCTGTTTTCACTGGCAGAGGGCTGCAGAAGGCCGTCACAATTGAAAATGGAGCCTAGGAGGGCCACACACGGCCCTCACAAGCTCCGTTTTCACTGGCAGGGTGCTAGCAAAACAAAATACTAGCAAAAGTGGCATTTGATCACATGTGTGATGAGCTGGCCACGCCTGTCTTGGCCACGCCCACCTCACCCCCCCCCCGAGGTCAAACACAACCCTGATGCGGCCCTCAATGAAATCAAGTTTGACACCCCTGTTCTATTTAATTCTACTTTCGATAATATATTTTTCTTAATGAACTCAGATTCTGAATTGGACAAGGGTATATTAATTCTTTGACCTTAATATGATTTAGAGTTCCCATGAACGCAATCAAAATATACCATTAATATAAATCTATACTATTTTGCGGACAATCTATGGAGAAAGGGCCATTTGACTGTAACAAAGCAAAAGAGTAAAATCAAGTCTCTTGATTGTAAGAGGCAAAAAACCTGAATAAATAAAAGAATCAAATCAAGTTCAGCCACATCTCAATCAACAATTTCTGAACAATCCTTTATATTTAAAATCCAAATTATGCAACTAAGGTAGGGATAGGCAATCTGGTGCTTGCCAGTTATTTCAGATATAAACTTCAGGTTGTAACTATATAGTTTAAGAAACTATATTTAGATTATATAAAGGACGGGATATTTTCAGTATAATCAAGAGAAGGACAAACTAGATGTGGGCAGTGATTTGCTTTTATTTAGTGGCAATAAAGACAGATTTCAGGATTCCCCAAGATTGTGTTTTGTAATTACTTATACTCAGGCAAATTTTTCAATAAAAAAAAAATCAATTCTAGCAGGATTCTAGATTGATACACCCAACATTTGCTTTTGTTCTTTATAGTAATGATCATGGACCCACCAAAAGTAAGTAAAAGCAATAAATGATAATAAAATAATGTAACAATACAATACCTTGCCACCCCATTTAATATAATCAATAACCATTTCCAAATGTATGTAGGATCCAATCTGGGTCGGTCACACTCTGTTAGAGAGAAGTTCCCTAATGATGGGCTCCAGCACGAATCTGAAAGCTCGGAAGAGTATTCAATCTTCTGTTGCTTGTATCTTATGATTTATATTGTTTATTTAGTATCCTAGTATGATTTATGTTGATTGCTTATTTAGTATCCTATGACTATCACTAAGCGATGTATCTTATGATTTATGATGAATGTATTTTTATGACTATGATCATGATTTATCACATATTGCTTGTATGTACACTGAGATTCTATTCTATTCTATTCTATTCTATTCTATTCCATTCCATTCCATTCCATTCCATTCCATTCCATTCCATTCCAT
>WNWU01000030.1:8966173-8985955 GCA_012654045.1 Ptyas mucosa | reverse complement strand
ATTCCATTCCATTCCATTCCATTCCATTCCATTCCATTCCATTCCATTCCATTCCATTCCATTCCATTCCTCTGGTCCTGGTGACCGACCCAGATTGGATCCTGCAACATTATCCTGGGACATGTACATTTATTCGCCTTCATTCCAAATGTATGTACTGTTAATAAAGCAGAAGTTCTATGAGCTACAATGTAAATCAGTTTAGAATAGTGAATCCCACAACACACATCAGGAGAAGATAGAGTCTATGAAGAAGCTATAACTATTGTCTGGACATGCAGTATTAATTTATGACTGACCTCCCCAGGGCCAAATACCAGAAATTTTAACTATAAATTCTTAGTGGTAGAAAGAATTGCTTATTGTGCTATTGATTCTTTAAGCTACTACAGTGCTAATGATTCCCCAACTAAGTCTGAATGGATGATTGCCTTATTCCTGGTCTGATAATATCCAGCAATACCATGCTGAAAATTATTTGACCCTGCTAGTCAACTAACATAAACTTCTTTAAAGTTTACAGAGGGAAAAAAGCAACACCTTTGATATAAGTTTGCCTATGGGGTGGATAAAACCGCTTGATATATTTGTCAAACTATAAATTTCTGCAGGTTTCCAACGCAATCTGTTTCATGAAATGTATTCATGCTGGGAATGTAACAATTCCTACCTCTGTAAGAGATGCTTTATTTCTGTGGTCAAGCAGATGAATAAGCAGAACCCACAGCTCTTTTATACAGGTACAAGTATAGTGGTGAGTAATAAGAGCTTCAGAGAGCCTAACCTGCAACAAATAACATTTTAACTCAGAGAAGATAGAAGACATTTCTACATGAACAAACTTCAGAGATGGAGGAAGCAGTTGAAAAATATCACTGAAATATTTAAGCGTAAATATGAAAAGATTAAGCCATCCAGCAAACAGCATAAATTTCTTTTTCTTTCTTTCTTTCTTTCTTTCTTTCTTTCTTTCTTTCTTTCTTTCCTTCCTTCCTTCCTTCCTTCCTTCCCTTCCCTTCCCTTCCCTTCCTTCCTTCCTTCCTTCCTTTCTTAAAAAAAGAAGCTGCCACATCTTTGTATGCGTGTGCTTGAAATCCAAATTTAAAGACTGGGCATTATCTTTGTGGTGTTAAAATTTCTTTGCCTATTGCAATTTTTCAGAAGTTACTCCCTTTAAGGAAGAAAATGGATAGGTGTGAGCTTACGTGTGTGTGTGTGTGTGTTAGAGAAAAATAGAAAGAGACTTATCTAGATGTGTCAAAACCACAAGGAGTTATTTATGTGCCTAATACTAAGAAAATGTTTAAGGAGTGTTCATCTCAATACGATTCATACACATTGGTCGCTTCTTTATTGGTGAAAAATTATTGAAACTGTCCTACTGTTAACAATTAGAAAAGGTAATTTTGGTGACTTCTTTCTTCCTGTTCCATTCTAGAAATTCTCAAAAACAATTTTTGGAAGAATGGCCTACTTAAAAATCACATTTTAATAATCTGGTTATATTTGAAATTTCAAGTGCCACATGGACCATTATTAAATAATGCATAAGCAATTTTGTTTAACACTCATATACATTTCAGAAAATGCTTTTAAAACTAGTACACTAAGTCCATGCCTTATCCTCTCTATTTTCTTAGTATCCAGTTTGCCGAATTCAACAGAGCTTGTTCTTAAGTTCTGTGATTATTTAAAGTTACCTGTCAGATATTAAGGGCTACCATTCAGGATGGTTGACATTATAGTTAAAATCTGTTTTATATATATGATATAGACTACTCTATATCATGCAGAAAATCATCATAGGTTTTAGAATAATTCAAATAAAAAGAATAATTCAAATAAAAACAGAAGCAGCAACTTTTTCTACTCCCCACAGTATCAGCATGAAAAAGAAAAAAAATAAAGCCATAGACTGCATAAATAGTTCTTAAATTTCTGTAGCATTAACTTTGTAAACTCTCTATTCCTGGTATGATAAAACCATGTTATTGCTAAATAAACCAATATTTTCAAATTATTCAACACTAATTTTTATGATAGAACCTATAAATGCACAAGTTTAATGCCATACATGATGGAATAAAAACACTACATTGTTCCGAAGCAATGCAATATTTCCTGAATTGTTTAGTCTGCCATCTTTAATCAAATGAGTTATACCTTGATGTACCAGCAGGTGGTATTGTAGTCACATATAGCAACGGAATACCACTCCCCTTTTAAGATTTAAAGTTTCATTCCATTTTGCATTACATTTGGAAGATAAATACTTACTTTTTACATGTCACGTAGATTTGCCCTTTATCCAATTCAAGACTAACCTATTTGATAGTTTAGAGTTAATTAGCTGAATAATTTATTTTGCACTTGGGAACTTTGGAAGGGAAAGGAAACAATGCCGAAGAATGATTTATCAAACAAATCTTTAAATTTTTTTTTTAAAGTAGAGAACTAAAAATTGTGTGTGTGTGTGTGCACGCGTGTATGCGTGTATGTTTGTATGTGTGTGAGGGCATGCCCCTCCCCACACATTTTATAACAAATGTACAACTAAAATTAGGAGATAAATGGATATAATAACTCTTTTAACCAGCTCTTTTGCTTCCTGTCACATTCTAAAGACTGTTGATCTCTCTAAAGCATTAGGGCCATAGGAAAACAGGAATATCTGGTGTTTCCACTTGCTAAAGACATTGCTCACTTTTAGAGTTCACAGACTTCATTTCTGGACAAAAGCGCTTCTCAAGCTGTATTTTCATTTAACTACCTCACACAGGTGAATTAATAGAAGTAACATCTAACCAAACGCACTAAGATGAATTTATCTGGGAAATACTGTTTTAATATATATTAATAGATACATTTCTTCTGTCTCAGAAATTTAGGCAATATTACCATAATATTGAATAAAATCGCAATACCTTTGAATACCTCTTAACTGACAAACTTATCAGATCATATAAGAGATTACCGCAGTGATCTTCGAACAAACTGATATTGGTTAGATTTTCTCCGGTTAAATTTGTAAATCTGTGAGCATATATGGTTTGCCCTAGAAAATACAAATAAAATGAGAAAATCGAATTAATGAATGTAGAAACAGAAATATGTTTTCAGCGCAAAAAACAAACAACTGCAAACCAAACCTATAGTCACTCATTTTCTAAATTTATCATATAGGAAATCTCAACATTTGTATCATTTGATGTATCATTTGTGGGTGATCTTGGACCAGTCACTCTCTCTCAGCCCAACCCATCTCACAAGGTGGTGAACATACTTATAATACACCTCACATTGTTGTGGGGAAAACAGAATGCTCACCACCTTGAGTTAATTAAAAAATAATAAAAGGCTGTATAAAAATAAATAAATAAATGAAATAAAAAGTTTGATATCAGTATCTTTGCAGCTGGATGAAAATGACCGGTGCTGGTTCAGTAACAGAGTCTTATATCCTGTTTCAGATATAGATACTTGTAGGGCCATGCAAAATATTTAATTGCAAACCATTTCCTCCCTGCTTCCCAAGAAAATGTTTTTTTTAAATATTACATATCATACTTATCTATACAGGAAGCTTTACAGACTAAATTGGTCATGATGAAATTAATGCTGATTCCATTTCTGTAGCTTCATTAGTTTCCTTTAAGCATAATTAACTTTGGGATCCAAAATTACTATTGCAACACATAGGAATTCCTTTACTCTACTTTCTCCTCCATCAGTGCATGCTTCAAATGGCCTCTGCGAGAATGCTATTTACATTTGGAGATTGCTCAGGAACAGGGAAAGGAACAGGAATGCCGTTGGCTATTAATGTTCAGTTAGGACTGAAGAGAGGGAAAAGCATTATTGAGAAAGCACCACTGTATGCATGGGTAGGAAGGGAGCTTGGGAGATAGGAGAATCACAGTATTTTTTGGAGTATAAGACGCACCAGAGTATAAGACGCAGTTTAGTTTTTGGGAAGGAAAATAGGGAAAAAAAATATCTGCCTAGCAGGTATTCATCTGGCTAGCGTCCTTAGTCTGGTCAGCTTCAGCACATTAGTTTGCTGGTTTTTAATCCCCTACTTGGGGATAAAAAACAGCTTCTAAAGCACAACTGATCTTTGGAGAGAGAAGCAATGAGAAAAGCAGGCAAACCAAGGAGATTGCTTTACTCGCTAGTGCCTCGTTAGGGCTGAAAAAAAGCTTCACAGCTGAGAGTCGGAGGGAGCAGGCAAAGCACAGAAGATCACTTCACTGAAAAAAAGCTTCTAAAGCACAGCTGAGAGTCAGAGTTAGATCACTTCACTTGCTAGCACGTTAGGGCTGGAAAAAAGCTTCGAAAAAGCCACATTCAGAGTATAAGATGCACCCAAATTTTCAGCCTCTGTTAGGGAAAAGTGTGTCTTATACTCCAAAAAATATGGTACATCTGAAGATGGTTTGAGTTCTGCATTTCCCCAACATTGCTGTTTCTTAGACTGCTCTTTGTCCCCCTTTCTCTCTGACTACTGAAAGGAAACTCTAAAATTTAGAAGGGGGAAGTAAAGCTATATTTGGAAGAAAGGCATGGCCATGTAGACAGCTCTTCAGACCAAGAGCACTCCATGCTAGCTTTTATTGCAAACTCTAAATTCTTATTGTTAAATAATGTAGAAAGGAAGCAATCTAGGATTAAGCATTGTAAAACATAATAAAGATAGATATAAGGTTGAAAATACCTATGTTTTCTCCTTCAGCCTTCACGTGTTAAATTAGCTCTCACAGTGAATCTGAACAAACTTTCCTACTATAATGTGTGACCTTCAGTGTCTGCCCAATTCCGAATATAAACCCTCTCCATATATTGTGCAACTCCAAGAACAAATATTTTGGGGTAAAGTAGTCTGGGTACACAGAGCATATATTGAGTAAATGTGAATAGGGTGCCTTGTTGTCACTTAATTCATACCTTTTTATCAATTATTAAATAAACTTGTGGAAGTATAGGTATAGAGAAGTTAGGAATAAGTGGCATTCATCTATCATTCAGCAGCTAAGATTGACAGTACTCTACATCAGTGCGGAATGATGTCTGGTTACCACTGATCCCTTTAAAATGGAGTTGTCAATCAAGGAATTGTTTTTTGAAAAAAAATCTGAGTATATCTTTACGCTTCATTGGCTAGAGTAACCAGGATCTCTCGGAATAGCCATTTTTGACCTCACAATGTATTTAGAATATGAGTAATTCTAAACATTGTATTTTTCTGGATATTCTAAGACAACTTGCATGAATAATTTTAAAAATACTGCAGCCTAACCACATGTGAGCACACATTACACTTACGTGCCTTCAAAATATTTTTATAACTTCATTAATAAAGATAAATATAACTGTTAAATGTAGAATTCTGATGTAACATTCACAGACTGTTGAGTGTGCAATTTGTGTAAGGACCTTTTACCCTCTCAAAATACAATGAAAACAAAATGTATTTGTAAAGAATTAAGTTAGAAATTCCATCAAAATCAAAAGGACAGTAAATGTTTATTGATTTTAAATCAATAGGACAAATAATAAATGGATAGATGCATTGATCTTTTAATTGATTTATAAGTGATTTATAAGTGAAGTTTTGCTGTGAAATTATATAAATCAGTTGAGTTATTCATTGATTTTAAAAAATGGTGCTGCACAGATGAATCAATCTCATTAAGGCTGTTTATAATTTATAATTTGAGGACTAAAAGATTATATGAAGTAGAAATAACCTATTTTAGGAATCCCCAAACTGGTTCTTTCAGAATATTGTCTGGATTATAACTTAATATCAGACTTCAGTCTCCATAATTCTAATTTAGGATACCAGGAACTTAAGTTTATCATATTCTGGCAGGTACCAGGATGAGGAAGACTGATCTTCCCAATCACCAGATATCCACATAAGATGATAATTTGATCTTTTCTGTTTTATTTAGCTTCCATTGTTTAAAAACATGTTTGGACTCTTCCCCTAAATAGCAAAAAGTAACAGGAAGCACAATTTATTTCCATATTTCACTTTCTCTTTTATCTCTTGGTGAATTACTTGGAAATATTTTTACTGCACCTCCGTGTATCTTAAATTCATGTGTTACTAAATAGTCTTAACAACCATTGTGTAAGCTTAGGTTTTAATAGAGCTATGGGCAAATGAACAGCTGTAAAAATTGAAACTGTAAATAAATAAATGCAAGCATTTTAAATCCCAATTTTGCAAGCAGAAGTAAACAAACTCATCAAACTGTAGTATTCTTAAATGAGTGTTTCCCATTATATCTGAAAATTTGAATTTTTAATTTTAATGTCAACTTGCTAAAACCTGGACCATGAAGTCCTGGTTTAAGAATCTTAATAGATCCGCCAGCTACCAACCAAAATCCCAGAGATAATGGAAGTACCACATTTAAAAATATGAAGATTGATGTAAGAATATCAGTATGTAGAGTAAATCAAGGATGAAGATGCCTGATATCAGTAATGCAACCCACAACTTCTTCCCTTCCTTTCGCAGATTGCATCACTTTTCTGGTGTTTGTTCACCCTGCCCTACACTAAAGGAAGCATCAAAGCAGAGCAAACTCTGTAATCTGAGTTAAGAGCCAGAACTCACTAATTAAAACTAAGCTTAATTTTCTCATTGAAAATTTATTTATTTATTTATTTATTTATTTATTTATTTATTTATTTGTTCGATTTATATGCCGCCCTCCTCCGGAGACTCAGAGCGGCTTACAATGCATTAAGCAATAGCCTTCATATTTTTGTATATACCTGCTTAGTAGGGCTTTTTGGCCCCCCCTGAGCGATGTTCTATTTTATAAAAAGTCAGCTTATTGCCCCCACAAACCGGGTCCTCATTTTACCTACCTCAGAAGGATGGAAGGCTGAGTCAACCTTGAGCCTGGTGAGAATTGAACTCGCAATAATTGCAGGCAGCTGGCAGCTAAGTGCTACTTTTAACAGTAGTTTAGTCCGCTGTGCCACCAAAGCTCTATTGTACAGTTAATCCTTGAGGTATGACTATTTGTTCACAGACTAAATTTACAGGGACACTGAATGATTGGTGGTTATACCCAGTCCCTAAACGTACAGCCGTTGCAGCATCTCCAAAATCAAAATGTGGCCACTTGGCAGCCCTCCAGCATTTATGACCACAGGTACTTCCATCTACCTATCTCCCCCCACCTCTGCTGGCCCTGGCACCCTTACACCCCCCGATAACCTTCACTGTCTTCTTCCTGCCATTGTTGAGATATCAACTAACGTCTTCCTTTAGGCAGCTGCTGACCGTGCCAGGCTTCTTCCCAAGGCTATGATGACCTCTTGTCCAAATTGTGCATAGCATATTGGAGAGGTTTTGGAAAGCAGATTGTGTTGGCCAGGTCAGTGGTAGCAGAAGCAGCGGAGTGTAAGGTGGCCAAAAGGGAAGCGATGGGGAGATGTAGGCTGTTCTGAGGAGGGAGATGTAGGACAGTGAGGAGGCTGGGAAGGACAATGGGCCAGTCCTGGAGTCACGGGAAGGCCCAGACAAGGGCTCTGTGTCAGAGGCAGAGATGAGGCCAGGGCCATCTGGGAGTGATGCGCAGACTCCGGACCCTCCAGAGGCAGATAGCAGAGAGGCAGAGGAACAGGAGAAGCCTGTTCCTAGTGTATGCATGCGAAGAGCTGCCAGAAGGCAAAAGCAGCTAAAGCAAAAAGGAGGACTCGGGAATAAGGCCAGGAGATGATTGGCCCCTCCCAGAAGGCTTAAAAGAGCAACGGCTTTTGGGATCTTTGTAGGAAAGCAATGTTGCTACATTTGTTCTTGTGGGCGTCTCTTGCTTCTGAACTTTTGCCAAGAAAAGCCTTTGGCAGGATGCCAAAGTAGACAAAGGTTGGTGATAAGGCCGAAGGACTGTTTATGAAGAATTTGTTTTGGACTTAATTTGGACTAAGCTGAGAATGAAGTAATTTTCAGCTGTTCTAATAAAATATGTTTGTTTAGGACTGATTGTGTCTGGTAATAACTACTTGGGCCTAGGTCACAACATAGGCAGATGAGTGAGTTGAAAAGAAGGCAATACCTTATCTTAATACGGCTTGAGGCTGTAAGGGACCAAATCAGGAGTAGTTTGGATCAGATAAGATCCTTGACTAACAACTGCTGGGATCTGCACATTTCATATTAATAAATACACTTCTTTATGAAGACTACAGAATATGAATTCTCCTTGAGACTATTACTTTAGCAATTATTTACATGTGTTTTATTTATCCTTCCAAATCCCAAATGACAAATAACACAAAAGATATAAACAAAATGACTCACTTTGCATCTTTTCACCAAGAAGATGGAGGATTTCCAACACTGACCAGTGAATATCTATGTACAGATGCAGCAAGTGCCATGATGGAGGAAATAACTACATTAAAAATATCCAAGAAAAATACTGCATGTTATATTTTAATTTATATATGCAGAATACACCGTGACATATAAAGATTTTAAAATGAACCGGCCTTCCATGTGTTGGAAACAGATTGATAATTAATGTAGTAGGGTACATGTAATATTAAAATGATGCCAAATATTGTTACTTTTAACATAACTCAACAGAGAAAAGACAATTCTTTAGTAACAAAAACTATAAGGCCCTGTTATTACTACGGTAGTGTAAGTAGGTATCCAGTCATTTAAAAAATATAGACCACTACAGGTTAGTCCTCATTTAGTAACAATTAGGACTAGCAACAAGTTTCCTTAAGTGAAACTTCAACTATGCTTATAATCTTACTTCTGTTTCCTTTGCTTTATAGACCCGTGAAGCTCATAAATACAAAAGCTGGTTGCAAAATTACATTTTCAACACCATTATAACTGTAGTCACTAAACAAGGCAGTTGCTAAATAAGAACTCCCTGTATATGTAGTATATTTTTATCTCCTTTTTACCCCCCGGGAATGTTTTTCATTTTTATCTCAGCATACATATAAACTAGAATATTTTGAATTTCCTATATATCCAATAGTAATGGTTTAATATACAACAAGAACATCTTGTTTTTGGAAGCAATGATGGGCAATTCAACTCTTCTGAGTTCAGGGAAAGTGTGGGGATACAAAGTACTTTGTACTTTTTTGGGTACTTTTATACAGGTCGAGTACACTGTCCTATGGAAATAGGATTGTCCCTCTTACTAGGCACAGAGAAACTTGTGAAAAATTTCCTAAAATAGTGGAGGAGAAGAAAACAAAGGGCAAACTGAACTTGGATTGGGACTTTGGGAACTGAATGAAAATAATAAGCAGAGACATTAACCCCCCCAACCATCCATTCCTAAAGACACATGTATTCTAGAAGGCAGACATCCTAATGCAGGGGTCTCCAACCTTGGCAAGTTTAAGACTTATGGGTTTCAATTCCCAGAGTTCCTCAGCCAGCTTTGCAAAGCTGGCTAAGGAACTCTGGGAGTTGAAGCCCACAAGTCTTAAACTTTGCAAAGCTGGCTGAGGAACTCTGGGAGTTGAAGCCCACAAGTCTTAAACTTGCCAAGGTTGGAGATTCCTGTCCTAAGGTACAGTATCTCACACACGTGCATACTAGAGACCAAATCCTCCCCAAATTCAGAATTAATGGGGAAGAAAAACCAGGACCTGTGTATGAAGTTCAACAGGCTAGATGAGAAACCTCCTGGGAGCTGGCCTACAAGTTAGAGATATTCCATATCTATGCCAAGAGATAAACTCTAGTAATATTGTCTCTTATGTCATCACTTGATAATGGTGGTGACTTTGTGCCATATTTTATCACATTCCCCTGTGGCTTCTCATCAATGTCCCAACATTTACAAATAATATACTCTATATTTCTGTATGATCCTGTTTGATAATATTACTTATAAAGAAAAAAAGAAGTCAGACCACCTTTGATTGAGGCAGAATGGTATTTCCTTCTAGAATGCAAGCAGGGAGGTCATATAGGCGGCCAATATGCAGTGTCAAAGAATAGAGTTCTTCAACAATCAAGGAAGGGAGTTGTGCTTCTTGTTTCTCATATGGATGGAACAACTCATCTTCTGTTTCATGTGGTTCCAGATACCTGAAAAAATTCATGGAGACATAGTACCACACAACATGAAATATACAGAATGGATGAAACAGGACTTATGCTTGACATCTCACCTGAAGATGAAAACTTTCACATATTGCAGGAACTCAACACATTTTTGTCTCGTATTATGCGCTTCTAAGTGGCGGTTTGCAGCTTGACCTGAAATAAATTGGAAATTAAGGATGGGCTCTTAAAGAGTTTGTGCACTATACAATTTTACTTTAAGGGTAAACAACAATACATATTCTCATTGCAATAGTGGTGAATATCTGTAGCTCAGGTGTAAGACGAGGGTGAAGGTTTGTTCTCTGAGCTTCTGGGTTGGTTTCCAAACGTTTCATTACCTTGCTAAGTAACATCTTCAGCGGAGTTTAGGGGATGTCAGTGTTCTTCTGTTTATAAGGGCTTCAGATGTGGGTGTGTCAATCATAAGATCCTCACTTGACACACCCACACCTGAAGCCCTTATAAACAGAAGAACACTGACATCCCCTAAACTCCACTGAAGATATTACCTAGCCTGGTAACAAAATGTTCAGAAACCACCCAACAAGCTTGGAGAACAAACCTTCACCCTTACATATTATCGTAATTGTATATTGTGGATCCCCAAATTCACCCCGTGAGTTGTATCATCTATACCAGTTTAACAAGAATAAGCCAATTCATAAACCAGGGGCTTTAACTGTGAATTGCGACCACTTAAGATGCTGTGAACAAATTTGCATATTTTGAAGGGCTCCTGCGCCAAAGCTAGAAACCCACCTTGAACTTCTTAAAGAAGTGAACTTCTTCCCATTCTGCCTAGTCATACTGGCTGAGGTTTTCCCAAGGGAAACAAAATCTGGACTATTGTCCACCACAGTCTAGGTTTCCCTAAACAAGAGTACAAATGGTTAAAAAAAAAGAAGAGAGTATTTCTCTTCTCTTAAGTGCTGAGGGAGAAGGAAAAATTTGGGGACATGGAGGGGAGGGGAAGATGTCAGTCAAGGCAATCGTCCTTAGCAACAACTCCTGCCACTGGCAATTTTCACAGATCATCCCTGGGCTCCCTTTACATGCTATGCAAAGAGTTCAAGTTTGGTCTCCCCTGTTTTTGCCCAAGGCTGCTTTTCCTTTCCCCAATACTCCTCACTTGGCCAAGATGGGGAGCATGAACCTAAGCAGCCCACTCTCCCAAGGCAAGACAGTTAAAATCCACATTATACATTGTGCAACTCCTGGAAAAGCTTTATAAGCCAGAAGCTGAAAAAGACAAGAGGCAGAGGGAAAATGGCTTCTTTGCACATTTTCACATACCTACAAAGTGGATCAAAGCAGGCAACAACTAAGAAACAAGAAGACACTGAGGTTAAGTCTTTTCTTCCAGGCTTTGGGAACCAATAAAGAAATGCCTTTTTTGTTTTGCTTGTTTTAGTGCCTAATATGAAAAGTTAAAGAACTTGGCCTTTCCACAATCTGGCAGTATTCAGTTTTGTTGGACTATGGTACAGTTCAGTCATTCTGTGCCCAGAATTCCTCAATGGTGGGTCATGGGAAAGTTTGTATGCATGGAGAGTATTACTATCCAATCAGATGGCACAGAAGGGAAAAGATGACGTATGTATGTATGTATCTATCCATCCATCCCTCCACCCACCCATCCAGCCTATATTACTTTTTAAGTAGCTCAAGGTGGTGAACATATATAATACTCTTTCCTCCTTCCTCCTCTATTGTAAAGTTACAATAATAACTTTAACTTAACTGAGGAGAATTAAAGAGAGTTACTGGTTCAGTCACCCAGCCAGTTTTTCATCCCCAAGCAGGACTAGACCTCACAATGTCCTGGTTTCTAGGCCAGTTCCTTAAACATTATTGCTATGGCCTGTCAGTGGCCTGTACAGACAACGAGGAGGCTGGTGTGGTGCTGCGCCAGCAGCCTGTGCAGCTGGCGCTCGAGTCGGACAGTGAGGAGGCTGGAGAAGCAGAGGCAGAGAAGCCAGAGGCAGCGATTCAGCCAGGGGCTTCAGAACCTCCAGAAGCTCCTTTAAGTGACGAGGACGAAGAGGAGGAGCCTCTTCTCAATGCATGGGTGCCCAGAGCTGCCAAAAGGCAGGAGTGGCTCCTCAGGAGGAGGTCTCCTCGAGAGTAAGCTTGGGGCTAATTGGCCACTCCCTTAGCCTATTTAAGGAGGAATGCCGCTTGCAGCAAGCTGTAGGGAACAACTTTAGTTCAATCTCCTTCATGTCTGGATTCTCTGCATAATTGGGCTTTCTGCCAACTCTAGTAAGACTGTGATTATCTTATCTTAGAATTCTGGTAGGCTGTTAAGACAGTATTAACAGCCTTTGGTTGATAAAGACTAAGTTATTGAGTAAAATAAGCTTTGTGTAGAGTTTGTGGGTGCTGTGTTCTTTGGGGTCCATAGCTGGGGCAGAACAACTATATAACCTACACATACAAATGAATTTTTCTCTGATGGTTGTGATGGAGTTGTTTAAATACGTTTTTGTGTCAGGATTGGGGAGCCCATTGCCTACAGTTTCCTTTATCTTTCACTATTAGTCATATTGGTGGAAGACTAATGGGAATTTTAATTCAGCAACATCTGGAGCATCACAGCGTCTTAATCTCATATTCATTTCAGAGCCTATCAATGCTGTATGTATCTTTAAAGCCATTTATGGAACTTTTACTTTATGGCTGCCCACTCAGAATATGCTATGTGTTTTAAGGAACTGGCAACCTCTTTATCTATCAAGCAAAAGGTATAATTTTATTTAAATGATTAATATTTTGTTCACATTGCCCAATGTTGAAAACATGAAGTACCAAATTCAGCTGTCAAATTTTCTGTTAGATTATTTGGATAACTGCACTGCTTTTAAGATTTTTGTTTTTTTTTAAAAAAATAGGGATGTGAAATTTGTTATGTACACCACACAGCATCAAGATGATATTTATTTTGCTTTCCTTCCTCTCTTTCTGACCCAGAAGAAGCATGAAGGCATTATACCTCTCACACACACACATGTAGCAAATAATAAGCTAAAAACAGTGTAACTAAAAATATAATCAGAAAAATAATTTCTTAAAAACAACTTAAAATTCCTGGGTCAAAATGTGTCTCCCACATTTAAGTGTTGAGTGAAAAATAAATATGTATCCAATTATTTTACTGGATTGCCAGAATCAGTATAGGATGCCAACTTTTTTATCATAACGGTCTAAGAATTATTACAAGAACAATTACTGTGCAAGTGGTCCCCAACCTTTCTAGCTCCACGGACTGGCAGTGGCGGTAGGGGATGGTTTCGCGTGCGCAACCTAGATCCCATGCATGCGCAAATGAAGCTTCATGTGCTCGCCTGTCGCTTGCATAGCCCGGTTCTCAACAGGCCGCATCCCGGTGGAGGTCTGTGGACCAGGGGTTGGGGACCCCTGCCTTACCATATTAAATGTATATCCATATACACCTGTACATGTATGACTGTCTTGGATAGGCTCCAAGTATTTATCTTTGTGTACATACACACAAACACACACACAATTTTATTGTACGAACTCTTGTAAGGCACATGTAAATTAAAAATATTTTAAAATTTACCAAAGTCAGATGAACTTGACTGAACAAGGTTTTCTAATCTGTATATAAATTGCCTGTCAGAATTAAAAGAAAAAGATGTTATTGAAAACAAAAGTATATACCCAAATGTTGTATTCAAACCATACATGCATCTCTATACAGACATACCATGTTATGATCATAATATCTTACGATTCATGATGAATGTATTTATGATGACTATGACCATGTTTTATCACTTATATCTTTTATGTACACTGAGAACTTATGCACAAAGACAAATTCCTTGTGTGTCCGATCACACTTGGCCAATAAAGAATTCTAATATCTACAGTATATATACTGTACATACTGCACACGCATACGCACACATATGTATGTGCAGTCTAATTACTTGTTAGACTTCCTTTTAAAAACATTTATCTCTGCAAATCATCATGCCAACAAGCTTGCCAGCCTAGGTAAAGCATCTTTTCAGAGGAGGATAGTTTCTTCAATCCTTACTAGGAGTTTCTTTTATAAACAGCTTTAACTTCCATTAAAGTTCAGTAACAATGCACTTCAATAATATAGTTAGTGAAAGTCCTCAGAACAAATACTCGGAACAAAATAGTGTAGGTTTTAAGAAATGGAGCAATATAATAACCAACAATATATTACAGGAATAATAATAGTAATAATAATGATGATGATGATGATGATGATGATGATGCTTGGAACATCGTACATCTTAAGAAAGTACTTGGTTGATACCTAGGAGGCTGGCAGCAACCCATATCAATCATTAGCACCAGTCATTTGTGATGCATTTTTGAATGTTCAGTTGACTGAGTTTCATGTTTAATGAATAAAGTAAATAACAACAACAAAAACAACGTAATTATTTAATAATAATGAAATAAGTACACGATTATGGATGAAACATGTCAGAGTGATTCCCGCTGTCATCGGGGCACTTGATACCCTGCCCAAGAATTTTACAAAATACATCAAGAAATTGCAGCTTCCTGCAATAACACCAGCGGAACTGCAAAAGACTGTGCTACTTGGAACATTGTACATTTTAAGAAGATACTTGGTTGATACCTAGGATGCTGGCAGCAACCCATATCAACCATTAGCACCAGTCAGTAATATTTGTGATTCATTTTTAAATGTTCAGTTAACTGTGTTTCATGTTTAATAAATAAATAAAATAAATAATAATAATATCATACCTCAATAAGCCAAAGAGAAATGTACAAGATTCAACTAACGCAATTTCAGTAACCCACTGAAAATCAAATAATTCCACAATGTCCTTTTCATAATCAAGTGGAAAGGGATCCAGCCCCAGTAAATTCCTAAGAAACAAAGTTAATATTGTTTATGGTTCCTTAAGCAACATCCATAGGCATTCTTTAACTGGACACCCTCCAGGTAAACTGGGGCTTCATTTTACAACTAATTCCAATATTTGCCCCAACTGGAAGGTTGCACACATCTATACAATTTGTATTTAATTAATATATCATAGCCTTGCTCATGGGTGACCAAGATAATTGTTATATGCCCCCTGGTGTATGTCTTCATATTCACTCTATTTTAGAAGGCCCTTTAAAACTAAACTGCATACTATATTAAAAAATCTAATCGAAATGTAACTATTTATTTGCTGCTTGAACTACTTCATGTACCCCATAAATGATTAGCTTTGCAGTACTGTATAATCAAATTTCTTAACATGAAATGCATAGGGATCTCAGGAAGTGTTGTTGCCACAGAACTTTGTCCTCCTTATCATGAGATTATTAAATTTATATACTGCCCATCTCACTATAAAGCAACAGGAGGCATATATACAAACAACCACACAAATTATCTACAGCATGGGTGTCAAACTCAAGGCCCGGGGGTGCTTAGATCTGGCCCATGGAGCCACTCTGGAAATAGGGAAGGACTGGCCCGTGGTGCCACTACCAGCAAAAATGGAGCTCGGGAGGGCCACGTGCTCCATTTTCGCTGGCAGAGGATTGCAGGAGGCTGTCCTAGCTGAAAACACAGCTCACAAGGGCCCCCCGAGCTCTGTTTTTGCTGGCAGAGGGTTGCAGGAGGCTGTCCCAGATGAAAACAGAGCTTGGGAGCCTGTTTTCACTGGCAGAGCGCTTGGGCCATCACAGGTATCCCCGACACGAATGATGTCAAGATAGCCACGCCCACTCTGGCCATGTCCACTCCGACCCCTCGAGGTCAAACACGACCCTGATGCGGCCCTCAATGAAATCGAGTTTGACACCCCTGATCTACAGGGAAACTAATTCATGGCCTGTATGTTATAATTCTTTGAATCACTAGTACTAGACATAGAATCAGCATTATAAATCAGCATTATAAACTTTCCTTATATAACATATAACCCAAGCTAAGTAGAAGAAATATTGTAGAGATATTCCATAACAGCAATATAAAGAATTATCCCCAAGATCTATTCAAACAAAAGCCGAAAACACTAATGGGATCATAGTGGCACACAGCAGCTGTTAGAAGAAGCTAATTAAACATTCCAAATTCTCAGTTCTGAACATACTCACACACCAGGGATTTTAATACTATTCCAAGTAATTATGATACTGGAACATTCTTAGTAAAATCCAGCTTGTCTAATAGTATGTTCAAAATAAAAGTCCCATGAGCAGCATTTTAGGTTTTACATACCTCTTAAGAGAACCACTTGCTAAATAAGAATCAGGAGAAAAGCTTTTTCCTTCACTTTTAAGGTCTGAGACACAGGAGAAAAAAAGAATTTGGGAGTAATGTCCTTCTATTTCCATTGCGGCCTCTAAGCTCTCAGTAAAGGAAGAAGGCACGGAGTGAGTGCTGGAGTCATCATCCATTGTTCACGCTTCTCCCTGGAAAAATAAAAACATGCAGCATACATTTTTCCATATGTTTATTTTTCTGAATTATCATACCTAAATCTTACCTATTAAAGCAGAATGTGATAGATTTCCCAAGGACTTAGAAATATGTCAAGGCACAATAAGTTTTCAAATCAGCTGAGCATCCAAGTACGTCAGAATCCCCAAACTATCAACTAAATTCATTATGTCAGCTCAAACATAACCTTAAACTAGCTACAGATTAATATTTACAGTTGTTTTCCAGATGTATTGCAGTAGAAATCTCATCATTCACAACCAATTATCAAGTTAGCTGGGTAATGGAGGCTATAGCACAACATACTGCATCTTGCTGGGGAAAACCAAATAAACAGCAGTCATAATAATTATAAGATTGATGCTGAGCACTTATGTGTTTCCTTCTTTTCTTTTTACATAGCCATGAGACTATGAGCATTTATTTCCTTTTTAATTAATCAGTAGAGCATCAATTCGCAGAGTTTACATATTTTGTCACGCCATTGTGCAGCTTTTGTTTGTCCTTTGAGATTAGTGTGATTTTTTATTCAATTTATATCCTGACTTTCTGCCATAATGAATAAATTTAGAGCCCAGCCAATTTTACCTTAAATCAACTATGATTTAACAAGCCATCTCTTAATGTTATATATGAACTATATCAGCAAGTCTAACAGATGCAAGTTCTTTACAATGCCATAATTCAGTATTTATGTTATGTTACTGAGGTAGATATGACATTCTGAGGAGGAGCTGCTGGAATGTCTCCATTATCAGAGATTATGATAACACCTACAAAAAAGGTAGGCTTCCTCAGTGGGTCCTCAACTTGAGAAGTTCTCAATTAGTTCTGTCAGGTTCCACCTGACTGTCTTTTCTGTCCCCAAGAGACATTTCATTTTTCTCAAGTTTGTTCATTACAAATTTAATCTTAGCAATACATTTTCTTCTATTCTTGGGATTGTTATCTATTAATTTCTTATTCATTTTTAAAATTTGCCGTCTATTTTTATTCTTTCTTGTCAATCTCTTGATTGACAGGAAATCTCAAACTACTTTAATACATGCATAAATAATAACTAGCTTGTCATGATTCTGTTTTTGTAAATTTGAACAAACTATAATAGTTCTATAAATATTTTCCACTAGGGATGTACATATAGAAGTGGCATTAGTTTTAGGGATACAGCAATTCTAAGTGAACTTGCAAATGGAATTAAAAGGCAATTTTTCCACCAATTCCATCTTATGCTGATTTTCCACCATCGGTGTAAGTGAAATCCCAGCATGAAAAGAATAAGGGACAGTGGGGGTACCCTTGCTTTTGTTTCGAGTGTCTGTTCATATTTCCTTTCTCAATTTATTTTAATCAGAACAAAAATCTTTACATAGGCTTCAAACTGATATACTCTTAACTAATGGGTCTCATTCTGGAATCTTTCCAGGCAGTGACTCTATGATACTGAAAAGCTGGATGTGCCTTTTAACAACTAAAAATTTCAGATTCATAGATGTAGCTGCCTATCTTCACTGACATAGGATTTCAATTCAGCGCCTAAGAGCCAGACTACTACTATATGTACTAACAGTGATTATTTGACAGGTCACACACATTTGTACTAGAGTGTCTCTGTACCAGAACAAAACATATATTTGATCAGAAAAGTATATTCACATCATTGCTAATTCTTTTTGCTCCATGAGAAAAGCAACAAAAAATACCTCTAGATATTTTATTAAAACTATCCCCTTAAATTTAAATATGTCTTAAATTGGGTAGATTATAAAATAATTCACAATTTGATACTGCTAACAATGAACACTTATATGGCCTTTTATTATTTAAGAAAACAGAAAACTGTTAGGTTAAAAATGAAATCCATTTAGGTAACTTTAGATAGTGAGTGACTTTCAGTACTACTGTAATGCCCTCTAAATTCCCAGTCAGCACAGCTGTTGCAAGAAAGTATGGGAAATGAAGTCCGAAGCAAGGTAATTTTTCTCCTTGTTTATATTCAGAGATTAATCTAAATTTCAGATTACAGACCCTATATTCTGAGCCATGATTCTATACAATATATCTATAAAGAAATACTCCTTACTCAATACAGAAAGTCCCAGGAAACGTATTTTGGTGAATCTTAACCAATAATAGTCAAAGACTGGTTGTTAATCTGAGGTTTTTGAAAAGTGGAAACTGCCAGAAGGTTGGACTTCCTAAAAGATGGAGACAACCTATCACACTTTTGTCCAACCTGGTGTATACAGGTAGTCCTCGACTTATCTTGAGCTGAACTCAAAATTTTGTTGCTAAGCAAGACATTTCTTAAATAAATTTTGCCATTTTACAACCTTTCTTGCCACAGTTGTTAAGTGAATCTGGTTTACCCATTGACTTTGTTTGTCAGAAGGTCGTAAAAAGGGATCACATGATCCTGGGACACTGCAACCATCATTAAATGTCTATGGAGATTCTCAGTCATCCAGGTCATGGTTGTCCCAAAGGTGCTTTTTCAAGAGGCAACCGAACTGTCTGACTTTTCTTGGAAGACATTTTGCTTCTCATCCAAGAAGCTTCTTCAGCTCTGACCAGATGATGGGGAACGGAGTCAGAGCTGAAGAAGCTTCTTGGATGAGAAGTGAAAAAATTTCACTTCTTTAAAGAAAAAACGGAAAGTCCAATTGCCTCTTGAAAAAAAGCACCTTTGGGGCAACCATCATAAATGTGAATCGGTTGCCAACTGTCTGAATTTTGACCACATGACCATTGGGATGCTGCAACGGTCATAAGTGTGAAAAATGGTCATCAGTCACTCTTTGCAGTGATGTTGTAACTTTGAACGGTCACTAAATGAACTGTTGTAAAGTCAAGGATTGAGCCGAGGTGGCGCAGTGGTTAGAGTGCTGTACTGCAGCTACTTCAGCTGACTGCTAGTTCAGATGATCAAATCTCACCGGCTCAAGGCTGACTCAGCCTTCCATCCTTCCGAGGTGGGTAAAATGAGGACCCAGATTGTTGGGGGCAATATGCTATTTAGTATACTGCCGATTGTTGTAAGCTGCCCAGAGTCCTCAGAGAGTGGGCAGCATAGAAATATGACTAATAAAAATAATAATAATAAAAAAGGACTAGCTGTACAGCTATATAGCTGTTTATATGTATCTGTATGTATCTGTGTGTGTGTGTGTGTGTGTGTGTGTGTGTGTGT
>WNWU01000030.1:8950143-8965773 GCA_012654045.1 Ptyas mucosa | reverse complement strand
CACAAGTCTTAAAGCTGCCAAGTTTGAAGACCTGGTTTATACGGGGCTAAGTTTATCCAGCTTTACACTGTTCTCTCAAAATGGAAATCATAGGTAGGGTTGATGCTTCGGACTACAGGCAGTCCTCGACTTAGGACCGCGGTTGAGCCCAGTATTTATGTTGCTAAGTGTGAAATCTGTGAAGCGGGCTTTGCCCCATTTTACGACTTTCCTTGCCACGTTTGTTAAGAGAATTGCTACGGTTGTAAAATTAGTAACACGGTTTGTTAAGTGTTTCCCCACTGAATTTGCTTGACAGGAGATAGCAAAATATGATCCCAGGACACCGCAACCGTCATAACTATGAACCAGTTGTCAAGCATTTGAATGCAAATCACGTGACCATGGGGATGCTGCAATGGTCATAAGTGTAAAAATGGTCATAAGTCACTTTTTCTCAGTCCCGTTGAATGGTCACTAAGTGAACTGTTGTAAGTCGAGGACGACCTGTATGCATGCTGAGCTGGCCCTAGTACAGATTATCCTCAACTTCCAACAGTTCATTTAGTGACCATTCAAGATTACAACAGCACTGAAAAAAAGTGACACGACTGTTTTTCACAGTTATAACCTTTGCAGCATCCCCATGATCATGTGATCAAAATTCAGATGCTTGGCAACTGGTTCATATTTATGACCGTTGCTGTGTCCCGGGGTCATGTGATCACCTTTTGCAAACTTCTGACGAGCAAGGTCAATGGGGAATCCAGATTCACTTAATAACCAAGTTGCAAACTTATCAACTGCAGTGATTCACTTAACAACTGAGTCAAGAAAGGTAAAATGATGCAAAGTTCACTTAATAAATGTCTCACTTAACAACAGAAATTTTGGGCTCAATTGTGGTTTACTGATTGATTAATTGATTGATTGGTTCGATTTATATGCCGCCCTTCTCCGGAGACTCAGGATGACTTACAATGCATTAAGCAATAGCCTTCATACTTTTGTATATACCTGCTTAGTAGGGCTTTTGGCGCCCCCTAAGCAGTGTTCTTTTTTATACAAAGTCAGTTTATTGCCCCCACAATCCGGGTCCTCATTTTACCTACCTCGGAAGGATGGAAGGCTGAGTCAACCTTGATTGTTCTCCTGTAGAAAATTATGACATAAAAATGCATAGCTGGCCATGGGTCCTGGAGTTGTACGTACGACGTAAGTCCATGCATTCGCTGATGGAGATAGAGTGATTGAATTCCAGATACAGTGAGTGAGTTCACAAAGCATAACAACAGGCAATGAGGTTTGTTTGCTTTTAGCTTGGCTTGTATGGCTGTACAACTGTTAATTTCAGCTGTATATTGTCTCATGGTTTACAGCTTTCAGTGCTGTCTCTGTACAATACACTAGGCCAGGGGTGGGCAAATGTGGCTTTTTTACAACCTGTGGACTTCAACTCCCAGAATTCCTGAGCCCACTTGGCTGCCTCAGGAATTCTGGGAGTTGAAGTCCACAGGTTGTAAAAGAGCCACATTTGCCCAACCCTGCACTAGGCTAAAATATGATTGAGACTCAAATGTGGATGTGTGAAGCCAACTAGGAAAATTAGGTTGTGCAAACCCATGGTTTTAACCATGGTTTATTGGTGTATATAGCAAATTAGGCCATGTAGGTTGAAGAAAATAGTGCACTGAACCTTTTTTGATTGTTCCTGCTTTCTTGAATCCAAACCTGATTTTCTTGAATCCTTTGTCTTTTGGAATCCTAGGGCGCAAAGAAAAAAATATCTGCTGCAAACTACACATGGAATCAGGAAGGGCATCCGGCCAGTAAACACTCAGCTCCATCCAATCACCCTGATTCTACCCCGAATTAAAGGATTATTGGGTTGTAAAAAGTTTTTTAGACTTAATTTTGTCTACTTCTCTTTTTCTATACCAAATGTGATTAAAACTATATCTTATTGAAAAAAAGAAAAGTTTGATATTATCCAGGTCCCATTTATTTGAGGGCTACCTGGAAGCAACACTCAAGAGCCAGTGATGCACTGCTGGCCTTCCAAATATCTACATGGTTTTAAAACAATACCAAACAATGTTTCAGAGTATTGTGTGCAATCAACAAGTAACTGTCCTTTCAATTTTTAAAATGCGATGTTATAGATGGGTGTTATATCCAGGGGTGAGGAACAGGTAGCTCTCCAGATGTTGCAAAACTATAACCTGCAGCAGCCTTAGCCAACACAATCATTGTTGAGACTTGGAGCAGTCATGCATCTAAATCTGGAGAGGGAAAAGTTCTTCATTTCATGCATACCTAACTGGTAAAAATTTCTCCTGAACATGCATAGGGATTATTTTGCCAACCATGTGAGTATTCAGTCTCATATTTCATCTAGATAAATGATCTTTTTCAAATGAACAGTTTGTCAGTATAATCACATCAACTGATGGAAGCAGCTAGCTCTCCCGAAAAACTGGTAAAAAATTGTGTGAACTTTCAAGCTGCAAATTATCCTACACAGATAACATCTCTGGAAGGTTGAACAGGTTGTTCCAGAGCGCATCTTCCAAAAATGGAATGGTGTACTTCAGAAAGTTGTTGAGAATCTAAAGTCAGATTGCTACATCGGTGGATTCCCTGGATTCTTTATATTCTCTCAATTGTTCATTTTGCCATTGCTTTCGGGGGGTGGAAGTAAAAATAATTTTAAACAGTTTTTAAAAAGTGTTCAAAAAGAATCAGAAGAAAACAATACCCTCCTCCCCCTTATCTAACTTAGAGGTGGCTACATGAGAAGTAGCAGATTTTTGTCGCTTGTACTCCTTTCGTACCTCTCGTTTAGGATTGTGCTGTGAACGATCCAAAAGTTTCTGATTTCCAGTGAGCAGTGTGATTATTTGATAATCCTTCTATCTTGAAACTTTTCAAAATATTAATTCTGTCTTCTGGCATACTGATACAAATAATACAGAAGAAAACTTTTCTTCTAATAATGAAGGTAACTTAACCTCTTTCCACAACAGAAAGTAAAATAAGTTGTGCAACTCAGAAAACCATCTTTTTTTTTTACAGTTAAGTAGATGCTTTTGCTCTAAGAGTGTAAGGCAATCTGTCTCTCTTTATTCTTTTTCAATTTGTAAGTTGCCATGGTTAAATAAATCTGTACTGGGGTAACTGATTACCATATGCAGATTTTTCTGCACTGACAGCTTCTTTTTCTCCCCCCCCCCCACCTTGGGTCGGTCTGATTTTTATTCCACCTTTCTTCTCTCTCTCTTTCTCTCTCTCTCTCTCTCTCCCTCCCTCCCTCTCTCTCTCTCTCTCTCTCTCTCTCTCTCTCTCTCTCTCTCTCTCCCTTCCTCCCTCTCTCTCTCTCTTTTCTGCATGACGAAGCCAAAACATCTCCCAAACAAAGATTCCAGGTAATTGCTTCAGGCATAATCGGGGAGCAGGAAGGAAATGCCCTGTTAAAGATCTAAACTGTAGCTGGTGGTTCCTATTACCCCCTTTTCCAACTCAGCTTTTTAAAGTTCCTCTGGATGATGAATCTAGACAACAGAATCCATAGTGGATTAGCAACGGCCAGCGATGGAATGGATACGTTGAACTTTTGTTGCTCTTTGACATTATTAAAAAAAAAACAACCCACCAGCGGGGAGAACATATTGACAGAAAGGCTGCATTCCGACTGATATATTGTCTTCTAGACAGCAGATCCAGTGTGTCTGCTAAGGAGCAGTGTGCTGGAGTTGGATTTAGTAGGAAAGAAGGTGTTGGTGTGGGTAGGTGTCTTCGTAGAAGGCAGAGATCAGAGGTAAGCAAACTGTTTCTGTGTTCTTGTTGGGTTTGAAAATGTTTTCTTTTTCAACCTTAATGCTAAGAGGAAGCGGCATCAAGGATGCCTTAGATATGCTTCATGGATCCCTGTATTTAATTTGCATTAGGAATGCCTGATTTGTAAACAATACTTCGTCAAGGATTCTTCTCAGCTTTTCAAAGAAAACGAAGCAGTCAAGTTAGCAGGGTTTGTGACATCATGTTTAGTGCAAAAATTGGATGCCAAGCCTTACTGCATATGTACCAAAACCTCCTTTTCTTAAACGGTTGGCTATGCTGTACTGTAGATAATGCTGTATTTAGATGTATTTTAGAAGGTATGTTTTGACTGTAGTTCAAATATTAGAAATTGTGTTTAAAACCACAGTGTTTTTTTGACTTTAGAATAGAAGCTCCAAATGCTGGATAATTAAAAACAGTATTTAGCCTGGCTGTTTTGCAGCCAACGAATAAGGTAATAAATTTTATTGCACTAATCAGACTCAAGATGTTCTCTGTGTTAATTGGGTTAAAAATTGCAGTACTTATTAGAAATTCTAATTTCACAATGCAGCACTGACAATAAGCCCAGCCAGTGAATTATTCACATCTTTAATTTGCTCACTTAATGACAGTGTGCTGTAATCAGAGTGCAGAGAAGGCTTCCTATGCATTATGTATGATGCTCAGGACTTTAATGCAGGACATTATGAAGCTCTCAGTGGTTCAGTAATTAGTTTTCCACAAGGCAGGACTTGGCTATTCACAGATAAAAGTTATAATACTGAAAAATAGTAGTGATGGATAAAACAAACTAACAAAAGCAAAGGGAAAAAAATAATGATTTTTTGGGGGGTAGGTTTAAATTTTACAAAATCTGAAGCAAAAAAGAATGGAATAGACCTCACCCCTTCTAGGACAACAGTAACACAGAAAGTTGCCTCTGACTTACTTTCCTCTTTTTGATTATGAAGTAGATGATAGCATCTGTTTTGTGAATTGTATGGGGGAGAGGCTTGCAATGGGCCAGTAGTAATTTTTGCAAAGCTTTGCAATCAGTATTAAAGAAAAATAGAGCTGTGTCTGAAGTTCAAGTTGATATTTAACGTAGGTGAGGAATGAACCCCTAAGCCAATCAGACTTGGTCTTATTGGTCACTGGCAACAGTCATAATGTCATTTTACTGCCATCTTCACCTCATAGGTTTCCCTTACGGTGCATGGAAAACTATCCCTATAATCATGACAGGCCTAGTATTTTTCCACTGCATTTCAAGAAACTATAATGCACTTCTACTATTGCTTGAGAGTTGTCCTGGATTCATGACTACTGCTGGATGGGCAACGGGAAACTGTAATCGGGAGGACCTTTGCCTAGTTCAGGCTGATATACTATTTGTAGTCTTACTTTTGGGGTTCATGGATCTCACATTAGTTCATGGCTTTATCATTATATGTGGAGACTACTATGATACTATATATCGCATAGTACATATATACTATATATATATATTGCATATAGGAAGTCTATGTAGAAATAAAATGCAATGGCCTGTTTGTTCAGTCACGCTAAGTGTTAGGAGTATATAAAATGAATGTTATAGGCCTGCACTGGATGTCAGTAAGTATGCATATCTGTTTTTGATTTATAAACCCTGAATGCCTTGGCGACTAAGCATTAGCAGGACTTTTTTCCAGGATTGATCCCATACAGTTGTCTCAATACTGTTAGCAATTTTAAATTAGAATCCCAATTCTATGGAACAACTGCCTTTTGGCAAATTAGATTGGCCCCATCTATTGATTTAGCACATTGTGTGAACAAGACGATCGTATTTAAGCTGTAAATATGGTTTACTCTGGTCTACATACAGTGTTATCAGAATGAAACAATTGTGATTATTTATTTAACTTCTATCCTGCCTTTATTTTATTTTTTTTTACAAATAACTCAAGGCAGAGAACTTACCCAATATACCTTCCTCTTCTTATTTTCCCCTCAACAACAACCCTGTGAGGTAGGTTGGACTGAAACAGAGTGACTAGCTCAAGTTTACCCAGCTAGCTTTCATACCTAAGATGGGACTTGAACTCACAGTTCTCCTGCTTTCTAGTCTGGGGCCTTAACTGCTAGACCAAACTGGTTCTCTCAGGGCTTAATGTGTTATGTAAATCGAGCCATTTCTGGGGTCCCACAGTTCACAAGTCAGCAGTCTTTGGCTATACAGGTGGCCCTTGATTTAAGACCACATTTAGGAAGAGAATTTTTTTTAAAAAAATTGATTTATATGCCGCCCTTCTCCGGAGACTCAGGGCGGCTTACAATGCGTTAAGCAATAGCCTTCATACTTTTGTATATTTATACAAAGTCAACTTATTGCCCCCATAATCTGGGTCCTCATTTTACCTACCTTAGAAAGGATGGAAGGCTGAGTCAACCTTCCTGGTGGGATTTGAACTTGCAGTAATTGCAGGCAGCAGATGTAAGTGGATGTTAATAACTGCCTTAGTCTGCTGAGCCACCAGAGCCATTTCAGAGCAATTTCCATTGCTAAGCATAAGGCTTGATATCACATAACCACATTGCTTAACAATGGCAGTCCCACCATTCCCCATTGCTGTTGGTAAGCGAATTATGTAGCAAAGCTTTAGGTGAGGGCCCACCCCAATCCAAGCCATTATGGGCTTGATCCCTCCCATCCCTGAGCCTCGGTTTTTGCAAGGTAAGGAACTGCCTCTCCTTCAAATTCCCTCAACTGTCTTATTTTTCTTCATCTCTTCCCTTTTGGCTGCCTTGTAGGGCACAAAGCAACTCCAAGATCATAAGCTGCTTGTCACGCTGTGGCTCAGGGTTTTTTTTAGCGGGCAGTAAGAAACCCTGAACTGCGGTGCACTATGAAGCTGCAACTCTCCATGGAAGTTACTGCTGCCCCAGCTTGGCCCAGCACAGGGGTGAAATCCAGCAGGTTCTGACATGTTCTGGAGAACTGGTAGCAGAAATTTTGAATAGTTCGGAGAATCGGTAGTGGAAATTTTGAGTAGTTTAGAGAACCGGCAAATACCATATCTGGCTGGTCCCAGAGTGGGGTGGGAATGGAGATTTTGCTGTATGCTTCCCCTGCCACACCCACCAAGCCATGCCCATGATGAATGTTAATGAACTTTCAATAACATATACAGCAGAGGTGGGTTTCAGCAGGTTCTGACCAGTTCTGGAGAACCGGTAGTGGAAATTTTGAGTAGTTTGGAGAACCAGTAAATACCACCCCTGACTGGCCCTGCCCCCATCTATTCTCTGTCTCCCGAGTCCCAGCTGATCGGGAGGAAATGGGGATTTTGCAGTATCTTTCTCCAGGAGTGGGGAGGGAATGGGGATTTTGCAGTATCCTTCCCCTGGAGTGGGGTGGGAATGGAGATTTTGCAGTATGCTTCCCCTGCCACACCCACCAAGCCATGTCCACCAAGCCACACCCACAGAACCAGTAGTCAAAAAAATTTGAATTTCACCACTGGCCCAGCAGCATGACGTAAAAGCCACAGCATCCCAGGTACTTCCAACAGCATGGCACAAAGCCCAGCCGGAGTATCCCTTGCCTTCCTGCATGCTGTGACTGACCTTCACTATCTTCTTCCCACTTCTGAAGAGGAGCACACAGTTGGCCCATAGTTCTAGCCAGGCCAGGCCTCCTTCTTGGGGTTTCTCTCACACCATTCTCCATGTAGCACACCTGTTCTCATGATCCCTGAGGAAGATGGCCTCATGTGGAAGGTCAGCTGAGCCTGGCGGGACCTGTGGAGCACAGGGCAGCAAAGGCAACTGGGCCTTTGTGCTTGGGCTCGGGGGTGGCTGGTTGTATTGTGGGACTTGAGGGGCATTTCTCAATGGCAGTGGTGGCACTGGGGTTGAAGAGGCTTGGAGATGGTGTCAACTAGCTGAGAATGCCTCTATTTTATCCCCACTCCTGCCATTGTTGCTGAGGAGTGCTGTTGTGCAGGTGGTGTATTTGGGGGGGGGGGAGTGGCAGGTGGGTGGAATTGAAGCAGCACTTGGTTTCAAATGTGGGTGAGTTGCCAGGCATCTGAATTTTGATCATATGACCGTGGGGTCACTGCAATGGTAGTAACTTGGGGGACCAGTTGTAAATCCCTTCATTCACTTTAATGTTGACCTGTAAGTTGAGGACTACCTCTATTGTTCAACTTATCCTCCATCTGTTCCCCACCCCATTCCAGGAAAAGCAGATTTGAATCCACAGAAATCTTGGCTAAAAGTATACAATATCGAGGAACTGCTTAATGTTACTTCTTCTGCAGTTCCTCTCAAGCTGCTATTGCTTCTGACATAACATTCATCCTGTGCTGCTACAATTTTGGGTACAAAGGAGAGAACAGTAACCAAATTATGCGTACCACAAAGGGGAAAAAAATGGCTCCCTGCCCAGCCAAACTTTAAGCAAAATTGTGTGCTTTCATTTCTCATTCATTGTCATCTGAAGCACTTAGCTTTATCTGACTGATTCTATATTACAATTGCCTTTAAATTGATTTGAAGGGTTGTGCAGATGTGTGTGTGTACGGACGCACACACACGCACACACGCACACTTTTACCCTATTACACATTTGAATCAGATCCATGTTGATTTGTTAATTAGTGCTTACCTCTAATTTCAAAAGATTTCTGTGCTTTAAACTTGTGTTGCATTTGAGTGAATTAAATCTCGTTCGATGTAGGAATATCACATTTTAGAGCTAATCTTTCTAATTTATTGGTTTAAGAAAATAAAACACTGAATGCAGATACAACTATTAAAAGTTTTAGAATGCAAGGCAAGGATTTATCTAACAATACTTGTTTCTAGAGCTCAATTGTTATAGTTCCACTAGTTATATTTTAATTTCAATAATAGCTTTGCTTTATATGGGTAGAAATCCTTGGCTTTTAAAAAAAATATGTGTATCTTTGTTCTCTTGAGATGTTATTGCTTCTCATGATGGCTTTTTTATCATTTTCTTTTCTAAAGAATGGGTTTGCCCTAGGGACTGCTTTTAGAAAGCCCTGGGAAATTGCTAGCTTTTCTTTCTATTGCTATTAATTTGAAAGAAATATTCCTTCTTTATGAAACATTTCAGTAATGCATATCCAGAAGTGAGATCCTGTGATACCGTATTATTAGTTCATCCCGATCTTAGTGAAAATAGTAGTGAAGTTGTGAATTTGGATTTGTGTCCCTGTTATGGAGGAATAAGAGCTCATACAGTATATACCTATAAATATGTGGATTTTGCATGTTAAATGCATGTTGCACGTTCATAAGAAAGCAAAGTCATAACACCTCTGCACTGATCCCAAGAAAAATGCATGGGCCTATTTATGAAGTCACCAATACATCAGCTTAACTCCAAGGAACTTCCCTATTGGATGAGATGGCGGTGGTGGTAGTTTTCCAATTTGAGTATTCTCCCTTTCAAAATAAAGCATGTGCTAACATTCCTACAGTTTAGATCAGGAGTCAGCAACCTGCGGCTCTGGAGCCGCATGTGGCTCTTTCATCCCTCTGCTGCAGCTCCCTGTCGCTCAAAATAGGCATCACAACTGCCAATGTGCGACACCTTCCGGCACGTGATTTATTGAGCTTTTCGACCCCCGGTAGGCCAACCATGGATAAATCCAAGAAAAGAAAAGTTTCAGAAGAAAACAGAATGTTTAATTCAACTACATATGCTAGTTTTGTGGCCACTCAAGAAATAGTCAGGCACAGGAAGGTTTGTGGCTCCCGGTGTTTTCTTTTCTGTGGGAAAGAGGTCCAAATGGCTCTTTGAGTGTTTAAGGTTGCCGACCCCTGGTTTAGATGCATTCCAAAACAGTTCTTATTGAGCTAAATCTTCATAAGCTCACTGTGCTGACCGATCAATTATGACCACTATTCTATTGTATGTTTCATTATATGTGGTATTTATACAGTATATAGTGAAATGTGTCATTACAGCAGAGGTGGGTTTCAGCAGGATCTAACCAGTTCTGGAGAACCAGTAGTAAAAAAAATTACTACCGGTAGTGGAAATTTTGAGTAGTTCAGAGAACCAGTAGTAAAAATTTTGACTGGCCCCACCCCCATCTATTCTCTGCCTCCCAAGTCCCAGCTGATTGAGAAGAAATGGGGATTTTGCAGTAACCTTCCCCTGGAATGGGGTAGGAATGGAGTATCCTTCCCCTGCCACACCCACAAGCCACGCCCATCAAACCATGCCACACCCACCAAGCCACACCCACAGAACCGATAGTAAAAAAATTTGAAACCCACCACTGCATTACAGGTAGTCCTTGACTTACGATAATTCGCTTAGTGACCATTTGAAGTTACAACGGCACTGAAAAAAGTGACTTATGACCATTTTTCACACTATGACCATTACAGCATCCCCCATGGTCATGTGGTTTACATTTGGATGCTTGGTAACTGGTTTATATTTATGACGTTGGCAGTGTCCTGGGGTCATGTGATCCCCTTTTGTGACCTGACAAGCAAAATCAACGGGGAAGCCAGATTCACTTGATTCACAACGGTGTTACTAACTTAATAACTGCAGTGATTCACTTAACAGCTGTGGCAAGAAAAGTCGTAAAATCGGGAAAAACTCACTTAACAAATTTCTCACTTAGCAACATAAATTTTGGGCTCAATTGTGTCTGTAAGCTAAGGACTACCTGTATTTCTGTACTATGTCTACAAAGGTATTACCTGGCAAGGCAGTACAGGAATCTTTTAAATAAATAAAAAGAAGTGAATAAAATACAACTGTATCGTTGGTGAATATATTGTGTATGGAGCTTTTTGGATTGGATTGGATTTATATAGCTACCTATCTCACACAAATGACTCTGGATGGTACGCAAGAATTAAGATCACAAAACCCCCACAACATACAATCCCTAGCACCCAAGGATAAATAATAATCCAGTTCATCTCCTTGCACCCACCACACCACAGGAGATAACATCTAACCTCATGACTCAAATGCCTGGGTAATCAGCCAAAAGGCTAATAGAGTTGGGGGCCATCCAAATAAATGAGATCTAAATCTTGGAGCGGAGGGTGTTGTTTCGTAGGGTAGATGCTGCCACTGGGAAGCCATGGCTCCAGAGCTCAAGATACCATGTTTTGAGAGAAGAAGTCCAGAGTTTTCCCTCTGGACCAGATCTTGGGGGAGGGGGAATGTTTCTGCTCTCATAGTTTACTATATAAAACAATAATTTCTGAATGCACCGAGAATGGGGTAGGATGGGCTGAGAGAGAATTATTGGCCAAAATCACCCAGCTTACCTTAGGCATGAAAGTCTAATAATATAACAATGTCCTACCTGTCAATGACTACTTCAGCTTCAACCACAACAATACACGAGCACACAATAGATACAAACTTAAAGTGAACCGCTCCAAGCGCGATTGCAGAAATACGACTTCAGCAACAGAATGGTCAATGCCCGGAATGCACTACCTGACTCTGTGGTTTCATCCCCAAACCCCAAAAATTTTAACCTAAGACTGGCTACTGTTGACCTCACCCCATTCCTAAGAGGTCTGTAAGAGGCATGCATAAGAGCACCAGCGTGCCTATCGTCCCTGTCCTAATGATCCCTTTAATTGTATTCATTTTATGTATTCAATTCATGCTTATACTTATATATATTATCTAATACGTACTTGACAAATAAAATAAATAAATAAAAAATAAATGCCTGGAAGAGGGGGAAGGAGTATTAGATATATTTGCCACCTTGAGTTATTTGCAAAAAGGATTAACTTGGGATAAAAATAAATAAACCAATGGTCTTCAAATATGAGATACCCGAGGAACCCTTCTCACCTGAAAAATTGGTACCCTTAATAAATATTTGAAGAAAATGTTACAATTAATGTTGCAATAATTTCATACAGCATAAACAGAAACGGTAGTTGAATCCCAACAGGATTTCCTGGAATGCAGTTTGAATATCACAGTGCTAAACAATGGCTTGTTTCACTGTGTTTCATTGGACACAGTACAATTCCCTTGGTTCACTTAACTTACAAAATCATATCAGTCATGGTGCCAAACTGCAATGATTAGAATTATACAACATTCTGAACTTTAGATGTGCAAACCACACTGTAGCTTAGTACAAAGTGCAAAGCTCTTTTACTTAAAAGAGCTTTAAAAGATGTTTTATTTTACAAGAAGTTAAATCAATGTAATCAATTATTTAAAAAATACTGATAAGCTGCATGGTAAATACACTTGATTTAAAGGTTAAGGGGCAAGACTAGAAACCAGGAGACTGAGATATCTAGTCCTGCCTTAGGTATGAAAGCTGTCTTGGTAACCTTGACCCAGTCACTCACTCTCAGCTTAACTACCTCAGAGGGTCATTGTGGAAAAAATAGGAAGAGGAAACAATATTGTGTATGTTTGTCTTGCGTATAAAAGAATGAAGGTGGGATTTAAAAAAAATCTAATAATGAATAAAATAAATGTATCATTTATCTGTATTTTCTTAGATCTTTAATGCTTTAATTTCTGTTAGTTTTCCTTACAGACAACACAAACGTTAATTGTAGTTTAGATTCCGAAAGGCCGCAAAGTTCATTTGAAATTCACAAAACCTGATGACTCAAAATTCAAAATTCAAATTTAAACTACTGGCATATGCATCCTAATCCTAACTGGAATCCTTTTGACAACATCTTGATGACATCCAGTTTTTCAGGCTGTTCAGTATAGTCAAAGCATTTAAAACAGACTAAATTATTTTTAAAATAGTGTACTGGTTCTTTGCGTTATTGAAATTTGCTACATAGGGAACACTACTAAAAGAGCACAGCTGCTTGATGCAGAACAGGATATAAATTATAAGGAAATATTTGATTGTAATGATTGTAAAAAGCTCACTTTGGGGAGCAAAGAATATTTGGAAGAGAGGCATGTTGCTAATAAAAAGAGAGTTTAGATAACTTTAGTTAAACTGTTTTGATGAATAAATATGGTAGGTTTCATTGCAATTTTCAAAGGTTCTTAGAAATGAATATTTGTGTTAAAATTCTCCAATCCATTTCTTAGTCAAAAAGCAACTTTTGCCCTAAAAAGATTGGAAATGTCTTCTAGCTTTTTGAGAGTGTCAGCTTTCTTGAGAGAACCACCATATTCAATGATATTATCAACCATTTCTCTGTTCCATTGAAGTGAAGGGGGCGAAGGAATGAAATGAGAAGAGGGGAGAGCTCCCTGCCCTTGTTGGATTCATCCCTATATGATGGTTGACTTGTCTTAGAGTTCACATGATAGGATGCCAGACAGTCTTTAGTTATGGCATATTTTCACCTATACCGCTTCAACCGTCATGTAAATGCAGCATATGGTACTGGATATGGAATTCTATACCCAATTGTGTTTCCATAAAGGAAAGCTGTCATACATAAATGATCTATTGCAGTCTGAAATGGCTGAAACTTTCTGAAAAATTATGATCCACTTTGCCAAGTCAGGAATGAATGGCTGCTCTTTTCTTTTTGTCATAGGAAACAATCTTCTTTTCTTATTACTGCTGGTCCTCTCCTCTGCAGAAAGAGTCTGGCTTCACCAATAGAAGTATTCTATGGCTCTAATATATGTTGGGGAATCCCTCCAATGATAATCATAAGCCAAGAGCAAAATATGGTTTAAAGCAGGTGTGTTTAACCCACAGTCCAAGAGCCACATGCAGCCTTGCACACAGCTGGTAATGCAGTCACTCAAAATCATAACCATTATTATGTGATTTATATACATTAACTATATTATATATTTTATGTGTAGCCCAAGACAATTCCTCTTCACTCAATGTGGCCCAGGCAAGCCAAAAACTTGGACATTCATGGTTTAAAAGTTTAGCTTGTTGGGCATCAAGAATCCAAGTTTGAATATAGAAGTTGCCCAATGGCAGTGTAATAATGAATTGGAATATGGAGTCAGGAATATGGAATATGGAACATTTATTTTATTTATTTAGTTAGTTTGTCAAACATGTACAAGATAACAGGTATAAGTATAAACATAAATATAAACACAGTAAATGGGTATGAATAAATGGAGACAGTAGGACAGAGATAGTAGGCATGCTGGTACGCTTATGCACACCCCTTACAGACCTATTAGGAATGGGGTGAGGTCAACAGTAGACAGTCTTAAGGTTAAAGTTATGGGGGTTAGGAGATGTAACAACAGAGTCAGGTAGTGCATTCCAGGCATTGACCACTCTGTTACTGAAGTTGTATTTTCTGCAATCAAGTTTGGAACGGTTTACCTTGAGTTTGTATCTATTGTGTGCTCATGTATTATTGAAGTTGAAGCTGAAGTAGTCATTCAACTATAATCAATGTATATATAAAACTATAATCAACATGGCTGATTGGGGGAATTCTGGGAGTTGAAATCCACAGGTCTTAAAGTTGCCAAGGTTGGATATCCTGCTATACTGTATAGTATTATTAGTATAATGTATAGTATATATATATAGTACAGGTAGTCCTCAATTTATAATCATTTGTTTACCATATAACGGTTCAGAATTACAAAAGCACTTGAAAAAGTGACCTACAACTAGTCCTCACATTTACAACTGTTGCAGCATCCCTAAAGTCATGTGATCAAAATTTGGGCACTTGGCAATCAGCATGTATTTATGACAGTTGCAGCATCATGGGGGTCACCTGATCGCCATTTGCAATCTGTTCAGCCAGCCAAGCAAAGTCAGTGGAGGAAGCCAGATTTGCTTAACAACAACATGATTCACTTACCAACTGTAGTGATTCACTTAAACAACCATAGTAAAAAAAGGTTGTAAAATGGGACATGACCCACTTACCAACAATTTTGTTTAGCAATGGAAAATCTGGTCCTAATTGTGGTTGTAAATCTAGGACTATCTATCTATTATATAGTAATAGTAGTATAGTTTACTATATAAATTTTAGTTATATCAATTTAATATATATTCAAAGGATTTTAAAGCAATTCTAGAACCTGAAGCTCTTTTTTTTAATTTAAAAAGATTTTTATGAATCTGACGTTTCTATAGCATACTTTTGTTTATCCACAAGAAAAGGAAAACAGGCAGGCAATGAGTGTTTCCAAACGCTTAATACAGGTAGTCCTCGATTTACAACACTTTGTTTAGTGACCCTTCAAAGTTACAACAGCACTGAAAAGGGTGACCATTTTTCACACTTACGACCGTTGCAGCATCCCGATGGTCACATGATCAAAATTCAGATGCTCAGCAACTGGTTCATATTTATGATGGTTGCATTATCCCAGGATCCACTGATTCCCCTTTGAAACTTCTGACAAGCAAAGGCAATGGGGAAGCCAGATTCACTTAACAACTGTGCAATTACTTTAACAACTGCAGTGTTTCACTTAACAAATATGGCAAGAAAATATCAGACTTTGGATTTGTAGAAATCAAATCCAGAAAGCACACACAGGTAAACTGATTCAGCAGGATTCATAAACTTCTTTATATACATAATAACACATGAAGGTAAATGTACAATACCAATATAGATTCTTCTTCAACGTAGTAGCAGTTACAAGCAAAACAGAAGGCAGGAGAGAATAGTTAGTTTCATTTCAGCAGAGCAGACTAGTTTAGGCTTGTTTCATTTCAGAGCTGAGCACAGAGCTTAATACATAGAGAGCCTCCTCTATACAGGGCAGTTAAGCTGCACAGACTCTTATTTGTTTGTCTATCTGTCTGTCTGTCTGTCAGTCTGTCTGTCTGTCTGTCTGTCTGTCTGTCTGTCTGTCTGTCTGTC
>WNWU01000030.1:8885607-8950133 GCA_012654045.1 Ptyas mucosa | reverse complement strand
TCTGTCTGTCTGTCTGTCTGTCTGTCTGTCTGTCTGTCTGTCTGTCTATCTATCTATCTATCTATCTATCTATCTATCTATCTATCTATCTATCTATTTATCTATCTATCCATCTATCTATTTAAGTTTTATACCACCCTTCTGCCGAAGGACTCAGGTCAGTGAACAGTCAGAATAACATACATATAATGTGAAATAAAAATAATTTAAAATAATTAAACCAATTTGGCTCATCAATTAAGATCTTCAACATAGAATTTAGATAAACTGAAAATTTATGCCAGTCCGGCTTGGTGAAATAGAAAGGTCTTCAAGGCATGACAGAAAGTACAGAGATCTGGGATCATTCGTATCCCTGGAGGTATCCTGTTCCATAGGGCAGGTGCCCCCACAGAGAAGGCTCTCCTCCTGGGAACCACCAGCCGACATTGCTTTACTGACGACACCCTGAGGAAGCCCACTCTGTGGGAGCGTACTGGTTGGTGGAAGGTTATCGGTTGCAGAAGGTGGTCTCGTAGGTACCCAGGTCCTAAGCCATGGAGCACTTTAAAGGTAAGAACCAACACCTTGAAGCGCACTCAGACGACCACCGGGAGCCAGTGCAGCTCGCGTAGGAGAGGTGTTACATGTGAGCATCATGTCGCTCCCGTAATCACCCGCGCGGCTGCATTCTGGACCAGTTGGAGCCTCCAGGTGCATCACAAGGGTAGTCCCATGTAGGTAGCCCCAGTTGTCTAAGACACATCCAGACTTCAGACTTAAGTTTATGTTTCCAAATAAGCCTCATTGGCTGATCTATTCCAGTCCATGAATATTTATACTCTGACAGAAAAGTTGCAAAATGGGGCAAAACTCGCTTAACAAATTTCTCATTTAGCAACATATAATTTGGGCTCAATTGTGGTTGTAAGTTGAGGACTACCTGTAATAGCTTCACTTTAAATTGTCTGAACAGGAAGGAGAGGGGTGTCAGTTTAGAGGAGTCAGCAATGTTGGCAACTGCCTAAAAGCCTTTCCCATAAGATAAGTAAGGGAAATGTTTCAGATTTTCCCCCTTCCATTAGTCTGGCTGGATCTGGCCCACTTTCAAATTCAAATTTTCTTTTGCCATTTTTTCCCTACCTGTTTCCACACTCTTCCCTCTGCTATCCAATTTGCAGAGATTTATGCTGATGGACAGAGTATTATATTTTACATACAGGTGGTTCTCCATTAATAACCATTCATTCAGCAATTGAGCTTACAGTAGTGCTGAGTGGGTGAAAGGAATGACAATTCCTTGAACTTCGTTTATTTCAACTCACAATATGAAACCTGCTCACAATCCAAGTGCTCAACAACTGGCCCACATTTCTAATCTTTGCAGGCAGCAGTGCTTAATGAGCACCTGATCACAATTTCCAACCTTCTCTGCCAGCTTCCCACAAGCAAAGTCAATGGAAAAGTTGGCAGGAAGTCAGATTTCGTGGTCAACTGAGACTCATGCTTGACAACAATAACTGGGAACCTCCAGGATTGCCATGCGTAAGTGGCAAGATCACATGATGTTGCACTTTATGAGCATGTTGCTTAGTGATAGAAATTCTGGTCCCAATTACCATTGTTAAGCAAGGATTACCTGTAATTTTTTTTCAATGCTTACTAAACTTCCGGTCTCAGTTGTTAGACGTATAAGCAGTCCTCAAAATATGACCATTCATTTGGTGACTATTCAAAGTTACGATGGTGCTGAAAACAATGACTTATGACTGGTTGTCACACTTACGACTGCCACAGCGCCCCCTATGATCATGTGACCAAGTTTGGATGCTTGGCAACCAGCATGCATTTACAATGTTGGCAGCATCCTAGGGTCATGATCACCAGGGGTGAAATGCTCCCGGTAGCAATGGAGGCGGGTGGTTCGGAGAACCAGTAGCAAAAATCCTTGCCCCCCCCCCCCCCATGCCCAGCTGAGCCGCAAAATCATCAGAGGCTTTTTTTTTACTTTTAAAAGCATTTTTTCTACAACCTCTTCGGCCAAAAAAAATGTTTTTAAAATTAAAAAAAAGCCTCTGATGATCATGGGGATCAGCTGGGATTGTCAAAGGCTTTTAAAAGAAAAAACCCCTTTTTTTCTTTTAAATGCCTCTGATGATCCTAGCTGAGTTGCCAATCAGGCAACTCAGCTGGGATCGTCAGAGCCTTTTGAAAGCATTTTTTAACAACCTCTTCGCCGAAGTGGTTGTAGAAAAAATGATTTTAAAAGTAAAAAATAAAAATAAAAATGGCCCACCCAGTCACATTACCCTCCCCCCACCAAGCCACGCACACAGAACCGGTAGTAACAAATTTTAGATTTCACCACTAATGATCACCATTTGTGGCCTTCTCAGCTGCTTCCAACAAGCAAAGCCAATAAGGGAAGCTGGATGCATTTAACAACTGTTAAATATGGTGAGCCACATAATGTCCATACCAAAAAGGTTGTAAAATTGGGCATGACCTACTTAGCAATGACCACTTAGCGACAGAAGTTCCAGTTCTGATTGTAGTCATAAGTCGAAGTATTAAGAAATGTATTAGAGAAAGAGTAGATTGCCGTCCAATGGGATGTTGTAGTAGTGGCTTTCTACACTGGGCAGGGAATTAGACAAAGTGAGCTCCACGATTTATTTATGTTTATGTATTAAATTTATATGTCGCCCATTCAGTGGTGAAATGTAAAATTTGTTACTACCGGTTCTGTGGGCGTGGCTTGGTGGTGGGGGTAATGTGACTGGATGGGCGTGGCCAACTTTTTTATTTATTTATTTATTTTTAAAAGCATTTTTTCTACAACCTCTTCAGCCGAAGAGGTTGTAGAAAAAATGTTTTAAAAGCCTCTGACGATCCCAGCTGAGCTGTGTAATCATCAGAGGCTTTTTAAAAAAACTTTTAAAAGCATTTGTAGAAAAAATGCTTTTAAAACTAAAAAAAAAGCCTCTGATGATCGCGCGGCTAAGCTGGGCATGGGGGGGGGGGCAGGGATTTCTTCTACCGGTTCTCCGAACCATCTACCGCCATCGCTATTGGATTAGGCGATCCAGTCCGAACCGGGAACATTTCACCCCTGCGCCCATTTCACTTTGAGAAGCAAGCCCGTGCAGATTTGATTGATCTGTTTCAATTCTTACATTTTATGATTCTCTTGTGGCTATAAGAAATGTAATGAATGGAGTTCATGTATTCTTGAATTAGTTATATTTTCTTTATCTCCTGCTTTCATTTTTCTGAATAAAGATCCTGGTATTATTTTGAATGAATGTGTTGTCTCCCCAGCAAATACGGCTAGTTTTCTTTACACTTTGATTCACCGATGGGACACTTGGTTACATCACCGTAGCTTGAAGCCATTAGGTAGTCCTTGTATTTTTATTCTGTGATCAATGAGATGCCGTAATAAAATAATCAGACTAATATATCTGAAGAGCCAACAAAAATTTGGATAATGCCTCTGAATATATAATGATCTAAGAGGCTTTTAGATAAGATAATGTCTAGACTGGAGTACTTTCTGTTATGGATGCATGCCAGTGATCTTTTAATAGGGCTGAAAGGTTATAGGAAAAGCAAATATCTTTTACTTGTGGCTGGATAAATGTGACTTTTGTCTTTGAGGTTTTCCTGGGATAATTTCCTAGACTATGCCAAAGGATGTAAACATGACAAAGAAGGGTTTGCTCAATCAGGATAAGATGTATCAAGGCTGATTTTAACAGAAGATGTGCACTTTCAGCTTTTTATCGAAAATACATTATTTGTGCTCTTGAGTATTTATTAAAAAGATACGTTCTTTGATCAGCATTTTTAATAAAAGGCAGAGGAACAGTGGCCATCTTGGGAAAGTTACACTGAGCCAATATTTGCCTGCTAACTAAACCACAATGGCTGGGTTTATCCAAAGTGCTAAACCAAAAGAGGGCAAAGGAATAACACTGTCCTAGTTGCATAATTAAAATTTCCAGGATCCCTCATCATTAACAAGCTTCAGAAACAAGGGTTACTGAAAAGAATTAACCAACATTTAGAAGGCCTCTTTTGTTGCTGAACTATGCTAAAACACAAGCAACTAAACTACACTATGATTTAGTGTGCTGTAATGTAAAATAGAGAGGATTATTTTGCCACTATACATCAGGGACTTCTTAAGGCAGGGGTGTCAAACTGGTGACCCACAAGCTGGATGTGTTAATTGCAGGCCACACCCACCCCAGCTCCACGAAGGGAAAAAAAACATCGCGATATGTCACATGATGGCAATGTGATGACGCAAGTTTGACACCCATATCTTAAGGCCAACAAATATGGCCAAATAGTCATTTGCATATAGAAGCAGGATAGCCTGTAGAAGCAGGAGGAAGATGCCAAATATTAAAACACAGGAGTAGTAACTTATATGTAGCCTTTGACACCTAGGATCAGTTAGGCAGATCTGTGTGCATATGGCATTATCTTGGTATGCCATAAAGAAATGAAATAGACCTATTGTATCTGTAAGCTTTCTTCTGAATAACGGGCTGGTTTTCTGGGCTAGCACTACAGACTGTCAGACAACAAATAGTAAGCCGGATGCCTGTCACTATTGAGTAATACACAAGCTAAGGCAGAACTGTTAGAAGAAAGGAATTCTTTTTACTTGGCTTGGCTCAGGTAGAGAACAGGGATCCAATACACAAGCAACAAATCCAATGGACAAGACAAGAGAATCAGTGAGTTCAAATCTAGAGTTCAAAGTTGGCACAGCAAGGTAAACATCTCAGAGCTGAGATTTGAACAGTTATTCTCAGAGTATGCTCTGAAGGAGTGACACCAATAAATTGGCCACACTGAGTTTCCACCCAATACACAGCTGAGACATTTAACTCCTCAACATTGATTCTGCAGGCTAGCTTCTAGGCAAGGGTCTCCAATTTATGGAGTTCCTTCTTGTTCAATCTTTATCATACACCTCTGGGTAGGACTGGATAACTGGCTTCAGAATTTGAATGGCTATTGGGGCATATGTGATGGCCCTTTTGGTCCTCAGTTTGGAAAAGGAGGAGGAAGTGGAACCTGGACCATCCTATGGGAATGGTACTCCCTCCAAAATGCCCAGATAGTCCAGAGGTTGAGGCCTGTTTGGCATTGGGAGTTGCAGCCGACCAACTGGACGAGAGCTGTCTACTAGAAAGGAGCAATTGTGGAGGGCCAGCAGTGACAACAGATTACAAATTGCCTCCAGTGAGGAACAGCTGCTGCCCCCACCCAATCTGCAGGTGCGGAAATTAGAGCAGAGGGAGAAGGTCAGTGAGGAAGCAGCCCTATCCCTCCTGACAAAGAACACCTGGGATTGGGTGGTTTAGCCAGACATTGGGGGAAGATATGTTTGTCAGAAACACCTGTTTGATGCAAACCTTCCTGGCTTTTGTGGATGCTTCCTGATGAATCTTGGATGCCTGACAAGCATCTCCTCCTCCTCCACCACCTCCTCCTCCTCCTCCTCCTCCTCCTCCTCCTCCTCCTCCTCCTCTTCTTCTTTTACAAAAATGATAACATCATACAAAATCTACTCATAATCAGATTCAAGAATGAATTTGGTTCTTTCAGTCTCTTAATTTATAAAACAATCTAGAAATACATGTTTCTGTAGGATAAAAATCAGTGTTAATGTAATCTTGCACTCACCTCCAACTTTTTTCAGATCTCAGAGCCACATCTGATTATTCCTACCGAAAATCAGTGACATGGTTTCCCATCTTTTTGAAGTGAAAATTAAATCCCTCAACTGGATTTAGCACAGTTTAAAAAACAAAGAATTCTTCCCTTGCCTCTTCTCTTGACAAAACTCAGAGAACCCCCCTTTTTCCTTATATAAAAACGATATGCACAACAGATAATATGCAGTGCTGAAGGGAAATAGCCAGAAATTTGCTATTTGCCAGGAAATTATAGATCCGTCAAGACATTCTATGGCTACATTGACTACATATAAACTGAAATTGAGGAAGAAATTAAAGACAGGAAATAAGACAGGAAATATAGTTAAATTTAGTCTATGCATTCACTATTCGTTTTGATCCTTGCAAGCCATCCTTACGTTTATGTCAAATAAGATAATCCTCAACACATAACTATTCCTTTAGCGACCAAAGGTACAATGACACAGAAGAATGTGACTTATAATCAGTCCTTGCATTTTATGACCATTGCAGCATCTCCACAGTCAAGTGATCAAAACTTGGGCAGTATGACAGTTGCAGCCTTCTGGATGATGAGATCATCATTTGCGACCTTCCAAGGCAGCCTCCAACAAGCAAAGTCAACGGGGAAAGATGGAATTGCTTAACAGGCACATGATTTACTTAACAACTGCAGTGACTTGCTTAACAATCATGGCAAAAAAAAGGTAACAGTGGAAGCAACTCTCTTAACAACCATCTTGCTTAGTAATGGGAATTATGATCTTAGTTGTGATCAAGAACTACCTGTACAGTGCTTCATATATTATCTTTTGTTCTTCAAGTTTCTCCTTTGTTTTTGGATATCTCATCTACTTCATGCAAATATGCATGAAGTAGATGAGTCTCAGTAGATGATTTCTCAGTCTTCCTTTTCCTCTTAGCCCATTCACTCTTCCTTGACACTTGCTTTGCAGTTTGATTGTATTTTCTCTGTATGACCAAAACACCTTAATGTACGTTGTTTGTACTGGCACTTAACTTTAATATTTATATTGATTCAGTGCACAGTCATCCATAATCCTATCTCTTCTCGTTTTTTAAGTACCCCGTTCTCTTTGTATTCAGTTTAGATTTATGCTACATTTATAATTCATCATTACAAAGTAGGCAGAAGCATACACCTTTTTTCTGTTTTCCAATGAACAGTTCCTCACAACAGAACATACATAGTACAGGTCATTACTTTTCCAGCTTTTGAACATCTTCAAGTTTCGCAATCCATATTTCAGAAAATATTCTGCCAAGTTCACAAATTCAGCTTACTGTAGTTAATGATCATTTATGCATATCTTAGAAGCATTCAATCCATTTTCCTGTCAAACACATTTTTTCCTGGTACATGTTCCTTGTTGCATCATACAGTCCATCTGACATTTGTGTGTGACTCATGTGGGTTCTCAGCCAATAATAAGACATCGGTTGCATACAAAACTAGGTGTCCATTTGGATTCCCACATAACTATTATCACCATCATATTTATTCATAAATACATTATATATCTAAGCACATCCTTGCCTTATTCCATTCTCACTGGCAAACCATTCCTTGTGCATTTCATTTATCCTTATGCCTATTTTGTCTTTGGCATATACTGCCCAGCAATCAAAATTTAAGACTGTGTGATGACCTGGGACAAGGCAGGAAGGTCACACAGCCAGCTGAAAGTTGCAACTCCCTTTTAATGCTCCAAATTTCACCCCTCCCCATAGAGTCTCCTTAAATCTTAGTCCCCAGGTATGGCTTGTGAAGAGGGGTGGGGTGCTCTCCTCCTGAATGGTTGGGTCAGCCTGTGCTGTTCCTGCCTTCTCTCCACTCTCCGTGCTCAGGATCAGGAGAGGGCAGTCCTTGCTCATTGCCTGAGCTCCATTGCTCCTCATGCCCACTGCTTGCCCTCTCTCAGTCATCATACTCCTGTTCTTCCCTGCTAACAAGCTGTCCCAATCCTGAGGGGGCCTGGGCTGCCTCTGCCTGCTCCTCCCCACATTCCTCCGAAGCCAACAAAGCGTCCCCCTTGATCTCCGTCGCCTCCAGCTCCTGCTCATCCTCCTCCGCAGATTCAGGTTCCGACGGGGGCACGACAGACTGTATTCACATAAAATATTCCATAATTGAAGCTTACGTGCTTTTTAATTTTATGCTTTATCTAAATCAACAAATGTATAATAAAGTTTCTTACATTAATCTATTTCTCAGTAACCTTCTGAAGAGCAAAAATCTGGCCTGCTCATTTCTTCCTGGCACAAAAGCTTCATTGCTTTGCCAAATCTAGCTCATTGTCACTTGTATCCTATCAATCAGAATTTTGCTAATCTTCCCAGTACATTCAACAAACTAATTCATACATTGTTTTTGCATTCATTCTTTCTACTCATCTTTTGTTTATGGGGAACAGTATTTGTATTCCAATCACCAGGCACAGATGTACCAGATTAAACAAGTTGCACAGCCCTCCATAAGCACTGTATCCATATTTTTATTTTTCTCCGTTTATATCATCTACAACTCTTGCCATTTTTAAACATTCTCACAGCACTTATGACTTCATATGTTTTTCTTGAACACTAACATTTATAGCATTCATTTCTCTTCTATATCACTGTTATTTTCATGCAAATTTATGAAATATTCCTTGTAGCATTTTTTAACTCTATCATTTTATCAATTTATTTTGTAAATCCATTCACAGTACTCAAGGTTCCTTAATCTCTTTTTAACCATAATCTTTTCTTTCCATCAAAATCCCTGTGTATTTTCCTTGCCTCTTTTAATATTAACCATCATTTGCCCTTCTTGATTACATTCCTTGCAACTATATTTTTTATTTCTATGCACATGATACACATAATTCAGTGTCTTTATTTCATCCTTGTTTTTCAGCAAGCATTCTCTTATTTGTTTTTCTAATCCACAGTCTCTTCCACAACATCATTCCAGCAAATATCCTTTTTCATGCTTTATTAGCATAATGCCATAGCATCTGTGGCTCTCTATAATATCTCAAAGATGCTTTTTCAAAAGGCAACTGGACTGTTTTTTCTCTGCTGTTTCTCATCCAAGAAGTGTCATCAGATTTTATATAAATTACAATAATAAATGCTCTGTCCTACACATTGGCAATAAAAATCAAAATACCAAATACAAGTTGGGTGGAAAATGACCTCATAGACCCTCATTCTATCAAGGACCTAGGAGTACTCATCTCAAATGATCTAAGCTCCAGAGCTCACTGTAACAGCATTGCTAAAAATGCATTAAGAATTGTTAAGCTAATTTTGCGAAGCTTCTTCTCCAGTAACATTGTATTGCTAACTAGGGCATACAAAATCTTTGCCAGACCAATTCTCAAATACAGCTTGTCTGCCTGTAATCCATACTGTATATCAGACATTAATACGATTGAGCAGTTCCAGAGGTATTTCATGAGAACAGTACTCCATTCCTCTACTCACAGTAGAATCCCTTATGCCACCAGGCTTGAAATTTTGGGCTTGGACAATCTGGAACTGAGTGCCTGTGGTATATCTAAGCACAGTATACAAAATTGTCTGCTACAACGTCTTACCTGTCAATGACTTCTTCAGCTTCAATAATACACGGGCAAACAATCAATACAAACTCAAGGTAAACCGCTCCAAACTCGATTGCAGAAAATACAACTTCAGCAACAGAGTGGTCAACACCTGGAATGCTCTGCCCAACTCCATTGTTACATCCTCAAACCCTCACAGCTTCAACCTTAAACCGTCTACCTTGGACTTCACCCCATTCCTAAGAGATCTGTAAAGGGGGCGTGCATAAGCGCACCAGCGTGCCTACCATCTCTATCTTACTGTCTCCATTTATCTGTATTTACTTCCTTTGTTCATGTTTATGTTCATACTTATTCTTGCTATCTTGTATATGTTTGACAAACAAACAAACAAACAAACAAATAAATAGATAAATACATCTGATGAAGCTTCTTGGATAAGAAGCGAAATGTCTTCTTCCTCAAGGAAAAAGCAGTCCAGTTGCCTTTTCAAAAAAGCACCATTGAGACAACTATGAGAATCTCCATAGACATTCCATCTGTAATATATACTTTTAGTATATTTTCATATTCTTTTTCCTTACTTTCACTTTTTTTTTCATTCTGTCTGGAGGTCAATCCATCTTATAATAGTTGAGAAGAAAGCAGTCTGATCTGACTGATCAAATCAAGGAACAGATGGAAACAGGACCTCCACCCAACCCACTATATCACAACCAGAAGAGAGTCATACTTTTCCTTCATGTAAAGTCAATGGAAGATGGAATGCAGTAATTGACATATTGATTGCAGTATAAGTAGGAGTCACTATATACAGCATTTTCTGGAATTCTATTTTCCTATCTTTTCTACTATAAACCAGAAATTCTTTGTATAATCTTATATTGGAGGTTATATTTGTTCCTATCTGGGGAGAAATCCTACACTTTCACTAATCTCTCAATTGTTTTTCATACACTAGCAAAGAATTATGTTTTGAAGCCATGTTTGAGATTATATTCATTCTTTTGCACTGTAAATATGAATACACAGAGCTGTAAATCGTGCATTCAGAAAAAATACCCAATTTTTCTCTAAATAGATGCTTACCAAACAGTAATCATTTGGAGGATTCCAAACAACCCAGTAAGTTATTTTCTGTATTTGTTTCATTCTTCCCATCCATCCATATTATGCAAATTAATTTCTCCCCAAATCCCATTCATTCAGGCATTCCATATCCCCCCTCCCCAACTTTATTTCTGATTCTTTTATAATCACCATTCACTGGAGCATTACATGTCACTAAGCCTGCATGCATCATTATGAGGGTGAGGGTGAGGGTGGTGTCCCATTTTTATTTTATTTTTTTTATAATTTAAAATGGCATACGTAAGGCTCTCACCTCTTATTTCTCCATTTTATGAGGTGAATGGGGCTGAGGGAGACTGACTGCCATATGGATCAACAAGAGCTAAATGAAACCAATTAATACTTTTCCTCATAGATTTCAACCCTTTCATTAAAAATTAAACCTAAGCATTCAATTCCCTGTATGGATTCATTTGCTTCCCAGGATCTTCATTTAGCTCTAATGCATCCTTCCCTTTTTTCTTAAGTTATACAACTTATTTTTCTGTCTTTATTTATTAATTCATGCTCTGCACCATTGCTGAGTGGCACAAGCTGATATTATACTGAAAGCAACAGTATTGATCACAATTCTTGTGTTGTCACTTTTAACATTTTTTTTTACTAAATCTTACTAATCATAATTCAGAAAGATCTGTTTCCTGGCCTATACATTTCCAGTCCTATTTGTTGCTACAGAAGTGTAACAATCTTTGGTGCACCTTGATAGTCCCCAGATGAGGACATTGATATTGACCTCTGCTGCCTATCATGTCATTTCACATATTGATTTTTTAATAAATTAGAAAAAGTGTAGACAGTCATAGTCATACTGTGACATATAGGTAGTCCTTCACTTACCACCATAATGGAGACTGGAATAGCAGTTGTAAGTCATTGCAGTCTTAGGTCAAGGCATCCCAAGACTAGACTCAATGTTTTTTACAATCATGGTAAAGTGAGTTCCTGCAGTCATAAACCAAATCACATGGTCATTAAATAATCTGTTATTTTGAATGGGTATTTTTTTGCCAGAAACCAGCAAACGCCTCCAGAAAAAGACAAAGAAGTGACAAATTGTGGTCACATGACTGTACGACACTGCAACCAGTTGTAAATGTAAACTGGTTGTCAAGCACTCGAAATATGTTTATGTGAATACAAAGGCTGGGGTTGGCAGCCATAACCTTAAGGATGTTGTAAGTATCTTTTTAAAAAGTCCATTGTAACTTCGAACTGTTGTTAAATGACTGGTTGTAAATTGAGGAGTACCTATCTGTACAGCCTTCCATGCTAATGGTAAAGACAATACTAGTCAATTTGGGCAGTATGCTATAAGGTCAATTTAAGCATGGTTTTACCCCAAACATACTCATGCCACTCCTGTGCAACCTAGGAGTTGTAATCTTTTAACCCACCACTGCAATGTACATACAGGATGCTGATAACATAGAATGCTATTGAGAACAGAGTTTTAATTTTCATCTTCTACCTTAAAAAAAGGCTTTGCTTTCTTTTGTGTATTTAGTCCTTTTTCCTCTTTCATAATTACATAGATACCAGAAAAAGAAAAAGGGACTCAATTTGCAAGCAGGAAATGTTCTATTTATTCTTAATGTAACAGGATCATTTTTCATCCTTTTATTACAGGAAATTTTAAATTTGTCGCTACAAACTAATAATGCTAAAAATGATAAAGTCATTTAAATTATTTTAAGAGAACACTTTAAAATGTTTTTAATAATTAATATGACCTGCAATTGAAATCCAAAGTCATTTTAATGGTTGCCTCGTTAATGCAGAATTGTTTTAATTAAATTAAAACCAGGAAGCTTATAAGGAAGCATGGTTTATATTTCTTCAACTAATTCCTTTTGAGGATATAAGGGGGAAATATATGACATTACAAAGTGCCTTAAGTAAAAATGTAGGCAGCGCAAAAGACAATTGCAATTTCATTGTATAAAATAGAACCTTATAATATATAAGAACCTTATAATTTATTTATTTTGTAATCAAATTCATCGAAAAAGCAAAGGAGAGAGGATTGTTTTACAATTGTATCTGTATAGTTCAAAATTCAAGAATGTTACCTTGGAACTGACAATAAGAGGTTATCTATTTTTTTTTTAATGCCTTCAAAGATTGTAACAGTACTGGATTCCTCTGTACATAACTCTCCATTTAGTGAAATATAGGTGAGTGTCCATATAATTGTAGGCTATAACCAACAACAGACAAAGATACCTCATGGAGGTGTGCATGAAACAGAAAACATATTTTTCTTGAAATGTAAAAGAATCAACATGTTGTGGAAGGTTTGCTTGGCTGCTTCATGTCATCTACAGTTAGATAGAAATAAAACCTGGAGTGATTGGACATTTCCAGGTTCCTGCCAAAACAACATTTTGCAAGTTCACAAACATGTTGTGAGCACCCCTGCTTGCCATTGTTGATACAGCCAGTCACAAAACACGTATACACCGTACAAGATAGGTTGAGGTTGACTCTATCATTTTCTCTAACCTTGTCCATTATCCTGGTTTACATTTGTATTTTTTTCTGGGGTGCCAGACAGATTTCCAAAATACTGAGCTATGGCCAGCCACCATTTTTATTATCTAAGATTGCATGTGGGACCTGTTTTAATGTTTTAGACGAAGGTAATGTCAGAAGCTATTGGCTTGCTTTGTAGCATGCCAACTCCTAATTCCTTTTTTTAAATATAAAATTAAATGTCAGGGCAGGTAGCCCAGTAAACCATAAGAGACTATCTAATCTGTCCTGTTTAGTTCTTGGGGATTGATACTTTTGACTTTTAAAAGCATTAAATGAAGCTATCTCATATGTAGACAGGTGCAGAAAATGTACAGAACAGAGGTCAACCGTGTTTTCATTTATCTCTTCCATTTTGACACTTTTGTCAGGGAATTAGGAAATCAATGGACACTAATTTCATTGGCAAGGATTACAGAGTACATGAGAAGGAACAAGCACAGTGTTCCTATTCAAGGACATTTTTGAATAAAATTGAATTCTTTGGGGTTGCTTGCTGAGCTTATTCTACACTCCTCATAGTTTAATTTTGTTTTATTTTAGCTAGGAACTCACCATATTTTTAATTTTTTTAAAATTAGGGTTTGAGTATGATGAAAAGATTTAATTTGCTACATAACTACAGTAATAGTTTTGGATTAAGCAATGCATTGTTTTCAGTGTTGCCTGGGTTTAGCAATTGTAATATTTCTGTAATATTTCAGTTTGTGGCAGTTCCTGTGGTCTATGTAAAATTTTGCTTCTGAATTTTGTATCAGGTTTAAGAACAAGAACCTTAAAGGGTTTTTGAGAATTGTCATCTTTCAGGCTTACTATACATACCAAGTTTCATGTTAAAAGTTTTTCATGTTTTTTCTGGATTTTTAAAAGAAATAATCCCTTCTACACGGGTAAATGTCACCCCATCATTAAGCTTCATATTACTCCAGATATTTTTATATTATTATTATTATTAATATTTCCAGTACTATACCCATAAATACCTGAAAGATTTAGTATCTGCTTGTTTTGGGAAACAATTATGGGAAGCTATTTGAATTGATTTGCTTCACCTCCAAATAAGTCCACTGGCAAAATCCCTAGGAGAGTGAAAGACATAATTCTAGATGAGACTCTCCAGTAGAAGGTATATTCAAAAGCTCTTCTGTAGTTTTCCATTTAAAATTCTTATAAATTAGTCATTGATTTATATTTCTATGGTTTTTCAAAAATTACATCGACAGATGCTCATATCTGCTAAAATCATTCAGAGCGGCAAAATTAAAACAATAGTAATATCGTTGTTAAATACTTCATTCTTAGATTCTTCACTTTTCATTAATCAGCAAAATCACTTCATTGTAAAAGGGAATTAATGCATGGGCAAAAAATTTCTAAAAGATTTGCAGGGAGTTCCATGAAAACTGAGCCACTTTATGTATTGGAAGCATGTAATTTTGTGTGAATTTCAGCTGAATCCATATCTCAAATGAGTGCTAAAATAGGGTCATGTTGATGGGAAGCCTATATAAGAACAGAGGAAGGAAAACAATCTCAGCATAAACTAAGTATCGTTACAGATTTACAGAAGGCAATTTAAAGCTAGGGCCATTATTTATGTGAGACCAATGGTAACAATGGCATTTGATGGCTTATAATGAATTAGAATATAACCTGTTAATTATTTTGATTAGTAGACTTCGTTATTTCATGAAATAATCAAGGATATTATTGCTCCAATAAAAAAAGTTATAGATGCAACTTGCAATTATAAATTATAGAAGCTTTGGCTCCAAATGTGAACTAGACTTTGACAATACCATACTGACATTTATGTTACATTCTTTTCACTTGCACTAATATATGCATGCATAACAAGCCATAATCTATTAGTGAAATTTACCTAAATGGTATTTGAATTATTATAGTGACAGAGCTTATTTAAAACTCGCCAACATTATATTGATTATTGTAGTCATAAAACAAAGTCTGACATAAATATTTGGAGGAAAACATTCTGAATTTTCCACATGGAAGAACAAAGTAAAATATTTAAAACTATCACATTAATAATATATATTTTGTATTTCTTTCATTGAACAAATTTGTTGGCATCATTCCCCAGTCTGGTGGACCTCTTTTAGCCATTATTTTGCTTTTGAGAATAATAATGGCTATTATACAGTTATTGAATGGTTTCACCAAATTATATTAGTTAAGAATTTGATGTGAAGTAATGGTGCTATAAAACATAATATTTTCAGAATATTGTTAGTACCATGAGGGCTATCATAGCTGTATCCATGTGGTTTACATCAGACTCGGCCACTGATATTTTAAATCTTTCATTAGTAGCCTCCTTCATTCCTAAAGCTATTGGAAACCTAAAACACATTACCGTATATCAGTGGTGGGTTTCAAAAATTTTTACTACCGGTTCTGTGGGTGTGACTTGGTGGGCATGGCATGGCTTGATGGGCATGACAGGAGAAGGATACTGTAAAACCTCCATTCCTACCCCATGCCAGGGGAAGGATACTGCAAAATCCCCATTCCCTCCCCACTCTTGGGGAAAGATACTGCAAAATCCCCATTTCCTCCCGATCAGCTGGGACTCGGGAGACAGAGAATAGATGGGGGCAGGGCCAGTCAGAGGTGGTATTTACCGGTTCTCCAAACTACTCAAAATTTCCACTACCGGTTCTCCAGAACTGGTCAGAACCTGCTGAAACCCACCTCTGCCGTATATGTTATTGAAAGTTCATTGTTCCTAATTTTAACTACCTGTGATGTAACATACTAATGGAGGCCAACTGCTATAGAAAATACTAATATTTTGGAGGTATAGTTAATATATATTTGATCTCCAATATGTTTAAATAGAAAAATAATTTAGGAAAGAATGACATATAAACTATATAAGAGTGACATAAATGATATAAATCATCAATACCTACTTGATGATTTTTGTTACTAAGATTCTTGTTGAACTGAATTATCACTATAGAGAAAGATATTAATATTTGGATATATTTCAATGGCCTGGAAGTTCTTTATGCTTTTATTTTCCTTAATCATCAACATAAAATTGAACTAGAAGCCAATATCCAGCTGGTTACTGAGTGGAGCTTTTTCACTGGGTTCTTTCCCCTTCCTGATAAGAAGTGCTATAGACACTGTACAAAATACAAATGCCCTTCTGTTTTCTAGGAATCTTGATATTTCTTTTAAAAACAGTGTCAGAAAACAAATTGTTGGATAGCTCATAGTTATACCCATTCTCATGTTCTCATCAAACATTTGTGGAATGAAAATCACCATGGGAAAGGTGAAAAAGAATGAAGCAGCAGATGCAAAAATCAAGCTAGGTTTGAACCCTTTCATCCATAACTTCAAAAATGTTTTATGTAGCTTGCTTCTCTCTGTCATTGGGATCTGAACCAACACAAAGATAAAGTAAGTTAGCAAGGTAACACTGACAATAACTGAGGATCAAGAATCAGTCACATAAACAAAAAGCTTAGAAGCACATAAGTAATTGTTTGAGCCGTTGTTGTCTTCACAGCAAGTATAAAGGCAGAGATAGTTTTTCACATTTAATAGTATAAGGTCTCCCTGCTGACAGCATGTACCAGATGCTGGATTTCCTCAAGGTTAAATGTGATTATAGTGCATACTCACAAAAATTGCAGGCAGAGATTAAATCGTAAAATAATGAGATCTTCTCACGAAGCAGTGTATTTATGATTAGCCCTTCTTTTGTCTCTAAGCCATGCTTCTGTTTTTTTTTAAATATCCAAAATATACACGGAAAAACAGAATATGAGTGAGTTTCTTGCAGCTTTTTTAGTATTTGATAGATACACTGAAAAAAGGTTTCTATATTATTTCTGTCAGTTTTATATTCATCTTTCTACAAACTTTCTTGAGTTTGTAGCTTGGGGCAATTCGTTAGTTAAAATTATTATTGTAAAATGGTTCAAGTACCAAGTTAACTGGAACAATACAAGTAAATACCTGATAAAAGAGTTTGAAAAAGTATCCTTATTAAACAGAAAAGCTAAGAGCACATCTTGTTCTATCTTTTGGATAAGGGGAAATATATTTCATTGGAAAATTGTGGTAGATAGAAGATAAGCATCACCAGACTATTGATGATGACTGGGTTTGTCAGAATTAATCTTGATAAATGGTTGGCAACCTGTTCAGTGAGCACCATCACAAAATGTTGTTCATAGTATCAAAATATAAACTTGTCCAAAGTCTTATGAGAGTTCAACATTAGAAAGTTTTTTTAAAATACTCATCAACATTTGAAACCAGTTTTGGACCATAGAATTATCTCATGCTATAATATTCAATATTAAATACATAAATAAAGGCCAAATTTGCAGTTTTATGATTTATAATTACATATAATATGTTTTATAATTACATTCACTCTTACATCTAAATTTGGTTTGTTTGATCTTCGTTGGTCTCTGGTTGATTTCTTATAGATGTTTCATTGCCAAACTACATAATGCCAAACAAATTTGGTTTAGCATTTAATAGATGAGAAATAGCTGCAATTTTACATTTTCTTATCGTCTTTGGCTTAGATCTATAGTAGACTATAGAAGACTTTGCTTCTAGTTTTGACCAATTATTGTTTGTTTTAATGTAGGAAATGGAGTATTATCTATGATTATCAAAACACAATTCAGCTTCATGCCATAGGTTCTGAAATGTGCTTGTCTTTTTACAACTAAACTATTTATTCCAATTCCTGACTTTGCCTCAATGGGCCATGCACATACAATAAAATCTGTAAGTGTTTACTATGTTCCGTCTAACAACATAGGTTTTGCATTTTCTTTTAATGGGTTTCAACCCAACTCAAGCCTTCATCTCAATTTATATGTCTCAAAAACTCTTTTTGTCCTCTAATCCAGTCTTTCTTATGCTCCTTTCATGAAACACTTGGGAATAAATAAATGGCTATGATGTACGCTTGTAATTCAACAGTTAGCAATACCTGTATCTGGAGACTTATAATTTTAGTGATGCACATCTGTTGATTACCCTATGAATTCTAGAAGAAATGCATGAGACAATTAATTTATGCAAACAGTTTTGAAGCTATAAAGCCCTGTTACAGAGCTCAGGGATGACTCAGTCTAGCAACATGCATTTTATTAATGTATATTGTTAAATATATTTAACAAAAGTCTTTTGAAACGGACCCAGGTAAATGTATACATTTAAAGAATTTAACTGATTTGTGGATGAATAATCTAGGTAGACTAGTTATTATAAATGGAATTAATTAATATTTTATATGTAGGCCACATTTTGGACTGAGAGTACTTGACCTTTTTTTTTAATGTAACCAATACTGGATACCAATGGATTCAGAATCCAATCATATATTTTCATGACTCACAGAATATTCCTTTTCCAGCAGTTCCTGCCACATATACTGTCCACCAATTTTCAGGGGTAGATTTTGGGACCACGGAGGGATTGGGGCAGTAAGGATTGGAGACAGTAGTCCCATTACATGAAAGGAGATAATATTATAGATTTAATAGCCAGATTATTAATTACAGTCTGTTTTAATAATCAGTTTGCAGGCTGTATCTTTATGATGATAAGGTTTAAATAAGGTTATTGATATGCAACGAATATAAGAATGTTATATAAAAATCTTTCCTGAAGATAGTTGTTATCTCTTCGATTTAAATATATTTCTGTTCAAATTTGAACCAAAATTTCTACTTTCAAGGATAGAAATTATGATTGTTTTTAACATTTCAAGACCTTATGAATGTGTAGCTTCCTCAGAACCTTGGTTGATTGGAGAAATCAATCAGTATGGCATTTGCGAAGCCATATCTAATAAATTGTTCAATAATTAAAGTAATTTTTTTCAGCAAAGGAAAATTAAATTAGTGTATATGTTTAGGAAATATGGGCAATAAATCACCAGCAGAATTCATTGTGGAGTTTTAATGGTGATTTCCCCAATTTCTTCAACTGTGTTAGGTTAAAAGGATAGACTATTTGAATGTAATACTACAAAACTTTTGTTGCATCCCAATTTTATTAGAACATCATATAAATTAGAAAAATTACAATTTATATGGAGTAGAGTGCCACCTATGGATTACCTTCATGGCTAAACCTTGATGACATTGAAATAATGTTTAAAGAAAATGTTTAAAAAGGAGTTTTAGTACAGAATATTAGAAAGAAGAATATGTAAAAAAAATGTTCAATATTCATGGAGTTCCAGGAGATTCATCAAATCCCAAGTCATTTTCCATAGCTTTTTAAAACCTTTCAAGAATCCCTGTCATACTTCTTACAAGAGTTTAATATAATATTGATGAGATTCCCTTGTGATAAAACGATATAAATGTGCGCCATTCCTCAACATGGTTAATGGTCTTAACTTGATAAGATATGGATAGTTTACATAGAAATGTAACTCATTTCACTTGTACCTAACTTGTTTGAAACCTGGAACTAGACCAATCCTTTTGCAAACTATATTCTGCAGAGACAGAGTTTTCATCAATAATTAAGTATCTAATTTGATAAAATCCAGCTATCATCATATTCTCTGTATTTTGCAGATTTATCTTAATGGGAACACTCAAGGAATGGGAAAATGGGAGAAAGATATCATGTTCATAATTTCTGTACTTCTGTTTAAGTAAGTGCTAAAGATGATTTGAGATAGTAGACATTGTTTTCCAAATCCCAGAGAGGAATAGTATCACCCTTGATTAAAAGTCTAATGCTAAGGCATTATGTAACAGTATTCAAATTCCTAATGATATGAATTGTCTTAGTTGAAAGACTTGAAAACAATTTGCTTTGTCGTCGTTTTTTATATTATATTATTCATTCTAGCCTTTTAAATAATTCTGTACAGTAATATATAAATGGAGAAAAAATTATTTGCTGTATATGAAACTAAGTTGTTAGAAGTATAACTAGGAATGTGTGAAGCAAAAATAGATTTTTAAAATAATAATTTTAGCTGCAGCTGTTCTACCAAGGAATGCTAAAAAGAGATTAGCATGACTTCTAATCTTGCGCAAAACAGTTATAATTACATTTCTTTAATTGATGCCAATCTATTGTAATAATTACTCCTAAATATCAAAATTTATCTAGACTGATATAAATTCTGCTAACTTCATGAAGCTGTTTTTATGATAGTATATCAGAGTTAATTTATAACCCCGATGCTGCATAAAATATATTTAATTTAAATTGCAATTGAGTGTTTTCTTTAAAATCAATTTGGTTGTTTAAGAAAAATGAACAGATTAATTATAATTACGCGATGTTCTGTTTTTTACATTAAGACTTGAATATTCTTCTTTTTAATATCTTTTGCTAATACTTCCATAATAACATTGAACAAAATAGGCAATGTTAGGTGTCCCTATTTATTTGAAAATAATCCATATCCAATCCATTGATGGTAATTACTGTTTGTGCATGTGAATATAGCTGATTAATTATAGAAATATCCAAATCCCATTTCCAAACAGTTTAAAGTAATTTACATTTCTTTTTGTCAAGCACAAAAAATATCTGAAGACAGCAGAATGAATAGAAATTTGGTGTATTTTAGCATACTGTATTGCATTTAAAACTCTTCTAATTGCTCTAGTATATTTCTTTCAGGAAGAAATTCAGATTGATCAGGACATATAATTACTTGCAAACAAATTTAAAGTTGTTACAAATAATGCAGTTACCTTTTAAAACCTTGGTTTAACAATGCAGATATAGACCTGTATAATGATGTGTACCTAAAGTCCTTATTTGATTTTGGAATACTCCAAAATCTGGTTTGTTTCCAAGATGCTGGAATACTGTAATAGGTTCTATTTTATGTTATTATACAGTTGACACAGATATGTATTTATTATTTTTAAATATTGTACTATTCATGTCCAAAATCATGCTTATCTGGAATTTCAGCATTTAGTGAATGTGTTATGACATCTATTTTATTTGTTTGTTTTTCAGTTAAAATCATCTTTTTGCTTGTTGAATTGAGTAAGTTCAAAGTTTCCTAGGAACTCTGTGATCTCACTGTTCTCTGAATTAATGGATTGAAAAATAGATCAGTAATGTTCTAGAAGATTCCTTTTCTACATGCATGGATGTAGCTATGTGTATTGAATATATGCATGGGTGTGGCTATGTGTATTGAATGCACATATGTGTGTGTAGGTATGTGCATGCATGTTGGTGAGAATATTTTGAACATTCACCGTTCCCTTGGAAGTTGGGAAGGCCTGTATCCTCCTAGCTTGCTGAAAAACACCTAGGACCTAGCTTTCCCCCCAAACACTGGGATAGGGTGAAGTGGGCTAGAAGTTTTAAGGAGGGCCTGCATATGGAAATTAACTTTGGCACCAGGTTTTTAATATTTATGGTTTAATAGATATGCATACTATTCTGTTTTATTATTGATATTATTTTAATATTATTGCTTAATGCATTGTAAGCCGCCCTGAGTCTCCAGAGAAGGGTGGCATATAAATCAAATTTTTTTTAAAAAATTGTTGATTGGGAGCTATCCAGAATTCAATATAAGAAGGGTGGCTATATAAATGTTTAAGATAAAATAAATGAATAGATAAAATAAATGAATAGATAATAAAAATAATAAAATATGTTTAGATGGGCAATCAAAATGGCCATCATTGGGAAGAAAGTTGGCATGCCAATATACAGTATAAAAGATGTTCTATATTACCCATTAACTATTTTTTGGGGAATTGGGGCGTGGCTGGTATCGGGCGATATGGTGTGGATTCTTGAGCTCCAGAAGAGCACCAATATCCCAGCTGATTTTGGGGATCCCTAGAGATCATAGCTGTCTTGTAGGGACAGTGAAGAAAGAAGATGCAGGCTGGCACGGATAGGGAAAGAGCAAGTTCCCTGAAGCGCCGGCATTAGTCTTCAACCCATTGGTGAAGGAAGACAGCCATGGAGCTGTCAAAAGCCGGAGCGGCCACAATCAGAAAGAGGAAGTGCAGGAGTGATGATTGAACAGAGTATTGTTACTGGATGAGTAATTGGCCAACTCACAGGTAAGAAGAAAAAACTTTTAAAAGCATGAAAGAAGTCCCAACGAGCAATTAGCAGCTAATTTGCACTTGGAAATTTAAGCAGAGGGAAAAAAAGAGGAATTTTAAAGTTAAAACAAAAGCCCTAAAAGGAATCTTCCACCTGGATTTAAAATTGGATTTTGAAAGAAATAATAACAAGACAAGGGAAAAGGAGACAGGAACAGTTTTTGAAACAATAAAAAGATTTAACTCAGAAGAGAGGAAACAAGCGTTACAAAATGGATACTTTGTTGACGAAAGAGTTGTGAATTGATCTTCTGGAGGAGAGATTATGGGAAAGAGCTGTAAGAGTATACAGCTAAAAAGATTAAGAGAAGCAGAGAGGACGAGGACTGAGATTGTGATGGCTCAAGTGAGCTTTTGAACTGGACACTATCTGGAAAGAAAAAGGAGATATCGCATGGACTTTGAAACTAGAAGTATAAGTAAATGAAAATAATAAATTGGAAAATTCTAGCCTTCTAAAGTGACAATATGGAGAATTGGGAGGATGAATGTGAGATATTAAGGGAGATGTTTGAAAAAATAAGAGAAGCATTTAAGGGAAATAAGGAAGCAGAGGAGTGGTTAGAATGCAAGAAAAAGGAAAGATAAAAGGTGAATGAGAAGCAAGAGAAACAAGGAGAAAACATTGAAAAGGAAATAAATGAAAATAAAGATAAAGATGATTACGCTGGGATTAACAGTGATAGAATAAAAATGGATAAGAGAGAATACATCTCAAAACTGAAAAGAAGAGAAATAAATGGGGAAATATTGAGAGGGAAAATTAACAGAGTGAAAATTAGAGAAAAGAGGCAGAAAGGGAGATATAAGAAAAGGAAGAGGGAGAAGGTAAGGGAATGGGAGAAAGGGAGGAAAGCATCAAGAAATGGGATTGTGAAGAGTTTAAAAGAAAATGGTTAAGAGTCAGTGAAAATATTAATATGTTAATAAAGAGAAGGATGTTAGTTGTAGAAATTATATGTGAAAATACTGTTTAATGTAAAATAGATCAGTAGATGAAATATGAAAAGAAAATGAATTGTTTTTTATGTTGGAGGAAGCACTAAGTGGAGAGAAATAAAAGCAACAAAAGAATTAATTGAAATTAAGATGGGAATTGAAATGGAAATGTAAAATTGAATGAAAATGAAATGTTAGTAAATGATGTAAATGACAGAAGTAAAATGGAAGAAACACATTGTTAAAGGGAAAAAAGCAAAGGTTGGAAGATTATTTTAACAAAGGTTTCAAGGAAAAAATGCAATAAGTTGAAATATTTGTTAATAATTAAAAAGTGGAGGGGAATTTCAAGTAATATTTTTAATAAATGAGAAATAATTAATAAATGTCCGGGGTTGCCTGGACACCATGGTGGAAAATATTAAATTGAAAATGAATACAGCAATAGAGAGAGATGAAAGAGGAGTAGAGAGATGGAAGAGAAGGGGAGAAGAGAGAGGGATGGAAGAGAGGGGAAGAAGGAAGAGGGGAAATCAGAGTAGGAGAGAGAGCTAGACAGGGAGGAAGAAAGAAGGAGAAGGAGAAAGGAAGAGGAAGTAGAGAGGAGCAGGAGAGGAGGGAAAAAGAAAGTAAGAAGGAAAGAAGAGAGGGAGATGGCAGGATTGAGAAGAAAGATTGCTGTACAGCAAAAAAGTTGAAATGGAAGAAAGGCAACCCCAAACATATATAAATATTCTAAGGTAAAGAGTGAATGGTTAAAAAATAAAAGAGAATAAATATGAATAAGCAGGAAAATTAGAAATTGAGACGAATGAAGATGTTGTTTATATAAGTAAGCAAAGAAATATTGAGATATGATTAAAAAAAGGGAAAAAAGAAAATTGTGGCAAAAATTGTAATTGAGTAAAATGTATTTGAATTTGATAAATTATATAAGATAAGATATGGTCAATACTCTGTTCAAAAAAGATGTGGGTGAATGTTGGGGGAAAAAACCCCCAATAAAACGTGATTTAAAAAAACCAAAAACTATTTTTCATGGAAAAAGAGCTCACCCCTCCTCTTCCTTCAACATTATTACAACTATTATTCTTAAGACATAGAAGCACATAGTTTGGTGCGGCCATATACTTTATCAAACTTGACTCTTCTGCCAAGCCTTGGATTGAGTGAATGATAAAGTCCTTTATAATTTGATGGGGTTGGGATGGTTGTTTTTTTCTGGATGTTTGGGATTTCCCAGTCGTATTATTGGGTTTTTTTAATGATTTTTATTGCATAGCATCCAGAGTCATTGTACAGCTCGATGGTCTTATTTCATACATCAAATAATTAAAAAAACACATAGTACATTGCCTATCCCTACTATAAAACAGCAGTAGCTTAGGTTACTCATCACAAGCAGGGTTACTCCAAGACCTTTTGCTCTCTTGTCCCATTTTTTGGGACTGAAGATAGCTTATTCCAGGGGTGAAATGCTCCCGGTTCAGATGGTAGCGATTGTGGCAAGTGGTTTGGAGAACTGGTAGCGATGGTGGCGCAAGGCTCCGCCCACCCTCCCGGGTATCGTTACTTCCTGGTTTTAACCAGGAAGTAATGTGTTTTTTTACCCTCTGCGCATGTGCAGAAGGTTTTGCGCAGAGGGTCTGTGCGTGCATGTGATGCACACACATGCGCGAGCAAGCGAGTGCACATGTGCGGCGCATGCATTTCCAAACCGGTAAGGAAGGTAAGTAGATTTCACCCTTGGCTTATTTCCCACGTGACTGAAGTAATAACACCTGCGCAAGCCATAGGCACTTAGGACAGTATTTCACAAGCTTGGTTTTGGAACCACTGATAATGCACATATAATGGGAAGAAAGAACAGCCTTGAGGAACAGAGAGAAGCACAACCAAGAGGATATTCAGATAAAAGCCTTGGATAGTACAGTGGTCTAAAGCCCTGTTATTAACATCACCTGCCTGCAATTATTGCAGGTTCGAATCTCACCAAGGTTCAAGGTTGACTCAGCCTTCCATCCTTTCTAAGGTAGGTAAATTGAGGACCCAGTTTGTGGGGGCAATAAGCTGACTTTGTATAAATATACAAAAGTATGAAGGCTATTGCTTAGCGCATTGTAAGCCACCCTGACTCTCTGGAGAAGGGCGGCATATAAATCAAATTAAAAAAAAAAAATCTGAGTCAGTGCAGAAATGTAATCTGAGAAAGCATCTGAGGCATAACCTTCTCTAGTTTTCATGAAGATACGTGAAGTGGGTGGGTGGATGTGGGGGAACATTTCAAGATTCTGCTAACTGTAATCTTATAATTAGAGTGGTGTTAGCTTATTAGTTCCACGTCTTCCGAGAGCAATGCCAGGAGAGATTATGGGGCTTCTAAAGGTAGAAGAAATCTAACAGGATATTTTGGCTAACAGCTATTCATGAAAGTGACCTGAATGAGGCTGAATGGAGAGAAAGTTCTTGTCTATCCTTTCCTTTTTCCCATCTTAAAACTCCAAAGAGAAGAAAAAAACTTGGAAGAATGTATAGAAAGCTTCCTAAAAATCTAACACTTAAAAAAAAAAAGACCCAAGAAGATATATTTTAGTTGTTTATACCAACCGTTAAACTGCCAATATAATTTCGATATGAGGGAAAAGAGGTAATTACTGCATTGTTAAAGAGGTAAAGAAATAATAGTTTGTACTAGCTGATATTTTTGCATCCTATTAAGTTCCCCTTTAAATGCTAAAACATGTCCTTAAAAGAAAATAATCGCATAACTAGAAAAAGAATTAACTGAGCTTTCTTAAACCGTTCTTTTGTTTTTGTCTATTTCTTCGGATAGGTGAGTCCTAGATTTCATTTGTTCCAATAGAGGAAGAATGTTCTTGTTCAGAAAAAGGGAAGAAAGCTTCATACCCGAGCCAAGGATCGCATCATTTCAAAAATTCCTGATCGAAAATTCTTTGTTTTATATTTCAGAGCATGAGGGTTATGGCCATTTCAGATACTTCTTGCAAGCGATGACTGTCAGCTTCCACCAGAGAGCAGAACTGCTCTATTACCCAAGTCTTTTACACTCTGGAAATGAGTGGAGACAGCCACACAGCCAGATCCTGGCCAAACAACATGGATTGCAGTTCATTTCAAAGGTCAGCGCATATTTAAACTTGCTTCATTACTTCCACCTTTATGCCTGAGATTTTCATTTTTTGAAAATCTGTTTACCAAGGGTCCTTTAGAGACAGAAAAAAAATGAAAGTGCTGAGTCCTATTTTCATTTGGAGATATCAAGCTTTTTATCAAATTATAGTGGTGGCGTTTCAGAGTATTTCATATCTGATGAAAAAGGAAATCCAAAAATAATTTTCTCTTTATTCAGGAGTCTTTCAGCCACCAGGACTGTTTTATTTATTATTTGATATCCATGCACTAGTCAATCATTTTTGAATTCAGACAAGAAAATAGGTTTTTTTAAAAAATGGTATTAAAAAATATATATATCCTAAAATGTGTACTATTGAAATGCTATTTTTATTTGGAGCATAAAATTAGAACCTCGCTCCTTGCTCTCCTGTATGCATAATATTGGTTTTAACCATAATAGGTTAGACTGAAGCTGTGCACTTAAGCAAAGCCTCTTGTGTTAGTTAATTAGGGGCACTGGGCTGCCTGTGTATGTGTACATTTATCTTTCAGCTTTCAGATTTTTGGCTGCTTCTATCGTTTGAGACACTTTCCATGTATCTTTGCACTGAAGCATTGCTGGTTTCACCATGTGTGCCCAATCAGATGCACAGCATTCTTTTAAACAGTACTGTTTCATCTGAATATAACTGGTCAAGAAGAGATCGTCTTTTTTTTTGTTTTGTTTATTAAACTAACAGAACCCTTTGACTGTTATCTAACCTGGTAATATTTTATTGGAAGAGAAATAAGCCCTCCTGGGACCTAATTTCTGATCATGCAGTCCTTTTGTTTTCTTTGAATATATAAAAGAAACCAAAGCATGCATTGTGTGATAGTCATTTTTAAACCCCCCCCCCCCATCTTGGATATGCTCAGCAACCATTGCTTCCTTGAATAAATTAATCTCCACAGCTCTCTTCTCAGGATTTCTCATCTCTATACAATGCATTACGAAGATAAGGAGAAGGAAGCTGAAAATGGCCTCTGTGATGACTCTCCTATAGAACCCTAATAGTCATTTTTCTAACCCTTAATTTATAGAATTTACATGTCACTATCAAGAGTCATAATGTTGGCGCGTGTATTTGTTATCTGTTCTACATCTTATGACTCCGGCAGAGTTCAGTCATGACACAGATGATATCTCCAACAGTTTCTAAGTGCTGTCTTTAATGGATTCTCCTACTTCATTTGCAGCAAAGAGTGAAGTAAAACTTGTGAAAATTGAGTATAAATTTGTATGCTCTTGGTAATACATGTTTGGGTATGGGTATGGGATATGTAGCTACCGAGTAATTATAATTGTCAATACTTGATGTTCTTTCTGGGAAGTTTGACTTAGCATTTCTATGAGAAAAAAAATTGTATTCTGGCTCAATCCATTAAAAGATGCATTATAGTAATGATCCAGGACACTAATCATGCAATATATTTGATTAATAATGTTTTCAGTGGTTAGGGTTACTACTCCAGTATTTTATGTTAATAAGGTTTTAAAACTTTGTAATACAATAGACTTCCAGATAAGGTTTTTAAAGTCCTGTTTTAAGTATGGTTCCCAGGTAAAAGGACAGGCACCAAATATGACATATGGCACTTTTTAAAAAAATGGTAGTTGGATTTTAAAACTTTTTCAGTTCATGTACCATATTTTTTGGAGTATAAGACTCAATGGAGTATAAGACGCACCTTAGTTTTTGGGGACTAAAACTAAGGGGGGGGGAATTCTGCCCACCAGGTATTTATCTGGCTAGTCCCAGCACATTAGTTTGCTTGCTAGTTTTGAGGTTGGGGCTGGTTGGGGCTGGTTGGGGCTGGTTGGGGCGTCAGCTTCAGCACATTAGTTCGCTCGCTTGTTTTGAGGTTGTGGCTGTGCTTCTAAAACACAGCTGATTGTCGGAGGGAGCAGCAATTAGAAAAGCAGGCGAAGCACGGAAGATCGCTTTGCTGGCGTTGGGGCTGAAAAACAGCTTCAAAAGCACAGCTGATCCTCAGAGGGAGCTCCAGTGACTAAAGCCGGCAAAGTGCAGAAGGGGTAAGAGAAGGCAGTAACTGTTCTGGGTAGCCATTTTGGGCATTGCACGGGGTTACATTCGGAGTATAAGACGCACCCAAATTTTAAGCCTCTTTTAGGAGGGAAAAAAGTGTGTCTTATACTCCGAAAAATACGGTAATCCTTATTCTGTTCAGAGCTGTCATTGAAACACCACATGCAGGATAACAGAAAAGAGAAAACTATTATACAGTATTTCTTACTTCCATAATAAGTCACTGTGCTTCTGCCTTTTCTGTGTGAAGAACGATAAAACAACAGCCCCTGTGGTATTTGAGGCTTATGGCCTTTGAGCCATAAGCACAGATGCAGACTTAAAGATTCAAATATGATTAAACGTAATATTTTTTTTCAAACTTCTTGTGGCTCTCAATAAGCTACTCTAGGTGCTTTATGATAATGACAGTAGAACATGTATTTGACAAAAGCATTGTGTTAAAGTCAGTACAGTTAATATGCCTTAAAAAAACCCCTAAAGTCTGAATTCTCAGTCACTGAAGCTGAGGATGCAGCTAATATGAAAGGAAAGGTTATATCCACCCTTCCTAACCTATGAGATAGTAGAACTTCGGTATTAGGGGAAGAATCTACAGTAACTAGCTCTTCAGGAGCAGCAGAGCATAGAGAAAGTGATGACACTGAGTTTGCCCACAACCCAGCAAGTCATTCAGTAACCCTTTGACCCAACTCAACAGATTGGGCACTCAGCATTCTGACACGGTAGGTTTTTTGTATTAACTTTCTGACAGAAATACAACTTTTTCTTTCTTTATATAATTATGAATATGAGCCATGGTGTTGCAGTGGTTAGAATCCAGTCCTGCAGGCTACTACTTCTGCTGACTGCCGGCTGCCAGCAGTTCAATCCTCACCGGCTGAAGGTTGACCCATCCTTCCATCCTTCTGAGATCGGTAAAATGAGGATCTAGATCAGTGATGGCTAACCTTCTTGCCGTTGTGTGCCAAAAGCGGGGGTAGTGGGGGGGGTTGTGCGCACGTGTGCCCACACCCATAATTCAATCTGCCCCGTCCCCCCATGCATGAGCGTGTGACCCCCCCATCTCCCCCCGCTTTTGGCACGTGATGGCGTAGTGAGCCCAGTAGGCCCATTTTTTTGTCCTCCCCAGGGTCCAGAGCCTTACTAGGAGCCTGGGGAGGGCGAAAACAGCCTTTCCCACTCCCCCGGAGGCCCTCCGGAAGCCCAGAAACAGCCTGTTTCCCGACTTCCGGTGGGCCAGGAAGGCCCAAAAATCAGCTGGTCAGCGTGCACATGCGTGCTGGACTGAGGTAGGGCAACGCTTGCGTGCCCACAGATATGGCTCTGTGTGCCACCTGTGGCACCCGTGCCATAGGTTCGCCATCACTGATCTAGATTGTTGAGGGCAATATGCTGACTCTGTATACCGCTTAGAGAGGGCTGTAAAGCAATGTGAAGCAATATATAAGTCTAAGTGCTATTGCTGTTGCTGATATGGCTGCACAGATTTTTTTTTTGAAAGAGATGTTTGGAATGCACTGGAACATATGCAAAGCAATCTTCAAATAACTAAAGCAGCTGTATTTCCCCCCATGCTTGCATGGCTCCTCCATAAACTACTTTCAGCTGCTTCTGTGTAAGTGTATATGCACCGCTGCTTTTCTTTGCTAGGAAAAAGCCAAGTGGAATGGTTAAGCCTGTAAATGCATGTGGAGTTAGTTGGGAGCAGCTAAAGAAACAACTATGTGCATCAGGGGAAAAAGACACAGGAGCTTTTTATGTGCTCCTACACATCTAAAGCACTTATTTTGAAGAACGTTGAACCATCCTAATAATAAATGTATCTGCCTAGGAAAGGAATCTTAAAAGGGGAGAAAGATTATCGTCCAGCTCTTGAAAATGCTTTGGCATCAATTGACTTTTCCAGTATTGACTTTGACTCTTTACCTTAGATGCTACATAAAATTAATCTCTCAGTTTTGCCTGTTTTTAATAATATTTAAACAAGGGATAGATAAGAACTCTGAATTACACATCTTTCCTGGCAGAGAAATTGACATGAAGTTAATTGTGGGAATGTATCTAGTTTATTCTTTACGTGTTCAGCAGTAGTGGAGAATTCTGGGCAGAAGGTGGTTCTTAGAGAGGGAATAAAAACCTGAACCATTTTTCTCCCTGCCACAGTTCTAATTAAATTCATTTCTCTGTAGATGCTCTTTGCATTTCAGATACAACTTCCATTAGCATGAAGGGAAAGTTTGGTTAAAATGCAAGTAGTAACTAGAGGGAAATTATTTTTATCAAGAATATGGAAACAAGATAGATTTTGCTCCCCCCTCCCTAACAAATTTTAAGACTTCTTAGGCTTTCTTTTTATAGAAATAATATATAAAACCCACATTAAAGCCAATTCTGAATTTTGGCCCTAAGAATTCCTACTTTGCCAGGTGCATGACAGTTTAGTGCATGACAATGTTTAGCCAACATTGCCTGATCTCAGAAGGTTAAGCAGGGTAACAACTGGTTAACACTAGGATAACAGTGGGACTATAGGTAACTGAGACATTTACAAGAAGCTTCATGAAAAAGGCACCAGGAAACTTCTTTCATATTGTTGTCAAGAGAATTATATGGAAGTGACCCTGTATTCACCAGTAATCAATCTTGATACAAAGGAAATTTATTTTTACCAGGAGCTATGCGCAGGATATAGTAAAGAAGTCAAGATAGCAGTGGCTACAGTTGTTTTTTTTTAATGTGTTGCATATGCCATTCAGCAGTTAATTATTTCCCTGTCTGCTAAATAATTCTTCTCCTGAAGTTAGTGTCCCTAAAATATTGTTATGTACTTAGCTATAGCTAAGTTCCTCTTAAAGAAAACAAAGCGTTTCAGATAAGTTTGGTTGGCAGCCACAAGTACACAGTAGAATATTGATCTTTGGATCCTTTTCTCTTTCAATAATTCTGCTTAGATAGACTCATCATTTGAAGTATGGTCCTTCATTTTTGATGGCCTTTTTGATGGCCTTCAGTCTATCTGAAACTATGGTTTCTTCAGCAACCAAATCTGCCAAATGCAGTTTGTCTTGCTAGCCATCATTTTCCTCTACAGTTCTTCAACTTCAGTCATAACTTGTCTCCTCCCAGTCCCTCGATCCATTTCAAGTTCCTCTATTCTCAGCATGAAAATTTATCTGTGTTTGTGGGTATGAGAAAGAGAATAAATGTATGTGTGAGAGAGAGAGAAAGGGAGAGAGAGGGAGAGGGAGGGAGGGAAGGAGGGAGAGTGTGAGAGAGAGAGTGAGAGAGAGAGAGAAGTATTTCTACTTCTCTTTCAGCTCTTTCCCAAGACTGGGGCTCTCAGCTCCAAGTATTGATTATAACCTTTGGAGATCACTGGATAAAATGGCAAAATTATATTCCAGTTTGGGGATCAAATTTAAATGTGGCCAATTTTCAGATTTCAAGGTATTTTGGAATATTCTCCCTGGACTTCTGCTACCACACCATGTGAGAAATTAAAATATATCTCTTAAGCAATGTATATTACTAAATTCTTTCAAAGCTCTGCTATCAATCAAATACAAATACACACGTGGGTATACACACATACACACAAATATATCTGCAGTAGGAACATCTTTTGATGCAGAGTGCTAATGCATAAAGCATTTCAATTACATAAGGGTTGTGAGAAGGTTGTGAGAGGACCCATTGAATACCAAAAGAAAGAATATTTTTCTTTTCAGAATTTATCCAGAATGTAAACTTGGTTGGATTCTTCCCAACTGTTTTAAGGGAAGGGACGATCTCTTTCTATTTTAGCAGAAAGAAAAGGATAGGGTCATCATCAGTGACCATCTACTTGCACAGATGAAAATAGCAAAAGCAACAGCACTTAGACTTACATACTGCTTCCCAGTGCTTTTACAGCCCTCTCTAAGCGATGTACAGAGTCAGCCTATTGCCTCCAACAATCTGGGTCCTCATTTTACCGATCTCAGAAGGATGGAAGGCTGAGTCAACCTTGAGCCTAGTGAGAATTGAACTGCCAAACTGGCAGTCAGCAAAAGTAGCCTGCATTACAGCATTCTAAAATCAAAGGTTTCACAAGATGTGTATCTATATGTATGCATTTGTGCCAATGCATATCTTCAGAAACATATGCCTATGAAACAAATAAAATATTAAAAAGTTACGATATTTATGTAGTTACTTACCAAGCACATCTAAATTATATGAAAGTAACCAAAATAGCTTTACAATCCCCAAGGCATGTCACAACTTTTGAGGAACCCTAATGTTTAGAAATTGAAAGTTGAAAATTTGACATGCCCTACTATGCATATGCTTATACTCTGTAAACTGCTTAGAGAGGGCTGTAAACTAAGCATTGTGAAGTGGTATATAAGTCTAAGCGCTATTCTATTTAACATAAACTATTTTTCAGGGAAGGCAAATATGTTGCATATGGTCTCAGTCATTCTCTGGAATCTTCCATGAAAAAGATGGATTTCAGTAAATTAATGCTATAGTTGGCATGATTGGCTAACTCATAAGTTCCACATATAAGTTAAGACAATCATATGTGTTTTCATGTATGTTCAAATAATCCTTCATTTTAACATTAGTATTCATGACCAGATTTGTTCTCATGACTCTTCACACCAGGGGTCACCAACCTTTTGGATCTCAGGGACCACTAAATTCATAATTTTAAATCCCACGGACCACTAATATGATCTGCCTAATGACTGGCTGGTAGGTGGGTAGGTGGTCATGTGACTGGGTGGGCATGGCCAACTCAATGTCACTCATGTTGAGGGGTGCCTCACCATCCCCTCCCCGCCCAGCCACTCCTTGCCTGCCCACCTGGGCTCCTTAGGGCCCCAACAGGAAGCAGTTGTTGGAGCTAAACAGCCACCACCAGAAAGAGTTGGCAAAACAGCTCAGTTCAAATTGGAGCTGACCGAGATGGAGGCTCAGTAGAAGCATCTCACTGAGGGCTATGAGCAGAGGCTTTCCGAGCAGAGGCAAGACCTGCGGGACTGCAAAGCCAGATATAGGTGCCGTTCTAGGTCATGATGCAGCCCCACTGGAACAAAGTCCTCTGACTCTTCGCCACCACGGCACTTCCCTCCATCCTTCACCCAAAACCTTGTACCTGGAGGCTGAAGCAGACCCCAAGTCAGAATTTCTGCCCCCCCTCTGACCCACACAAAAAGACCCTGAAGGGGGACACTCTCTGCAGCAATACAAATGTTCATTGCACATATCTGTTCCAGGGGCTGCAATTTGAGGACCCCTGATTTAGTGCAATATAAAAAATGTAAATAATTTTTTTGTGGACCACCAAAATTTTCTCATGGGCCACCAGAGGTCCATGGACCACCAGTTGGTGACCACTGCTTCACGCAACCTTGTGACCGAAACTTTAAAAAGAAAACACATAAACAAGTTTTCAGTGTCTCTTGACACCAATTGTAAACTGAGATGTGGACTCATTCTGACCTTTTGTTATTTCTGTTTCTTTTTAAAAGAGATAAACAATGTTGGTTGCAACTCTGAAAGACCCTCCAAAGCTGCCATTTAATGGTTAAAGACATAAGGAATAATCAGATTTGCTGTATTTAAGTAACATTGTTGAATTTTAATTGGATTTAAATTAAACAAATCCAGATCTGCTCCTTCTTTCCAGTGGCCTTGTCTACGGTTTGGAATGCAGCCTTTGAAAAGTGAAATATGCCTTCTGTTTGAGAAAGCTGGTATTGCTCTGCTCGAGCAAGTCCTTAATGATTTTTCATTTTTCTGCCCGACTTCAGCAATAGCCCTTCTGTGTGTTATTCTGAAGCCCTCCCATATCGTAATGGTGAACAGTAGCTCTTTCATGTATTAGTCTGATTTCACAGAGATTTATAACTAGGAAGTACCTTTGGCTTGGTAGTGTCTTGTTCCAAGGAAGACAAGAGAGTTTCAGCACTAACCATGCAGGCTCTTTCCAGATTCCCCCCCCCCCCCAAGTTCAGCATCCTTTCTAAATCACCACATTGATTCTTGATGCTGGCCCTGGAAAGGGAGCAGCGTGCCCCTTACTCGTCATTCTGGACAAAGGTCAATAACTATTGAATCTATTCCTAGATCTCAGAGCATCAGATGTACATATATGTCTGGTAGATATTCGTATCTCTTTCAGTTTATGTGAATGGGCATGTTTGTGTATTTGCAGTCTTTGAGCAAACACCTGTCCATTCCTTGGCTCGCGCTCTGCTGGGTGGCTAGCACAGCTTCATTTGCCCTTTGTACATGTGATTAAATATTAATTAGGCTTCTAATATGAGCAAGTGAGTTCACAGACTCAAGTGCCACATAAATAATGCATGAGGTACCCGAAGGCTCAGCCTGAAAAGCTGATTGGCCACCTCGGATTTGTATAATTATGAAGTTTCATTATTAACAGTGGAGGCAGTGGAGAGATTTGCCTAGCTTGAGGGACTTTGAAAGCATAAGCTGTCTCATTAGGGAAAGGGGGAATAAGGCATAATATGCAAACTTGTTAGCGGGAGGGAATTTTTTTTTCCAAAAAAAAAAAATTAAGCTCAGGTCTTTAATAGGAGGTATGTGTAAAAGAGAGAGAGAGAGGAGGGGAGGGGGCAAATGAGAATGTAGGCATATATAAAATAATTTAAGCAAATGGAAAAAATGAAATTCAAATAGGAAAGTTTGTAGCATTACCTTTCATCGTTTTTCCTTTTATTTGGCGGGCTCTTTTTTTTTTGCTTCAAAGCATTGAGGCTTCATATATAACCATCTTTAATATTTTACTGAAAAATCCACAGGTAGCTTAATGGGTTCAGCAAAGTGAGAGGTAGGGAGGTATGAGAGAATGAAGACTGTCCAGGGTTCTTGCTAGAATGTGTGTTGTGCATGCAATTAAATCTCAAGGTCAAACAATTTACAGACAATTACTTTTCTAACATCTCTAGAAATGCCTGCTTACACGTCTTTAATTTTAAATGATACTGATATTCCAATTCTCCCCAAAGGTTAATGCTGACTAAATCCAGCTGTGACCTGACACGCAGCGACAGCACACTGCCTAATTATCCTCTGGATAGTCATTTACTTTATACCATTAAAGGAATAGGCCAGAGAAGATGATTTAGAACTCTAGGAAAAAAAAAATGCCAGTCTTACTTTTTTCTTGAAGAAAGAAAGGATGGGCAGCAAAAGTAAAAAAAATAAATAAAAAAAAATAAACCTCTTATAAAATGTTATCTATTTGCTCATGATGGCAGAATATTTTTTTCGGCGGAGTTTTTTTTTTTCCTTGAAGGGAAAAAAAACCCCTCAACAGGTTAAATTGCTAACTAGTTCATTTTATCCATTGCTGGTGGTGTGGCACTAAATGTCAGTGACAAATTTTGTACTTGTCTTGAAGAATGAATTAAGTTATGCACAAAAGCTGCGTAGTGCTCTATTTTAGGATGAATGATTTGTGGGGGGGGGAGCGAAAGTGGGGGGAGTTGATCTTTTGGGGGAAAAAAGATTATATCGATTAAAGGCCTTTTCTATTGTAATGGAAGACAGGTAGTGGTTTAAGGTAATTCTAACAGTTACCACCCATGGTGACAGCAGTCTTTTGCTAGAAATTTTTAAGAGCTCTCACATCATTTCATATACCATGACTATTATCATAAGGCCATTTGTAATGGTAGGGAAAAAAAATACAATTACAAAAAGAGACAACTGTAGTGTTTATTAACTAAAGTAAAAGTTACTCTGTTTTTGCCCCATTAAGGGATTTTTTTTTTTAAAAAAAATCCCATTGTCTATTAAAAAGTTGATAGAAAAGACCAGTTTATTCAGAAATTTGTTTTGGATGATAGTACAAGAACTACACAAAAAATCCACGTCTCTTTCTATATATGCAAATTTTTATTAAGTTATTTTTATTTTATAATAAATAAAAATATGGAAAAAAACCTAAAGTTAGAAAGCCAAGAGAAAGGAAGAGAAAAGTGGAGAGAGAGAGAGGTTGTATGTGTGTGATTTCCAACTTTTTTTCAGTTCAATAAAATAAAAAAATATGCAACCTCAACCTTTTCCTTTACATGTCACATTTCAAGCCATTTCTACAATAACAAAATCATTTTAATTATCAAAATCTAAAACCAAACTTTAAGTTTCTTTCAATTTTGAGCAAAAGTCTAGAGCAAAATGTCCAGTTTCCAAGTAGAAACAAAACTAGATAAATTCTTCTCTTTAATTAAAACAGTTTTGGTATCTACATCACTTTTACCATCCAACAATTTCCTCTTCTCTGAGAAATAAAACAAAATATGACCAACAAGTCCTCTTTCCACATAAGCCTTCAGGCATCAAGAAATCAAGAGCTCATTTCACACATATCCTTCCTGCTGGAGACTTCTAGTTCTCCATAAATTTTCTGGCTCACAATCCTGAAAAACAAGAGAATGGGAGTGTAAAGGAGAAAAAGATGAACATTTACACAGGAATAAGTAGTTCCATCTATCTGTGAGATCCTCTGATTGATTTTTCTTTTGATTGTAAATGTGTACTAAAAAGTAGTTAAAATGTGGTTTAAAATATGACTTTGATTGCATGATCACAGCCAGGTTCTTGACTTTTTTGAGCCTCCCTGCATGTACTTCTGGGTTCACTTAACAGCATTATGGCCATCTGTAGGCCTTTTTGATGCCCTCACCTTGTTTAAGTTCTCAGGTCTTGTTACGTTGCCTTCTCACGGCAGGGATTGTCATGAGAGGAGCAAAGAAACCACTGTGAATGGTTGGCAAGGGTACATAAGTGCAGGCATGAAGGTTTTCCCAGCTGTACAGTTAAAGCAAGTAGTCTCCTATATTGGGCAACATCAATATAGAAGATGGTGAAGTAAATGGTCACTTTAATGACTATAACAAAGGCAACCATTCATTTTATTTATTTATTTAATTAATTCAATTTGTATGCCGCCCCTTTCCGAAGACTCAGGGAGGCTCACAATGCATTTAAAATCATTATAAAAAATGTTTAAGAATTAAAAACATTAAAACTCATTCACACCATTCATGGCCGGATCTCGCCAGATCGCAAGAGCGAGATTAAGGGCCCCAGGCCTGCCGGAAAAGCCAGGTCTTCACCACTTTTCGGAAGGCCAATAGGGTGGGGATGGTCTGGACCTCAGGAGGTAACTGGTTCCAGAGAGCCAGGGCAGCCACAGAGAAGGCCCTCCCCTGTGGGCCCAACAGCTGGCATTGTTTAGCTGACAGGACACGGAGGAGACCAACTCTGTGGGATCTTACTGGTCGTTGGGAGTTATGCGGTAGAAGGTGGTCTCGAAGATACCCTGGCCCTGAGCCATGTAGGGCTTTAAAGGTAATAACCAACACCTTGAATTGTGACCAGAGACCAATAGGGAGCCAGTGCAGCTCGCGGAGAATTGGTGTAATGTGGGTGTACCTAGGTGCACCCACGACAGCTCGCGTGGCTGCGTTCTGGACCAACTGTAGTCTCCGAACACTTTTCAAGGGTAGCCCCATGTAGAGTGCGTTGCAATAATTTAACTGTGCGGTGACAAGGGCATGAGTGACCGTGAGGAGAGCCTCCTGATCCAAGTAGGGTTGCAATGCTGTCTGATATAAGGCAGTAGTAAACCCAGTTCAAAATTTTACTTGGATAAAGACATGAATTGACCACATAAAGTGATTATGTACAGTATATATATGAAGATACTGTATTTATATAAACTGTAGTAATTGCCTTTATGGTGTAGCTAGATCAAAATCTTTTGGAATGCTTAGTTGACAATGTTGCCATCCAAGAAAAGTCCAAAACTACAAAAATTGAATTACAATGGGAACATGGAACATAAGAAATATGAACATGGAAAAGAATAAACACATAAACATATTGACATCTTAAGAATCAGTGAATTGCAATGAACTAGGGTTTCCATTGGAGATGTCACAAATTGCAATCACCTGATTGCAGGATGCTGCAAACAGCCATAAAAGTCAGTGAGTTGCCAAGTACCAAAATATGATAATGAGACCACAGGGAGGACATATGGCTGTTGTAACTCCAAATGGGTCATAAGTAGCACCGGGGAGGAGGTCCATTGTAACTTCGAAAGGTCATTAAATGATCAGTCATAAGTCAAGTACTATCTGTAAATTCTTCATTGTTAACAGTCTTCCAAAAAAGACAAAATGGTGCTATAAACATGGACATCAGCAGATGCCGTACATAAATATCAGATTGTCTATATTATTGGTACAAGGAGGTGGAACAGCTCAGTTTTAATCACAAAAATATGGCTTGGAGCTGACAGTGGAATAAATCACAAACTGCTCTTGTGCAGACTCCAAGATAGCTAACCAGTACTCACAAAATAATCTTCAGCATATACCCACAATCTTCAAGGAGAATATCAGGAATTGATTTAAAGTCTTGAATCTCTTTGAAAGGGAGCCAAATATCTCTGGCATGCAATCCAAGAAGTTAAAGATAAATGTGGAAATGGACTGTCAAAAACCAAAAAACAGAAGAAAGCAAGACTTTGGAGGTCTTCTAGTCCAAACCCTTAATTAACTTCGTTGCTCTTCTCTGTACTCTTTCTAGAGTCTCCACATCTTTTTAATATTATGGTAACCAAACTGGATGCAGTATTCCAAGTGTGGTCTTACCAAGGCCTTATAAAGTACTAACACTGGATGTGTTTTCTAGGATGTGTTTTCAACTTCCTAGTTTAGAAATTATTGTGGCTTCCCCTCCAAGAAGTAAGAAGATCAAAAAATCCTTGTTGTTGTTTTCTTTTCAATATCAGCCCAGATCACTTACAGGTTGACCCAGGCATAGATGCCACATGTCTAATTCAGCCCCTGCTGACTGTTGGTAGTTTTTATGGTTTGCCATTTGCTTTCTTCTGGAATGTTTTTCAGACTTCCTAGCCTAGCCTACAGCCCTGTGACATGGCAATAGTCACTTATCCAATGACTAGCCAGGCGTAACAGCTCCGCTGTTTTTGGAGATCAACCAAACTCAATTAGATGCTGCTCCCTTAGGCCCAAAGTCAGTGGGTGACTTTGGGCCAGTTGCTCTCTCTCAGTCCTTTGAAAAAGGCAGTGTCAAACCACTCCCAAAAATGTTGCCAAGTAAACTGCAGGGTTCTGAAGCAATATGGCAACCATCATCTTCTATAATATGGGACTACATTTTAGAGCTCACATCTGAACAGACATTTCTCCTCCTTGGGTACCTTCCTTATTGCTTCAATGACTGTCCAGCTTTTTAGGGGAGTATCTTTCTAACTTTAGGTCTCCTGCAGCCACAAGGAGTGTGGCAATGATACTTCAATCCTTTGGGTGTCTATTGGGGGTATTGAAAAACAAAATGGATATACTAGGCTTAAAACAAGTGTATTTATCAATAAATATACAAATATATGTGTGACAGTCAAGGCAAATATATGTGTCCTAATATAATGTTGCAAGATTCAATCAAGGTAATGTCATGCATCTAATAAGTGGTCAGGATGGCTGTGTGGATAAGTCTTTCAACACAGTGACTCATTTAACTAGCAATAGGCCAGGTGAGTAACAGACATAAGGCCAGCGTATGAAGAGATCTGTTCATCCAGCTCTTACTATTTGACCTCACCTCAGAGAGACTCATAGAGGCAGAAGAGTGATACAATCTTCAACAGGAGAAACTTTGGAATAGCTGAAGGGTGTCAAATGAAATTTGTTAGAGTTGTTTATTTCACTTTATGAGGAAAAAATTATTCAGAGTGAAAAAGGGGGGTGGGAGGGAGATAAAAGTTACAAGGAAAGAAAAAGAAAAGAAGAAGCAAGAAAATATTTAAAGAAGTAATTTCCTATTTCATCACAAACAATCTTTATAGTATAAATCTGTGGTTTGGATATAGTCTATCCATAGAGGCAGATATTACTGCTGACACTGTAGCTGCTAATATGTGACTAATATTCTTTAAAAATCTCTTGGGGTATTTCAGATGTCATGACATTTTATGTCATATTGTAAATCCAGTGCTAATCAAAAACAAAATACAAGGTTTCACCTTTTTTCTTTTCCTTTTCTACCTAGAATCTAGTCCTCGCAAGTGACCAATTTCTCCAGCCATAAATTCAAGTGTCTATAATATCTTAGGCAAAACAGTTTAGTTGCCATAATATATGGTTTATTTGTATAATTATTTCCAAACCTTAAAGAAAAAGTTTTAATATTCCAAGTTTAACTGGATCCTTAATTCAGTTACAACTTTCTTGGATCAAAATCCTATTTAATTTTTGGGCAATTTATTTTCAATTTTTTAAATTTTGAAATTTAGAGTTAATTTTTCTTTTATTCAAAAATGAAGGTAAATGAATGAGGTGGCTTTTCAGACTTGTTGTTTGTAATAGCCTTATGATAGTTATATCACTCTCTGAATGAGATGGGCAGTTTCCAAATTTGAATAAACAAACAAACACAAATAAATACAAGTAAGCAATTTCCAAAAGTGATTAGAAAGTGAGGTTAGCAAACCAGTGTCCTTTAAAGGTTCTGCTGTGGTTTGATAGCTGTTCCCTTTGTCTCCTTCAGTCTCCTCGCAAGGTGCAATTGTCTGGAGCACATATGGGTGATCTCTCATATCTTCTTAGCTGGAGAAGTTCCATAGAAACGGGTTTACTTTATTTATTTTTTTATTTTATTTTGTCAAGCATGTATTAGGTAACAGATATAAATATAAACATAATTATGAATACATGAAATGGATACGAATAAAAGGGAATATTAGGACAGGGACGGTAGGCACTCGGGTGCGCTTATGCATGCCCCTTAAAGACCTCTTAGGACAGTCTAAGGTTAAAGTTTTGGGGGTTTGGGAAAGAAACTACAGAGTCAGGTAGTACATTCCAGGCATTGACCACTCTGTTACTGAAGTCGTATTTTCTACAATCAAGTTTGGCACAGTTTACCATGAGTTTGCATCTATTGTGCGCTCGTGTATTGTTGTGGTTGAAGCTGAAGTTTTCATTGGCAGGTAGGACATTATAGCAGATAATTTTATGTAGGTCGGACTGAAGATGGCGAAGTTCTAGGCTGTCTAAGCCCAAAATTTCAAGTCTGGTGGCATAAGGTATTGTGTTAGGGGCAGAGGAGTGGAGGACTTTTCTCGTGAAATATCTCTGGACTCATTCAATTGTATTAATGTCCAATGTGCAGTGCGGGTTCCAGACAGATGAACTGTATTCAAGCATTGGTCTAGCAAAAGTTTTGTATGCCCTAGTTTGCAGTTCAATATCACCGGAGAAGAAGCTATGTGCTAGTTTTCCATGCCTTCTCCAGATATCAAATGGAAAACAATCCTTAGGCGGTGACTGAATACCAACTGCAAATCTTTGTTCCTATATAGAATTCTATCACAGAACTAAGGGATGTCAATTATTCACCATAACCTTTGCATTGTTGGGCTTCAAATATGTAATACCTATACAGTGTGTCTTATTATTTAAACTACGTGACATAAGTTTTTATTTAAACTATGTGATATAAGGTCCAAACAATTTTAGAGCAATTGTACCATCCCTTCCCTACCGTGTTTCCCTGAAAATAAGACCCTGTCTTATATTTTTTTGAACCCTGAAATAAACGCTTGACCTTATTGCCATGTGCTCAAAAACCCGATAGGGCTTATTTATCAGGGAATGTCTTATTTTGGGGGAAACAGGGTAGTTAGTATTTATCCAGCACCATATACATGATAACTGTGATGTTGGTTAAAGATTCTTTATAAAACAATATCTATATATTTATTTACCTTTATCTTAAAATCTGTGAGAGTTTTGCCTCATATTGTTCTAAAAGGTTGAAATGTTTTCATAATTCTCCACTGGAAATGCTTAGAGTAATTTCAACTGTATATCTGCGTATATGGATGGATTATATATTTGCATTATCCTACTCTAATTCCTAAAACGCATGCTATCTATCTGTCTGCTTCTCTCGCCACCAAATATCAAGCTCCATGTATTTGGATAAGATCAAGGAAGCAAGAACTACCCAGATTTCATACAGCAAAGTCTCTTTGAAGTTCCTGTTTATGAGATAAGCTGTCAACTGATTTGCCCTTCATTTCTTGATTGTTTATGTCTGTGCTCACTTCTGATTCTTTTCCAGCCACCCTACAATCTCTTCTTACACTACCTCCATAGCAGTTTTATAATAGGATAATAGTGAATTATAAAATATCAGTATCAGAAAAGTTACCATGGTTGTCAGGGTCCACTAACTGCATCAAAGATTTGGCAAAACAGAATGGTTTTAACTGCATTACAAAATTAAATAGGTATTTAATTGTTTCCCCATGATGTATTTGTCACCAGGCAGAAAGTTGTTTGTTTTTTTGGTAAATTTTAAATTGGAGAAAGATTTCTATGAGATCATCTCAAATTAGCTCCTTCCTTCCTTCCTTCCTTCCTTCCTTCCTCCCTCCCTTCCTCCCTCCCTCCCTCCCTCCCTCCCTCTCTCCCTCCCTCTCTCTGACAATTTCTGAGATTTTTGGCAGAGAATTCAAAAGGGAGTGCAACAAGATGAAAGATTAAATGAAAGGTAAAACTTTGTTTTTTTAAAAAAATGCAATTTTGGCATATTAAGTATTTCTGGCTTTGAGAGCCTTGTACGAATAGAATCTGCATTATGTTATGGTGTTTACCAAAATCTGCCTTGCTTCACATTTCTGTAAGGCTTTGATGGTTTTATTATTCAGGGGTGGGGAAGCAGACAGAATGCAATGAAAGCTGCAGGATGATTTAGCACTGTGGGAACCTAATCAATAAGGCTGTTGTAGAGAGCTCCCAGGAAAGAGAGCTGTTTTCCATCCAGATGATAATGAGGCAGTCTAGCAGCAACCTCTAGAGATAAATACTGGAGCAGTGATTTTTGTGTGGTGCTGCTTTCCTAGTTACTAATTAATAGTTTTGAGGCCAGCAAGACACCCTTTGGCCTCTCTGATACCTGCAAACTTTTACAGCAAGTCTCACTTGATTCTTCTACCATAAGGGGTCACTCTAGGCTGATTAAATCATGTCAAATCTTAACTTAATGGAATTTATGCATATTCAGGCAATTAGCTCAGAGATCAAAGCTTTCAGTCATCTTTAATTTTTGTTAAACAAATTACTTAATTTTTATTCAGCTCCTAGGATGGCAGAGTTGGTACATCTTTACTTTTTTTTTTTAACTTACCATCCATTTGCATTTGTATGACTAGGATAAGAAATAAGTGGAGGAATCATTGCCAAACCTCGAAATATGGGAGGGATTAAAACTTTCAATACTTGCAGAACCTCAGGTTTGTAAACAATTCAGTGAAAACAAGCCATGTTACCTAGATTCAACTCTTCCTATGGCTTAAAGAATAACAGTTGGAAGGGACCTTGAAGTTCTTCTAGTTCAGAGATGGCTAACCTTTTTGCGTCGTGTGCCAAAAGCAGGGGTAGTGGGGGGGATTGTGTCCACGTGTGCCCACACCCATAATTCAATGTGCCCCGCCCCCCATGCATGAGCGTGTGACCCTCCCACTCTCCCCCCCGCTTTTGGCACATGATGGCACAATGGGCCCGGTAGCCCCATTTTTTTGTCCTCCCCAGGCTCCTAGTAAGGCTCTGGACCCTGGGGAGAGCGAAAACAGCCTTCCCCACTCTCCTGGAGGGCCTCAGGAAGCCCAGAAACAGCCCATTTCCCGACTTCCGGTGGGCCAAGAAGGCCTGAAAATCAGCTGGCCAGCGCGCACATGCATGCTGGACTGAGGTAGGGCAACGCTTGCTTGCCCACAGATATGGCCCTGTGTGCCACCTGTGGCACCCGTGCCATAGGTTCACCATCACGGTTCTAGTTCAATCCGCTGCTCAAGCAGGAAACCTTATATCATTGCAGACAAATGATTGTCTGATCGCATGTTAAAAATCTCCTGTGATGGAGCACCCACAATTTCTAGAGGCAAGCTGTTTCACTAGTTAATTGTTCACCCTGTCGGGAAATTCCTCCTTACTTCTAGGTTGCTTTTCTCCTTGATTAGTTTCCATTGACTGTTTCTTGTCCTGCCTTCAGGTGTTTTGGAGAACAAGTTGACCCCCTTTTCTTTGCGACAACACCTCAAATATTGGAACACTGCTATCAGGTCACCCCCCCAAGGTGAGATCTACAGTCCCTCCTCACCTTCCTCAAGAGCCCAAAGACCTGGGGCCTGGGAGTATCACACTGGAGGTGGTTTGATGGATCAACAGCAGATCCCACCTCTTCCCTGTACATCCCACTTTTTAATGATCATTTGTATTGATATATATATATGGGAGTCAAACAAATTTAATAAATAAGAGAAAGGGTGGGAAATAGAATTATTCCACATAAGAGGAACACGTGTGATAAAACACAGAGGACTGAAGCAGTCATGGAATTCAAATTTTTTTACTACCAGTTCTGTGGGCGTGGTGTGGCTTGGTGGGCATGGCAGGGGAAGGATACTGCAAAATCTCCATTTCCACCCCACTCCAGGGAAAGGATACTGCAAAATCCCCATTCCCTCCTCACTCCTGGGGGAAGGATATTGCAAAATCTTCATTCCCACCCCACTCTGGGGCCAGATTATTAAAAAAATAAAAAAAAACAAAAAAAAAACCAATTAGATGGTCCAGTGTATCAAATGCACTGGATACTTTAAAAAAACTCTGGCACATTGCAGAGTGATGGCTTGTTTTGGGCCACCAGCAGATTATTTCTGCCATGAGCCAATGTTGACTTAGTAAACTGTCCTGCACAGGAACTCAGCTGAGGTGAGTCTAGGAGATTGACAGGAAGGGACATGGAGAGATAACAGAGAGACTGTTACTTTCTGAAGTGCTTTGGGTGAGAATAAAAGATGTTGGATGATAATCGGAAGACACAGAAGGATAGCAAATATGTTTTTCAACATGCAACAAAGTTAGGCAAGTTATCAGGGAGTTTGAATAATTGCCACTAGAAACAGAGCTCATTGCCAGCCTTTTGAGAAAAAACTGGGGAGGAGAAGAGTAGACATGAATAAAGGGAAGAGAAGAAATTTTCACAAGGACTGGTTGTATAGGGAGCAGATTAAATTATTAGACTACCACATTTTCTGTTACAAGGGAAAAAGAAAAGCTAAATAGCGGATGGTACCACTAAAGTAGTAACTTAAATCTTTTTTTTACTTTGGATGCAAAATAATTACCAAATATATTAGGTGTAAACCAGGAATAAAATTCCTTAGGTGGAGTTAAAAGGGATGAAAAATGACAAAACGCTGGCAGCAAAACTTGAGTAAATACTAAGTTTTAATAATAAGGTTGTACTGTCTATTATTGCAGGCAGTGGTGGGATTCAATTTTTTTTACTACTGGTTCTGTGGGCATGGCTTGGTGGGTGTGGTATGGCTTAGTGGATGTGGCTTGGTGGGTGTAGCAGGGGAAGGATACTGTAAAATCTCCATTCCCTCCCCACTCCAGGGGAAGGTTACTGCAAAAACCCCATTTCCTCTTGATCAACTGGGACTTGGGAGGCAGAGAATAGCTGGGGGTGGGGCCAGTCAGAGATGATATTTACCAGTTCTCTAAACTACTCAAAATTTCTCCAGAACTGGTCAGAACCTGCTGAAACCCACCTCTGATTGCAGGGTAAAATAGAAAAGGTGCCCTCTTATCAGTGGTCAATTCTTTCATATACTTTGGCTCCAGTTTTCAAACTTGAATATGGCTGTTGCAAATTAATCAGTTAAGGTAAACAAAAGATGGATTTTTGCAGGTTTTGATGATGAGCTTCTGTGTTGATGTAAGGCAATTTAAGCACATTTGAAACTTTGTCTTTGTCACAATCAGGAAGCCTCATTTTTCAGATCTTCCGCATAATTTAACAAGAGCCTCCGCATGAAAAATCACTTTCAGAATGTATGGAAACCCTGTGAGCCCTGATGCTCTGCCCTGCAAAATTTTGAAAGGAACGTTATTGTGGATGAAACAGACATCAAGGAATCTTTTTTTATTTGAAGTCTTTTGATCAAAGTATCTGCAAATCTAAAAGTAATTTTGGCTGTAGCTGGGAGAATGATGATCTTCTCTCCCATTTTGAATTCTAGTACCTTCTCTTTCTTCTGGTTAATTTCCTTTTCTTTGAATCTCCCTATATACCTATCAAGCAAAACCTCTAAATGGAACCTATGAACCGATGTGCAAGCATGTTTTCAGGTGAACATTTCCAATAGTTTTCTTCACTTTGCTTCACTTTGTCTCTAGATATGTTGGTTCCACAGCTGGGAGGAGAAGTGTACAAATTGGACAGAGGAAAAAAAATATGACTGTCCTCTTCAATACAGTAAAATCAATAGAAAGAGGTGATGCTATTGGCTATGAAAGTAAACATTTCCAAGGATTATGGTTGGAAACTCCTCTCAAGCTATACAAACAGTCCTGAAAAAACCTAGTTCAGAGTACTCCCTTTGCAGAGCCTTGTATAAGGTTGCTCCTCTGCTGTTTCTGAAGTGCAGTTAAAATCTGCAGAACAGTGGGACTTTTACCCCTGTGAATGTGTGTGTGTAGAAACATACCATATTTTTTGGAGTATAAGATGCACCTTTCCCCCCACTAAAAGGGGGTGAAAATTTAGGTGCATCTTATACACCGAATGTAGCCCCACCTACCCACTAGTCCCCACCCTTTGGCCTCTGCCTCCCAGCAGTTAGCTCCTTGTAGCAAGCAGCAAGAAGAAACAGCTCCTTTCAGCTTCATCACAGCCTAATTAGCACAAGTTGATTGGATCAGCCTCCTGACTCTCAGCTGTTTGCCTCTGCTGCTTGCTGCAAGGAGGTAAATTGCTGGAGCAGATTTTTTTTCCTTGTGCTAATCAAGCTATGCTGAAAATGAAAATGAAAGTAAAGCAGACTGTTTGCTATTTGTTGCAAAGAGGCAAAATTGCTGGGAGGCAGAGGCAGATTTATTTTTCTTGTTTTCCTCACCAAAAAAGATAGGTGAGTCTTATAGTCTGGTGCGTCTTATACTCTGAAAAATACGGTACATACATACACATTTACAGATGTAAATAATTACAATCTAGATAAAATATATTTCAATCTAGATGGGAAATTAGGAGATCTCTCTTTTCATATTAGAATTAAGTGAAATCAAACCTTCAGACTCAAGATGTCCCTATGTAAAATACTACACATGGTTACTGTAATAGAAAGTTGTTTTGCGCATTGAACTTAAGGAAGAGATATTGTATGTATTGAATCTTGGAAAAACCTGTAGGGTTTGGACTAAAGGAAAGCTTTCCAAACTCCTCAAAAGGGGAGCTACATAGTTTATGAGGCTAACCCAAGCATTGGACCAAATGGAGAAAATATATACAATTCTTGGTGTCTGAAAGAAATCCCAAGCAGTTTTTGTGTGTGTGTGACTTACCTAATCTATTTCCTGATGTGGCGGCCTAGTGGTGAAGACTCTCACCTCCCACTCGGAAGATTGAGAGTTCGATGCTAGGTAGCAGCAGATGTTTCTCTCGTGTGGTGCAAAGAAAAAACCAGTGAACTCTGTGTGGCATCAGGAAGGGCATCTGACCAGTAAACGCTCAGTTCCATCCAGTCATCCAAACTCTACCCTGAATTAAGGGATTCAAGGGTTGTAAAAAGGGAGGTTTTCTTATCTAATATATTGCCTGAATAAAACTGAAGCTTAAGTTGAGTAGTGCAACCTAGTTTCTGGTGAAATTAATGAGACGCAAACTTGACTGCAGAAATGCAGCCTTGCTTTAGCAAATTGACGTTAAGAAAAGCATTTTAGAAGACACTACTGAGCACATCCATTTTGTTATATTTGTTTTCAGAGGAAGAATTATGATACTGCCATTGTTCTAGGAATACTTTTCATATCCCTAAATTTTGATCGGGTTCAGAATAGCCTGTCACTTTCACCAAATACATCATTTTAAACTGGGTCTACTATTTAATTGTATTTAAATTGCACGTCTAGCTATCTGGTTTTGTGAGAGCAGTTTGGTGCTCCATAGCACTTACTATCCAGGTCAGTCCTAATTGATTCATTAAAAAGAAAAACGTATATGAAAGGATGTACTCCACCTTCTGTGATACATTTACCTTTTATTTTTATTTTTTTAAAATACAGCTACGAATTTTTATTAGGTTTAAGTACGTCTTCTTTTAATTGCAGAGTTCTTCAAAGCTCTTATCGTTAGCTTATGTTTTTTGTTCAAAGGAATTTCCCACAATTTTAAATACCCCTGATCCAAAAAATTACATACTTTAATTTACTAATACCTGATGGTAACAAATGAATGAATGGATTTCTCATGCTGCATGACTTTAAAAAACCTTAGTAAAAATGGACAGTAAATCAACATTGTCAAAGATTGTTTGGTATTTTTACTGATTTCTTCACAACTATAATGTGAATAATGCCATGTCACCAATAGCATTATTGGAAATAATCATGATAATGGAACCTGATACTAACTTCTTTTTTTAAAACATATCTTTTAAAAAGTTGTAAGGGGTCTACCAAGTGAATACCAAGAAATGGGTCTGTAGTAACAAGCTTGTCTAACTATGTTACAAAGTCATCACAACTGTATTCCTTGAAAACAAGGAACCCCCTTTTTAGTTAATAATTCACTGCACCGATTAGTAAGTGTTCACATTGTATTATATAGAGGTGAACTAGAATTGAAAAACATTTAGTCCAACCCTCTGACCAAAGCAGGACAACAAAACTCAAAATGGTTTGAATGCTTTATACATAAAACAAATAATGGGAAGTAGAACAATCTCCATATTTTTCATTTTTGTCTCATGCTGGTTGCTACCTGCCACTCAAACTATAAGCGGCCAGAAATATGGTTTAACATTCATAAGATCATTTTAAAAATCTTATGTTGAAATAGCATGAACAGTTACTTTTTTTGTTAATCAGAATGTTAGCCCATTTTTAAATAGGTTGGATGGCAGCAAGTAATCCAAATAAATGACTGTTCCAAGTTCAAGCGATAGATTTGTGGTGTTTTTTTGTTTTTCTCCATTAGTTTACTCCCATGAATAATAATAGAATGACAATAATAACAATAGCATTACAATAACTCCAATGACAACAAAACAAATGCACTACTATCCCACACAGTACTCTCATAAGACTACTGAAGAGTCCTTCTTATGAGAGTACTTCAGGGGTGAAATGCTCCCAGTTCGGACCAGATTGCCCAATCCGGTACCGATGGTGGTGGGTGGTTCGGAGAACCAATAGCAAAAATCCCTGCCCCCCCCCCCCCCCCCGATGGCTGCGTGACCATCAGAAGCTTGTTTTTTACTTTTAAAAGCATTTTTTCTACAACCTCTTCAGCCGAAAAAATGTTTTTAAAAGAAAAAAAAAAAAAAAAAAAAGCCGCTCAGCTGGAATTGTCAGAGGCTTTTAAAGCATTTTTTCTACAACCTCTTCAGCCAAAGAGGTTGTAGAAAAAAAAAGCCTTTAAAGGCCTCTGACAATCCCAGCTGAGTTGCTTGATCGTCAGAGGCTTTTAAAAGCATTTTTTTCTGCAATCTCTTAAGGTTGTAGAAAAAAATGCTTTTAAAGGTTAAAAAAAAAAGTTGGCCATGCCCACCCAGTCACATTAACCCCCCCCCCCACAAGCTACGCCCACAGAACAAATTTTAGACTTCATCCCTGGAGTACTTCATAAGAGTACTGAAAAGAGTAAAAAATTTTAGATTTCATCCCTGGAGTACTTCATAAGAGTACTGAAAAGAGTAACAAATTTTAGATTTCATCCCTGGAGTACTTCATAAGAGTACTCTTTGGCTGAACAGGAAAAGATTTGGAATAAATATACCCCAAAAGTTAGCAAACTAAACCAAACATTAAACCGTACATATGTTTATCTGTGTGTGCATGTACATATTTTGGAACCTATTTCTAACAAGCAATAGAAAACCAGGTTAAAGGAGAGAGAAAAGACAATACAGGAAAGGATGATTGAGTTGCACATAGCAGTTACTAGATTAAGGCTCTGCATAGTTAACAGTGAGAATAGAACCCAGTTGGTGGATGCAAAACATCTTCCCACCTTCACAAGAGTCAGTGATAATGAAACTCTTTTCATCTCATATGAAAGGGCCTGTAAGGACTTTGGAATATTTAAGGAAAAGCACGTGAAATATATCTGTTCTCAAACCACTGGGGTATTGAAAGAAATACACACAGATGTGGCAGGTTCTGAATACAAAAATTATCCTCTCTTTAAAAACCGAGTCAACATTCATTTTAGATTAATTGAAGAAGAAACCAAAAGAAACTTAAGGGCTTTGAAAAAAAAAATCATCTATCAGATCAGTTAGGGGCATTCTATTTGAAAGAGCCTTTGTTGCAATGGTTGCAAGCTTAAGGCGCCTTGTTTTCTAGTTCTATGTGCCAAAAATGTTCTCTTTCATCTAGAAATGGAACCATTCCTTTGATCTGGTCCTCTAGATTTGCAAGGAACCACCAAAACATTTATCAACCATTGCCAAGGCAACTTTAGGAGCTGACTAGCTGGGCCTGAGGGAGGGGGTCAAACATGTGATCAGTTTGGAGTCCCTTTGTTCCCACAAGAGATCTAAATCCAACTCTCCTTGAATTCTGTTCACTTTTATCTACCGCCAATTTGCCTTGACCGTTAATAGCTCAGATTCTTTTAGAGAGCTAGCACATAATAAACACTTACTCATTTGAGTAGCTTTGGTTCCTGGTTTCTTTCACCTAACAGCAACGGAAACTATGAACCAAGTGGATTTGTAAGCATGGAAACATTTAGGAGGTAAGAATAATCTCAAACCACCACCACCACCACAACAACAACCCAGTCTGGACATCTCCCTAAAATTCTCAAAAATCATCCAACAACTGGAAGCATTGATCCAGAGAACCCAGGGACATCTTCTGGCCAACAATAGGTGACACTGCTTGTTTTCATGGGGAGAAGAGACATTTTAATACAGATTGTCCAATGCAACAGAAAGAATATTGAAATTTGTCTTAGTGCCAGCTTTCCAAGACACCTACAGCAGAAAAATAATTGAAATAGAAATTACAGTCCCAATGCAGTAAAGCTCCAAGGGTCAGAGATATCCAGCTTAGAGGACTCAGCCTTTGATACCTGGAAGTCTGTGATCAAGTTAGATGAATTTCAGCTTTCTCTAGTAAGCAACGATAGTTTTCAGAAAATCTACTGAGCGCTTAAGAACCTCTTAAATCTCTACTACCTTTCAGGAACTGTGGAAGAAGAAAAGCTGAAAGAATCAACCCTATATACATGATTTGGAAAAAGTTAATACACTCTGTGTAATCCAGATACCTGCACAAAAGGTGTTGAACACTTTGTAAAGAAATGAAAGAAAGCTTCTCAAAAAAATCCTGTCCTTTGAAACAAATCAGATTTGGATGAGGTTGCTGTGTTTCTTCTATCAAATGAAGAGCCACAGCCCTAAATCCTCTCCAAAAGTGGAGGGAAAACATGGAAAAGCTTGTTTTCTTCATTGGATCATTGCAAAGGTCCCCTTAGTCATCCAAGCAAGAATAATTTTCTGCCCAGTGGTCAGAAGGATTTTTTAAAAAGTTTTAGAGGATCCTTAGTACTCTCTGAGCTTGGTTCATTCCCTTCCCCCAGACATTTCATTATCCAATTAGCTAACATCAGTGCTACAAAGGAATGGGGTTTGCTTTCAGTTTATTTTCAAGTGGCTTGCCCTGTCAATGTTGGCGGGAATTCTTTTTTTCTTAGTATTTCCTTGATTGGGCTGTTGTTTATTCTTTGATTGTCTGAGTTGTAGTTTATTGATTGGAGTATAGTTTACTGCTTGATTGTTGGGCTGGTATTAATCCTGGCATTAATCTTTGCTTACAGTATGTGGATATTAACTGCTGAAGAGGAAGTGTTTTGGTCTTTTTGTTTCTTTTTTAGCTTTTTGATTGTCTCTTTTAAAATGGCATGTAGATGTTGTTTATCTCTGTGTGCCTGTTGATGGCTGATTTATCTGACTGCCACGCTTCTTAAAGTCTGTTTTAGAGTGGGATAATTATCAATCTCAGTCTTTCTTCCCAAGAGTCAAAACTCTGAGGTCTTTCTTTATTCAGTCAGTCCGAATTGCCTACTTTAAATGGGCCTATTGATAGCTTGAAGACTTTGGAAAACTCTTTCAAGAGCTAAATAGTTATTTAAGAAGTAATTCAGTCAGACCAACTGTATTAATGCTCTAACTGAAAAAAAAACCCCCTCTGTTCTGATTCTGTGGAAAATCTTTATCGAGTCCCAGTTGCTAAAGGTTGTGATAACCTATATCTTTGGAGATTGATGCAGTAGGGTTACTTTCTATTGACCTCACCTTGCTGAAACGCAACATTGCAGTATAATGTAAGGGTTTGGTGTAATCTAGGAACTTAATCAAAATAACTGAAGGAGGAAGAAAAGCCTTCCAATAGCTCCTGTTCTTTCTTAGATTATAAAGGAAAATCGACATTTTTTTTAACAAAGCATATACAGTATCTTCACACCCTCTATGTTATTATCAGCTGCTGTAAAACTGGGATCTGCTTAGATAACAGTTAGTATGAGAAACTAACTGGATAATAGTTACATCATATGTTGCTTTCTGACTATTTCTTTTGCATTATACATACATACATACATACATACATACATACATACATACATATATAGTTTCTTTTTTAAACCTTTCTCTGTGTTGTTTACAGTTCTAAATATGTAAGCACCTTTGTTATTGTCATGTGTAATCTAGAGGTTCTGTAAAATAATTGAATTTTTTACAAAACGTATACAGTATTTTCACAAACTCTGTGTTATTATCAGCTGCTGTAAAACTGGGATCAGTTTAGATAACAGTTTTAGTGTATGAGAAACTAACTGGATAATAGTTACATCATATGTTGCTTTCTGACTATTTCTTTTGCATTATACATACATACATACATACATACATACATACATACATACATACATCTTTTTTAAACCTTTCTGCGTGTTCCACCCTGTGGAAGTGAAATTTTCACTCTCAGAAGCAGGTTAGAAAGGAAATTGACACTTTTGAACATTGTCATTGGACAGATGCCAATGAATGGTAGGAAAACAAACAGAATAAATTAATTCTTCAATAACTTGAAGCATAAATGACCAGGCTCAGATTATTATATTTTGCAAATCCTACACAAAGACCTAGTTCCCTTGCGATATACATAATTCTGGAAAAGGTAGAAAGGAAAGAGAAGAGGATACCTGATGCATGGATTGGATTAAAGCACATGGGAGGTCTGCAGGACCAGACTGGGGACAGATCATCCATGAGAATGTCTATCTAGGTCAGGGGTAGTCAACCTTTTTATACCTACTGCCCACTTTTGTATCTCTGTTAGTAATAACATTTTCTAACCGCCCACCGGTTCCACAGTAATGGTGATTTATAAAGTAGGGACAAAACCCCTACCGCCCACCATGAAAGCTGGAACGCCCACTAGTGGGCGGTAGGGACCAGATTGACTACCACTGATCTAGGTAGTCACTGAGAAACAACAGAGACTTGATGACACACAAATCAAAGTATATGTGACAAACCTAATCTTGGTGTTACGCAATAGTGACCCCTAAATATCTTACTGACTGACACTATATTGAGCTCTCCAAATAAATGGAATGTAGGTTTTGTTTCCCAAATTGTCTCCCATATCATCATATTTATGCAATGACACTGTTGATGGAAAATAGACTTCACCTTCCAAAAAAGTCTCATTATACAAATGGGATTTAGCCACTAGATAATTTTGCAACTGTATTTCAGGATCGATACAAGGTTTGTTAATGCTTGTGTTTCTGGATTTCGGATGGGATGATCAAAAGTACCATCTTTTCCATTTTCCTAGAGCTAGTCTGTAGGAAGAAGTCCTTACAGAACTAAAAACTCCACAGCTGGTCTGAGTAATGTAAATCAAGAGATGGGGAGATTGTACTGTGTATCTCCTTTGGGGAAAAACCAAGGAACAACTGTTTTAAAAAGACTCCATTTTAATTAACTCAGTATAAATGAGGCTAGGAAATTTAGCAATTGAGACAAAGAAGTTTCACACATAGTTGTGGGACGGACTTTATTCAAAGTATGGTTCAATATTTGAAAAGTTGAATCAACCTTTAACATTCAAGGGATCTAATCATTTGAAAAAATATCACCTCAAGAGGTTGTTGTTTTTTAATTGAAATTTCCTAACTTTTATTGGGCCATTGAGTTCAGTGAAAAAAGAACAGCAGGGAAAATAATTATCTTCACATCAGATGCAGTGAGACTAAATGAGCTCATCCAATGAGCATTCTGCTTGTAGTCTCCCTAAGACACACACAAAAAAAGAAAAAAAGGAAAAAAAAGAAATATTATTTGGTAAGCAGATGGAGGAAAGACCTAGGCAACAGGAAGTCAAAACTGGTCTGTGGGAAAAAAAAGTGTAATCTTATTACCTCCCTCTCAAAAAACCTTCCAACTTCAAACTTTTAGTGTCTACCAACTCTGCAAGTCTACATATAATCTGTGTGTACATTTTGTGCATAATGTTGCATCTGCATGCACATGCAGAGATTTTACTGAGGTTTTAGTGAAGTTTCTATGTGAGCATCATATTGCTGAAGAATAAATCTGAGTATACATTTTTTTTCTTTACAGCTATGCATGCAGGCATGGTGGAAACTGCTGGATATTGTACGTACAGTACTTTTCCATTTCCTCCTCATGCTAATTATTTTGGATCTCTGAATTTGGATCTATATCCAAAAATTGCCTGTGCAGATGTTATACCATGTCTTCGAAAAGTAACGATGCTCCATCATGAATATTACAAATTCATGCTCCCATATAAATTAGATTACAAGTTGTGAAGACGAAAGAGGTAGACATAGAATTCAATGCCACATTTTGAGGCACCTCACCTCATTTACTTAGTATAATATACATCCATGAAAATGGATTCTTCACAGACTGGGAGAAGTGAAAAAAAAATAAGAAAGAAATATATTTCCTAATTCCTAACAATTTAAAACTGACTAGTCTGTGATGAGAAGGATTCAGAAGATCTTTAAATAGGCATAGCTAACTTAGGATATTTTGCTACAGAGGCAAAGGACAAAATCTCTCCTCCATTCCTATTTCATATATAGAAGTTTCTTGCTATCCTTTGAGAAGATGCTTTCTTGAGGTAGTTGCCCAACTTTCCCTAATGGGAGATCTAGCTATTAAGACTGGTATCACATAAATAGCAGCAAGCATTTTTAAAAAATCTATATTGTATACGCTGAATGTGGTAGCTGTTGTTCCTCTCCAAATCCTGGCAGGGCTTCTGAAACAAGCAAGTTTAGGAATGTACTTAAGGAAGATCATCTGATGAGAAAGCTATCCCCTTACCCAGTTGGAACTTTGGATCATACAGATGTTGCCTTTCAAAAGAAAAAAAAATCTTCATACCAAATACATAATGTTTCTCATTTGACAGCTTTGGATCACTCTTGGTTGATCTTGGAAACTATGTGGAGTTGCCCTTGATTATATCTGGATGAGAGATCATCTGGAGATTCTAGGACTGCTAGTCAAAATTAGGAAACTTCCTGAAAGAAGGCAGAAGCACAGTGCTATCAAACAAATTCTAGGGATTTGTTTGTTCGTTTGTTTCTCCAACTTTATTATTTTGATAATACTGTGAGTTGAATTGGGCTGAGAGAGAGTGACTGGTCCAAAGTCTCCAGATGCAATGTTCATGGATAGACCTCATATAAGGTTGTCTTTGTCTTTAGTCATCTGCCTGCCTGCCTAGATCTATATCTATCTATCTATCTGTCTGTCTGTCTGTCTGTCTGTCTGTCTGTCTGTCTGTCTGTCTGTCTATCTATCTATCTATTCACCCACTCCCCCCCTCTCTCCTGTTTCCTAGGGCTGAGAGAGAGAGAGAGAGAGAGAGACTGACTCATGGTCATTTAGCTGACAAGAACTTTCTAGCCCAAAGCTTACTACACCAAACTGGTTTTCATTTAGGAAGGATCTGCCTATAGTGATGGAAGTAACTTCCATCCATGACCATTATGAGCAGACCTAGAATTGTAAGGCCTACATCTTGTTTCAATGATTGGAAACATCCCCCCCCCCCCAGTGGCTTTTTGTGACAGACGTTAATGAAAACTGTAGCATTTTAAGATAAGAGTTATATTTCATTACACAGGTACAAGAAGTAATTTCCTTATCTAATTTCTTAATGAGCCTAAACATGGGTGCTAGCCATTCCTCATCTGTAAAGTTCTTTTCTATTAAGTTGCCTAACAATATTAAATGATTTAGTGGCATTTTAAGTTAGGTCAGCACTCCACATAAATCTGAAATTGTTTTTACAATACAAATTAAAAGTTTGGGTGTCATGTATTCCTCAAGATCCACAGTATTTCCTGAGAGGAACATCCCAACCTATTGGGAGTTTAGCACCACATTTTGCTAACAGTCAATTTATGCCAAGGAATTGTTTGCTTTTTATTTTGTTTTCAGCCTCATCTACCTCCCAATCAAATGTGGTCATTTCCCTATAATGGAAGATGGCTTGATATTTGGAGAATGGGTGGTGAACAATGGATTATTTTGAAAGAATTAGAACAATTAAATGTGTAGAAACATTTGCCAGGGGTGTCCACAATCAGTTTGAAGCCTCTTTCTTTTTTTATGTCTGTCTATCTGTCTCATACACACACACACACACACACACAAACACAAAACACTAGATTCCTATAGTTTGCCTCCAGCCATCTTTTACTAAAGAAAATATTAGCAATTTTGTTTGATTTACTTATTTACACTTCAAGCACTGTCAGATCTGTCCTGCAAGTTGAATGTGCCTTTCACAGGTCTATTACAGATTTGGTATACATGAGAATACATGAGAACAGTTCCTATTGTGAAATAGGGGTAATTGTGTAAAGTTACCATAATAATTTATCATGTGTTGGGAGACAGGGAGTAATTGTTTGAAATATGTGATCCAAGCCCCAACCTTCTTACAGCTCATGCTGTAATTTATTGTCACTGGATTAGTAGACCAAGCACTCTGGTAAACAAAAGAAGAGCTCCCCTTTAATGTTACGCTGTAATAAAATTATTCTGTGTTTGTCAGCTTTTAAAGCTTGAGGCCTGAATATATTTTGTGGTCCCAGAGCACAGAGACATGATGCCAACACTGAGCAAAAACTCAGTATCCTTTACATATTAGTTCACCATCTTAGCTTCAGAAAGGTATCCTAAGTAGTTGGTTTTGTGGGAGAACCTCCACATTAACCAAAACAGTTTAATAAACTACCTTTTGATCATTGAATCCACATTTTGGCTATGATTCTGCCTTTCCTTTGTTCACGATCCAATAAGAATAAGCTCTGTATCCTGAGTAAAATATTAGAGCTTGGCTTCCTCTTTCCATATTGAGTAGAAATGCTGTTCAATGGATCATTCCAAAGTTGCATTTTCCTTAGATACTTATTGTCTATTTCATTGATATCAGGTTCACTGACATAGGAAGATGGAGAAACAGAAATGGTGATATCACAAAGACCCCCAATAAACGGTTACGGATTTTCTAAAGCCCAGGGAGGGTTTAATATTGCAATACTACAGGTAGTCCTTGACTTGCAACAGTTCATTTAGTGACCGTTTGAACTTACAAAGGCACTGAAAAAAAAGCGACTTATGACCGTTTTTCATACAACCATTGCAGCATCCTCATAAAATCCAGATGCTTGGCAATGACTCACATTTATGACGGCTGCAGTGTCCCAGGGTCATGTGATCACCGTTTGTGAACCTTTTGACAAGCAAGGTCAATGGGGAAGGCAGATTCGCTTAACAACCATGTTGCTAACTTGACAACTGCCGTGATTCACTTAACAACTGTGGATAAGAAAGGTTGTAAAAAAGGGGCAAAATTCATTTAACAAATGTCTTGCTTAGCAGCTGCGATTCTGGACTCGGTTGTGGTTGTAAGCTGAGGATGGCCTGTATTTTCACATATCCTTTACCTTTTAAAAAAGCGTTGGTGCTTAAAAAATAATAATAATTACTGAGAAACACAGCCACGGTCTAGTTTACTTTTTTATTAGTGTTTCCCCCCCCCCCGCTTTTTTTTTATACAGGTCCTAATTTAGGCCCCTGACAAAAAGAAAATGTATCTTGAATATGCATCGCAGATTCCAAAAATGAAAAGAAATTGCATTTGGATAGCACTTACTCAATAGACAGAAATGATACATGGTAAGAAGGTGCACTGTCTGCCCTGTGATAGATTAAACTACTTTGTAGGAAAATTACTGTGAGACAGTCCCCACCACCAGCAGCAGCGTGGCTAAATCTTTAATAAAATTCTCTTCCATATTCAGGAGCAAGGTATGAAGTACACAATAAGCAGAGTGAAGTAGAGTGCCATTTATCAAACCACTGCAAGGTCTGTAATCTCCTGCTTTATCTTCTTCTCTCCCCATCCCCCATCCCCCCCACCTCTTTTCGTATTTTATTGTTACAATGAGTCACATTTTCCTATGCACTAGGCATAGCCCACTACTATCTGCATACCGTCTCTCTCTGTCTGTAATTAGTTTTTTGTCTTTCTGGTGGACCTTTGATTGTGGTGCTCACAATAAAAACTCACCCGCTATTCTTAGCAATTATGGGGGAGAAGCACTGGAAACGGGTTTCTGAAGTCCCATCATAATTTAGCAGGAGCCAGAGGACTAAGAAAGGCTGTGCAGAATGAGTAGCTTGCCTTCCCTTTCAGGGCAAAAAACCCCCGCGAAAGTGCTGGATTTAGCCCCTGGGTGGCGCTACGTGGCTGGCGCTGCTGAGCACCAAAGGCATTTCAGCTTTCAGGGGAAAGGAGAAAGGAAGCACCAATACCAGGAATGGATATATATAGTCACTCAAGACTTGGTTTCAAAGTTGCTAGAATGTAAAAATAAAAATAAAAATCAAGAGTTTTGTCTGAGGGCAGTCTTTTTTTTCCTATGGGGTGGCAGCAGCATCCTACTCTATGATATTTATACAGTAAAGATGCCAGAGCCTCATTTAATTCTACACCGTGGTTTATGTCCTGATGTGGTCAGTGAGAAAGATAGTAGATTTCTGGCATTTGACGCAACCTGAATATGCATACATACATATTCAATCAGTGCTAGAGCCCTGGGATGACTGTATTTGGTGCTATTATAACCCTTTCTTTATTGTCTGAATAGCGTTTTTATGACAAAACATTTATATTCAGCTTGCCTTTATACTTGCCTGAAAAGAAGCAATCACCAATAGAGATAAGGCAACAATGGTAATGATAACTCTGCTTGTGGAATATGAAAAGCTAGGCCCAAATAGGCTCCTCTCCTCAAGGCTGATTCAGACTGGAATTGTTACATATTGCAGAGTGCCGTGGAAATGGTGGTGGGATTATTGGGGTGTTTTGCTTAAACAGCCTGCACTGGCTTCGTAGGCTTGCAGGTGATGGTGGGCCGAAATCACTTCTAGGAGACCGAAATGAACAGATAAGTTGGATAGAGTTAGTCACTGATTTTTTTTTTCTCCTTGTAGGCTTTTTCTTTTTACATAAATGGCATGGTTTTCTTTCTAGTACCCAAAGACATAAATAAAAACATATCTATACTAGTTCCACCAGTTACTTTGCAAAACTGAAGGTCATCAGTTGGCCTTCAGGTAAGAAATCATTAAGAAAATCTTAGCCAAACCTGCATTGGATAAAAATGTCATTGTTCACTTTCTGTTCTGGCCTTGAAAAAACAGATCCCCCACCCCCCACCCTCTCCAGATTCTCTCTACTGTCTTGTTTCTCTTTTCTCCTTTTCCTGGAATGGTTAAAAAGATTTTGTACTGATGCCAAGAAAATAACATAGATGTTTCCATGTAGTCACCACAAGTCAAGCTTAATTCTACCCCCATCTTGCGTTCTCAAATTTTAAGTCGGAAGGACAGAATTCAATCTCTCTTTCTCCCTCTCTCTTTCTCTCCCTCCCTTCCTCTGCTGACATAATTGTGTTTAAGAAATGGGATGCAAATAAATAATGCCTAAATGGAAAAAGGCATTGGTAAAATAAAATCAGGATCACTAAAATATGGCCAGAAGCTTATGCTTGCATATAGACTACAGGTGACTATCTGAGTATCCAAAGAATGTTCATGGGATCTGTAACCCAGGTCCTGATAAGCCAGCTTCTTATATGGCCGTGATGGTGAACCTATGGCAGGCTTGCCCAAAGTGGCACGCGAAGCCATGTCGCCCAGCATGGGCGGCTTTGCCTGTTTGTCTTCCAGGTTTCTGGTGTGCATGTGTGCGTGATGATCAGCTGTCCTTCGCACACATGGCAGGGCTGAAAACGGGTGTGTGTATGTACACTGGCCGGTTGATTGTCGGGTGTGCATGTGCGCCAGAACCCTGAAGTTTGGCTTTTCCGGAGTGCGATCCCTTTGCATGCGTGGCAGTGCCAAAAAACGGCCTGCACATGCATGTTGGGCAGTTCATCATTGGGCGCGCATGTGCACTAGAACTCAGAAGTTTGGCTTTTCTGGAGTGCTGCCCCAACGAGCGTGCTCTGTGCCGAAAAGGTTCGCCATCACTGTTATATGATAATGTAATGCTATTTAATGCTACATTGTTTGGAAGAAAATGTTACTACAGAAATGAATGCACAAACCTTACAGTGACTTTCCTCAGAAACTGAGTATTTTGATTATGGGATGGAGCATATCTTCTACAGTCTATTTCTTTCATTGGTTCCTTGACTCTAAGAAACCTCTAAAGATAATACTAATAGATGGAGAGATTCATGAAGATGTGGGCAAGACTCCACATAGCATGGACTTGGCTTGTCTAAGGTTTCAAAGGTAAAAAAGAGCACTGAAGAACATACCAGCAACCAACATGTCTTTACAGAGTTGATGTCACCTGGACTATTTTTCTACCTAGACCCAACAAATCTCAAACACTTTCATTCTATATCACCTAAAGCTTTGGAATTTTCTTCAAAATGTTAGGTACCACATATATAACTGAGCTTAGATCCACTTTCCCTAGATAAGAGTCACAACTTCCTCAGACAACTTCTAATTCAGAAAAATCCTCAGACCATGAATTTGGTCAAGGGGATTTTAACTCTGTTCAATATCTATTTTCTGTTTTCTCAGGGAGACATAGTAACCGCTAAAATTTTATGTTGTCTGTCAGACAGAAATGCCAGTTATGATTTGCTGTCCGACAGTATTGCTCAATTTATTAAAACCTAGCCACCTGGTTCTGAATCTATATTTTTAGATAAGCCAAACCTAATCAACAGTTTTACAGGTGAGCAAACAGAGATTCATACAATGATACCGAGTTGTGTGCATCCTCCTGATGTGTCAACAGCTTTGAGAAACAGAACTTCTTGGTGCCTCTTTTAAAGCCATACAGAAACATAGAAAGTTCTTCTAGGCTTCCTACTCATATCTTTGGTCACTGAACAGTGACAGAAGTACAAGAGGCGCCACTGTCTTCCCAAATTCTTTGTGGAATGTCAGCTGCCATGGAGAGGTTTGGCTGCTGAAATTCACAATACGTTGCTTATTTTTAGGTGCCCTACTCCTTGTATATCGCTCTCATAAAATGCACAGGTTACTGTTAACAAGACACATATTTGAGTGTAAATTAAAAATATATAGCAAAACCAACGTTAGAAGTTCTGGATATTTAGTAGCATGAATAGTAGGTACTTTTTTGTGCTAGAGTAGGGGTGTCAAACTTGCATCATCACGTCGTCATCACGTGACGTATTGTGACTTTTTCCTCCATTGCTAAACCGGACGTGGGCATGGCCAGCATGTGACGCATCCGGCCTGCAGGCTGCGAGTTTGACAGCCCTGTGCTAGAGAGTTCTATATGATAGGATAGTGTCAGTCATATTTGTAGCTGTAAACTGTCCTTTATATAAACAAAATGTATAGAATTTCATATCACCACGACACTATTAGCAATAGCAATAGCACCTAGATTTATATATCCCTTCATAGTGCTTTACAGCCCTCTGTCTAAGCATTTTACAGAGTCAGCATATTGCCCTCAACAATCTGGGTCCTCATTTTACCAACCTCGGAAGGATGGAAGGCTGAGTCAACCTTGAGCCGGTGAGACCCGAACTGCCAAACTGCTGGCAGCCCGTGGCTGGTAGAAGTAGCCTGCAGTACTGCACTCTAACCACTGCGCCACCGCGGCTCATATTGTTCATACTAATAACGAGTGTCTTATCAGTAAGAAACTTATTTCCGGACCCCTTTAAGAGCAGTACAATACACTGAGCTTAATGGCATTGTAGCCATATGATTTTAATATGGATTTCTGCATACTTCTGTGAACGGAAGGGAAACCCACCCCTGCCTTCTCCAACCCCTTAATTACTGTTTGTCCACTATGAAAAACCAAACCATTGTTCTTAATTTGTAAGAAATAAACAATTATGACAAATATGTTTAATTGGGACCTAATTAGAACAAAATGTATGTTTAAAAGGAGTGTTCTCCTATGACCTTGATGCCTGATGCCTTTTATTCTTAATCATTTATATATGTTTAAATAACCACAAAGGAGAAAATGCAGTTTTATTAAATATTGAAATATAGCATTAAGAGAAAATGTGCTTATGTCTATTTTTGGCCATGGAGTTAATATACAGTAAAGATATGCATACTTTATTCTACTGTTCTGAAAGACATGAATATAAAGGAATATAAGTACAGAATTATGAATAGGCATCTAAGATAGCAACTTTTTAAGCACTTTCATTGGTTATCACACTGGTTTTCCAAGTACTTGAAAAACACACAACATTATTTTTGCCAAAAGCAATGCATGTAATGAGAGTCAGAGTAAGAATTGCTTTGTGCTTCTAGCATTTTATTGAAATAACAGATGCAATGATAAGACATTTTCTACCAAACTTTTTTCTGGGTAAACCTTCTTTTGACTTTCTCCTAGTCTCATTACCTATTATTGAAGATATTGCTTCTTACAGGTTCTTGGGGAAAGTGCAGGAACATTTAATGTAAATTTTAAAATATGTGCATGGACTACTTAAGAATATGCACACTGAATATTAAACAAACACCTGAACTTCCTGGTGTTGTTGCCTAGATCCAGCACTTTGTTATCTGCTACGTGCAGTGGTTTTAAATTTCTTATTAAATTCTAGTCTCTCAGTCTATGCAGCTACTGCATGATGTATGTGAGAAGGACTTCCAGCAGAGATACTTATCACGCATTCACCTAAAAGTTGATTTTCCCCCCTTTTAGTTCTTGGGTCCAAGATACTGCATATCGATCATAAAATATCTGCCTAAAACATTTTAGTCAAACCTGCTGTGCAATCATATACCACATAGGCCGAACATTATGGATAAGTGATGAGTGATGAATATCTTAAGCTTGCAAGGATATAGGCATGAGAACTCAGCTGTGTGCAGGCTAGGATGAGGGATGAGCAAAGGGCATCCTGACATTTTCCATCAAATTTGTAGAGAGAAATTTGGTAGACGGTTTCTCCAAATTTCCATTGGGAAACAAAAAAAATTCTCCAAAAGTTTCTCAAAAATACAATGTTCCAGTGAAGGCTTCTGAATATGTTTTTCCCTTTGTTTCAATATCATTCAAGAGTACCCTAAATGTGTAGGTATCCTGACAGGCTACATTACACCTTGGAAAGAAATCAGATGGCTACAGACACTTGAAGAATCTGGAGATAGTCACTTGTCTTAACCATTTCATTATTTGTGATTTGTTATGCAGGCAGCCAGATGTTCAGACTGGATTTGGCATTTTTGTCCACCTATCTTCCTAAGGATTTGTGATAGGTCAAATTATCATTATTATTGCCTTAGAATCAGTGTTGACTCATGGCAACTGCTGGATGAATCCCAGGAATTTTCTTAGCAAGATTTTTGGAAGTGGATTGTCATTGCCTGCTTCCTAGGACTAATAGAGGCTAGTGGGAAGGGGTAGCAGAGCCCAAAAATGTCAAGGTGACTGCTGCAACCACATAATTGAGGCCTTGCCCTCTTTTTCTTTTGCATGTATTATGTCTGGATGCTCATGGGCTTAAGTGTTAAGGATATTGATGTTGTTTGACCAACCAGCAGAGTAACTGCAC
>WNWU01000030.1:8865386-8885597 GCA_012654045.1 Ptyas mucosa | reverse complement strand
CTGGACAACTGGTTCTAACATTATATACCATATAGAATCCTAACATTAAGGAATAACTGAATAACAATTTATGGTGGCGCAGCAGACTAAAGTGCTGTTAAATAACACCAGCCGCCTGCAATTACTGCAAGTTTGAATCTCACCAGGCTCAAGGTTGACTCAGCCTTCCATCCTTCCGAGGTAGGTAAAATGAGGACCCGGATTGTGGGGGCAATAAGCTGACTTTGCATAAAAAAAGAACACCACTTGGGGAGGGGGGGGTGAAAGCCCTACTAAGCAGGTATATACAAAAGTATGAAGGCTATTGCTTAACACATTGTAAGCCACCCTGAGTCTCCGGAGAAGGGCGGCATATAAATTGAACCAATAAATATAAATTGAACCAATAAATGGCCCACTTTAAGAGACCATGAAGTGGCTGTGAAAAACATGATAGGGAAAACTCATCCAGTTGGGGAGAAGAACTTCCACCTATTAGGAAGATGTATTTTGTTGCATATATTGCTATCAGTTCAAAATCACAGTTTTTTGATTAGTGGCCAAATAATTTGATTGTTAAACAGGGCATATCCAGCTAGGTCTCATTTAACGAACAGTTGCTTAGCAACCATTCAAAGTTATGACAGACCCCCAAAAGGTACTTATGACCCACTTCCAGAGTTGCAATAGTGACACTTCCTCTGCAGTCACATGATCTCATTTTGGGTCCTTGGCAACCAGCTGACTTTTATAGCCAGTTGCTGTATTCCCCAGTCATGGGACCATGATTTACAATGTTTTTTGCTGGTTTCTGGCAAAAAAAAAAAAAAAAAGGCCATAGGAATGAATAGGCTTACTTTACGAGTGCTGCAAAAAATGGTCAGAAAATGGATTAGTCATATTGGTACCTTGACTTACTTACCGTAATGACTTACGACAGAAATTCCGGGCTTCGTTATGGTCATAGATCAAGGACTACCTGTGCATATCTCCAGTTGATGAATTCTGTGAACGAAATTGTTTCCTTTTGCAATTCAATTTTGGCAAAAGCCTAATGTAGGGACTGAGGAATTTTTAAAAGATTAATACAAGAAACCAAAGTAAAGATTCTTCTGAGCTTATTCATTGTGCTTGCATATGCACACACAGAGTAGTTTGTAAAACAATAAACCAGGGAAGAGCTTTTTCCCCCCCTTTCCCAGCCCCTGAGCACTTTGCAGTTATAACACTGACATTCAGTGTCAGATTGCTGAAAATTGGAGGCATCGTTTCCTGCCAGTTTCCAGCAGAAAATTTAATAAGGTACGGCTAGGCTTAATTCGCTAGAAACAGACAAACAAATGGACACTAGTGAAAATTCCTAAGAAATCCATTTTGAAAATTACCACTGCTCTTTGCATGTCACCATCCCCTCCGCCCACCCACTGGGGCCCCCAGGCTGCTGAAAATAATTCTAAAAAAAAAAGGGGGGGGGAGGAAAGACAGGAGGCTATCTCTGACTACAAACTTTTGCTTATTGTATTAAAAAAAAAAGCAACAATCTTCAAACAATCCTGATCTGCAGATGCTGATGCAGAACAGAAACGTGTTAAAATGGAGCAGCTGAACAAGGCCACAAGAAGTCTGTATAGAAAGAAAAACAGGAATCCTCTTCCCATTTATCGGGAAATGGAACTGATGTAGATCGGAGCTTTTCTATGTATGCTTCTTCATGATCAGCCACTTTTCCAGAGTTCCCAGAAGTCATAGGACAGTTTTGCTGAAAGACCGTAATGGCCTTCTTTCTACAGAACTATTAAGGTTGGTTTGCTTTCTGATTAGTGAGGCCCTAGGGAGCAGAGGTGGGTTTCAGCAGGTTCTGACCAGTTGTGGAGAACCGGTAGCGGACATTTTGAGTAGTTCGGAGAACCGGTAGTAAAAATTCTGACTGGCCCCACCCCCATCTATTCTCTGCCTCCCAAGTCCCAGCTGATTGGGAGGAAATGGAGATTTTGCAGTAACGTTCCCATGTATTGGGGAGGGAATGGAGATTTTGCAGTAACGTTCCCATGTATTGGGGAGGGAATGGAGATTTTACAGTATCCTTCCCCTGGAGTAGGGTGGGAATGGAGATTTTACAGCATCTTTCCCCTGCCACGCCCACCAAGCCATGCCATGCCCACCAAGCCACACCCACAGAACCGGTAGTAAAATTTTTTGAAATCCACACTGCTAGGGAGGCCTGTAGACCAGGAGTCCACCATTAATGCATTAAACCTCTCTTGCTTAAAAAGTCCTGGTTTTGCGTTTTGTGGGGAAGAGAGGAAAGGCTGGGTCTAATTCTCTTGTGTTTGGTGTCAGACATTGTTAACGAATGTCTGGAAAAAAAATACTGTCGTTACAGCTATTTCTTTTGTCATTGACTTTGCTCTGTGCTAGAGGCACAGGTCTATTAATTGTAGATTTGTAAGTTGGCTAGGTTACAAAGTCTTGAAATGTATTTAAACTGTAGCTGGAGGACTTCTGTTAAAGCCCCTGGCAGCTTGCCACACTTTTGAGTTGTTATAGTAGGTCATGTCTCCCACCCTATTTATTTCCTGACTGTTAATATTTTGTGGCTTTTGAACATCATCATAGACAGCTCTTCATTGGTTTGTTGGGGCCGGGGGGAAGCTTTAAAGAAGTAAGTAATGGATCCTGCAAGTTATGCTCAACCCCTAGAATTTTTAAAAAAATAATAATTATGGACAACAACACAGAAATGGTTTGCACCTGTCTCTGTTTAAAGATGTTTTTGGACTTCCCAGTCTAGTTGATGACCCTCGGTTTTGCTAACCACATCTGAGGCAAATTGGTTATATATTGCCTTCTGCAGTGGATTGTAAGGAAAAAGCTGTTTTATACAGAATATCAAATACATGGAAATGGGTATTTTTCATTAGAATGCAAGTGTCAGAGGTGAAAACTTTGGGTAATGGTTTATTAAGAATCTGTGAATATTCTAAGAAGGAAGAGTATTGTGCAGGATTCATAGAAGATAAGAGAAAACAAACAAAACGACCACAAAAGAGATAGAGGTACATTCACTGAAATGAAAGGAGAGACAGTGAATGTTCCTTTGTAATGATATTTTAATTTTTTTCTCCTTGCATAAATGCAAACTCTAGTTATTGGTAATTTTAGCTACTTATTGCTATTTAATGTTAATTAAACAGCAATATTTCTAAATGTGGCTTGGGTTTGTGGGGGGGCTTCAGATTCTGGGAACTACCAAATTTGATACTGCATGGGGTTGCACTACTCCAAAGCAACTTGGTGTGAAATATGGAAGTTCTCCTGGATTAACAACTCCTGCTTGAAAAGCAGTGACAGTCATGGTTGGGAGGACCTTTGCACAGCTTTGTGAGCCAGTGATACCCGTTTCTAGACTGGAAAGGTCTACTCTAGGTCATTCACTCATGCCCTGGTCATCTCCACCAGTGGTGGACTTCAAAATTTTTTACTACCGGTTCTGTGGGTGTGGCTTGGTGGGCGTGGCATGACTTGGTGGGCATGGCAGGGGAAGGATACTCTAAAATCTCCATTCCCACCCCACTCCGGGAGAAGGATATTGTAAAATCTCCATTCCCTCCCCAATCCAGGGGAAGGTTACTGCAAAATCCCTATTTCCTCCCGATCAGCTGGGACTTGGGAGGCAGAAAATAGATGGGGGCGGGGCCAGTCAGAATTTTTACTACCGGTTCTCCAAACTACTCAAAATGTCCGCTACCAGTTCTCCAGAATAAGTACTTATTAAGTATTAAAATGAAAAGTGAGCAAGTAAAAGAGACAATGATAGTATGGGATAAGAATTTTGGATATACAATAGAACTGGATAAATGGCAAAAACTGTGGGATAGGAATTTTAAATTAACTATGTCAACTGTCAACATGCCCACAGAATTGCTAGTAAATTTTTTTGAATCCCACCACTGTTGTGACCTATAAAGCTTACCTGGCATGGGGCCAGGTTTTTTTTGAAGGACTGAAGTAAATTATTTAGCATATAATAAGCTATTGTGTCCCTTATCATTGATTAATGCTCTCTGGGAATTCTGGGAGTTGTAGTTCCAGTATGCACCTGGAGCTTGCCAAGCTAGGGACTGCTAATATGAGCTAACCTACATTGCAGAGAGGATTTACTATTTCAGTTAGTTTGTCCGTTTTAAACATGTATCAAGACAGAACTACAAAAACCAACAGCTGCCACCAACAGACGTTATTCGAAAGGATTTCTTTTACCTATAATCCGATTGCTTTATGCCTTTCACAAAAGCAAAGGTGATTTTGTCCTTGCAAACTTCTAAGTGATCTCTGACTAATGTAATACAGGTCTTCATTCATAACAGACAGCATAAATTACCACTTTAAATTACCATTTTGACCTTTCCTTGACTAAGGCTACTTGCTTGTGATAGATAACTTCAGATAAGAATTGTAATGCATTTTGTCTAAAAGTATGCTAGAAATTATAATCAGGAATGGAGAATACTTTTGATTCTGGTGTTACGTTCCATAAACATTGCCCTTTTCACATCTGAAACACAATTGCACTACCATTAGGCACGCTGCTTTCTACTCCCATTACCAAGTGAGGTGTAGCTTAATTCTGCAGATCCTATATGAAATGCTGCTGGGATCATATTGGTTTGCCAAAAACAGCTATTAACATATATAAAAAAAACCTGTACTAAAAGAAAAAAGGTATAATCCACTGAGTGGCAACGAAGGCTTCTCTTCTAATGCATATAGCAACAGCATGGAGGCTATTTTCATTGAGATCATATCAAATTCATCCTTAGCTCTTGCTGCTGAGTACATTTTTTTTCCTGTTCACCTCTCACAGTTGCTGTTTGTAAGAAGGGACAACATTCATTGCATTTACACACTGCACGACTAATTTGGCCTTGCTTCGTAGTAGACGTTTTCTAGAGATGCTAAAATCTTCTCCCATGCCTCTTGATTTAATTCAGAATCCCACATTGTTACAGCCTCTGACTTGGATGTCTTTGCACAAAGTCTGTGTGTGATAAGTAGGAGGTTGCTTTACCACCAGTAGAAAAGGAAGTTATGGTAAAGGGATGAAAAGAAGGTCTGCAAGACTTCTTGTCTTGCTTGTAGAACAGTGAAGAGGTACACAGCCTTTTCAACTTGATTTTTATTTTCAAAAGAAAGCATGGTGATCCAAATCTGTTTTATAGGAACTGTTCTGAGAGAAAGAGAGATTTTTATTATTACTGCACAGGGATCATACGCAACTCACACAAGTGAGTTAAATAATGCAATGTTGGAAGCATGAACACAGTTTAATTGTAAACAATACTTCCATCATTCATTTGTATATTATCATACCTCACATACCTGGAGAGAAGTAAGACAGAAGAGTCAGAAGAGAAATGGATTCGATTGGTCAACTCTTGAGATGGTTATTCAGAGGGCAGAAAGGAGGCCACAGGTTCTGTTTAGCCACCTGACTCATGTTTTCTATTGCAGGGGTCTCCAACCTTGGCAACTTTAAGCCTGGAGGACTTCAACTCCCAGGCTTAAAGTTGCCAAGGTTGGAGACTCCTGTTCTATTGAGTTGATCAACTGCATCAATGTCCATCTCTTACCTTTCTCTTGTATGTCTTTTATTATAGACTTAGACTTAGAATAACTTTATTATCACTTTGAATGTACACTAATCGGCATACATTAAAATGAAATTTCATTGCGTACAGCTCTCAAAAGGTCTCCACCTCTAATATACACTATATAAACATGACAGAATAAATAAATAAATAAATACAAAATTATGCATATACCCACAGAGAAACAACACAGTCTAGTCCGGATGTATACATGTACATGAGAAAAATGAATCTTGCGAATTTACCAGGCGGATAGCATAGGGAACAAAGCTGTTACAGAATCTGGTAGTCCTGGTAGAAATACTTTGAAACCTCCCCCAAGGAGGGGAGCAACAGAAACAATATTGCAATTCATGCAATAAGGTAAATAATAATTTTCACTTGTACATAATAATCGCACATAATGCAATACGTGCAATTTTATAAATAATAATTTTGACTTATGTATAATAATCAGACAAACCACATTATTAGTAAAAGTAAGTTCAGAATGAAATCCTTCATTTGTTTACATGCTGATTGTGCATGTCTGTATCAACTCCTATCCTGACTCACCCTCTTGACACCTCCACTCTCAACCCCTTTAGCTAACCCAGAAGGGTATTAGGATCAGTGGTATCAAAAGCCACCTAGAGACCTGGGAAGGTCAAGATGGACACACCACCCCATCCTGGTCTTGATAGGGGTCACTTACTAATAGTTAATAAGACCTCCCTGTACAAATTGGTGGTGGAAGGTGTCCATTGCATAAGTTCCTTTAGTATTTATTGTATTTGAATTCCGTATGGTTTCTGGATAATGGAGAACATTACTGGAGAGTCTCATTTTAGGTACATCAATATTTTTGATTCTTAAGTGTTTACTTCTTGGGTCATGTCCTTGACTGCTTCAAAGAACAATTTATAAGCTGTTTGTTTGTGTTTACAAAACACTTCATGCCTTCAGAATTTGTGTAGTTGGACCACTTTCTCCCTGATTGCTTTCTGCAATAGACAATTCAGATAATACAATAGGAGCAAAGGAAATCAGATCATGCAGTTCTTAAGAAGAATATTAATGTATCCATTATTGCAATTTCTCTAATAGAAAGATGAGCGTATTGGGGCAACACTAAGCATCAAATAATCAATGCATATTTATTGATTGATTGATTGGTTTGATTTATATGCTGCCCTTCTCTGGAGACTCAGGGCGGCTTATAATGCATTAATAGCCTTCATACTTTTGTATATACCTGCTTAGTAGGGCTTTTTGTCCCCCCCTAAGCAGTGTTCTTTTTTATACAAAGTCAGCTTATTGCCCCCACAATCTGGGTCCTCATTTTACCTACCTCAAAAGGATGGAAGGCTGAGTCAACCTTGAACCTGGTGAGATTCAAACTTGCAGTAATTGCAGGCAGCTGGTGCTAGTTAACAGCACATTAGTCTGCTGCGCCACCAAAAAATGAAGTATGAAAACTGTTACATAAGAGGGTTAGTGTTATAAAAATATGGGATATCTGTGGTGGGTGGGGTATGTGTGGGTTTTTTGTGTCTTAAAAAGGGCAAGGTAGCTGCTATACAATTGAAATTCTGCCCCCCATTCACACATGACATAGTGAGTTTGTTTGTCTCTTTCCAGGTGCTGCAATAAGGATATAAACATTTTTAAGAACATAAGACAACTCAAAATGCTTAATTCTTTATCAAAAATTTCAAAGCAGTTTACGTCTAAACTTATGAAAAAAAAATGCAAGCAATCTCTGAATGCTAATAAAAGGACTCTTGAAAATGAATGCAATCAAAAATGATATTGGAAATAAAAAAAAACATTAGGAACAATCCAAAAACTTTGAGCAATTTGCAATTATAACAGTAATTGCCATTTTAAAGTGTTGCATTTATTTTAAAAGAAAACCTGTGCTATTAGCTGAAGTTTTTGGCATTTTAAATCACACAAAATCTCTTTGCAAGTAATGAAAACTGAAACATACAGGCAATCCAAATAATCTGTTATTCACATATTTTAGTTGCTTTTAACAAAGTAACTTTTGAAACTTAAAACTGCTTTTCCTATGTAATGCCATCCAAGAAATCCCATTTTAACAGACCAAAACATTGTGATGTTGTTGGTGGTGAGGATGATGGTTGTGACAAATTTATAGAGGTGATCAGTTTTATATTGGAGAATTGGAGTTGTACAGGCATTAGGAATTTCTGTTTCTATATTCCTGTATTCGTATGGGCATTACTTTTTTAACTTTGATGTTGTCTCTGTCTTGTGCCATATATTTTCTATATTTCAGATTTCTAGTTCAGATTTCACTAAAATGAGATGTTTTGCTTTTCTCATTTAGGGATGATGAGAACAAGGGAAACCTATTTTGTTTAGATGGAAGTTCATTAACTTAATGTAGGATGTAGTCCATTATTTGCTTTGCTATCTGTATTCCATAAATAGGGCTTTAGGCAATGAAGTTAATATAAGAAAGGCATTCCTACTTTTAGTAGCTTGGGAAGAGGTTTGTTTTCCTGATCAAAATCATACAAAAATCATAAAAAGACATCTGAATAGGTTGGTTTTCAAAGAATAGTTCATTATTTGCAGTAGCTTTCTACTATAAAGGCAGTCTATTCTGAGTTTGTTTAACAGAAAAAAGTACTAGAAGAAGTGGAACTGGTTTTCACAATTGAAAATCAGTTTTCATGACTCTGCCTTTCCCATTCAAGGCCATTATGTAATTTTGCCATAATACTCATAGGTATAGCTTGAGGTAAATAGATTTACAGCTTTTATGGACATGCTTCTATCTATACCTTCTATCTATACCTTTAGGAATACTGGGAAACAGTTATTAATAGGACCATAACTAATAACGTGGGAAAAACTGAACAGACATCCCAAATACTTTTTTTATCCATATACTAAATGTATCTTAATTTTTCCTTAAGTAAGATATTACAATTAAGTACCACTGTCAGCTACAAAATGATCTGAAGAACAGCAGCGTAAAAGATGCATGCATCTCTTTTAAAAACATTTTTCCAATAATTAAATTTGTTTTCAGCACAGTTAAAGGGGAAAAATATTTTCAGTTATTGGGATTTTGTTTTTGTTTTTTAAAAAAGCAAAAATAAAAAGCAATGTTACAGACTGTCTAGTTTATCCCTCTCTAAAATACAAGTGTATATTTTAAGTTCAATCCATTTTGATGTCAGCTTTGCTGTTCTCTTAATACGTATTGCCTTCAAATTATATGTCTTTTAAACAGTGGTAGCTCAGCAGTTTTCCCGATAATGCTTCTTTGCCTACCCCTACTACCAAGTCATGTCTGCTTCATATGCAGTGGAGTGGAGCTTTGGTGGCAATCAGTGATTAATTAGTTCCAAAAGTGTACAGTCCCCAAGGATACCCTTGGAGATGCTTTCCAGGTCTTGTTTAAAAGAAACATATTGCTTGCATTTACAGGTGTTGGTAGAGTGAATTTAGATTGGCTATAACTCTGCTCTGAGTTTGTTACATTGCTGTACTTATCCTGTTCTCCTGTTACAGGCAATGTATTAATTGTATTGAATGAACCATTGCTAAAATTCAGTGTTTGCAATACTTATATATTTTCACCACTGGCCATTAAATTGTTTCCACTTTTGTTTGAACAACAGTAATCCAATAATCCTTTGTCCACAGTTTCTCATAATTGCCAGGCTAGCTGGGTGGATGAAAGTTGAAAAAGACCCAAACATCTGCAAAATACCATGTTGCCTACCTCTTCAATAGAAGTTTACGGAAGAAGGAAAGAAGAAAATAGATGGTCTTCACCCATGTTCTCTTCTCTATGTCAACAGTTACATCATTCCAAAGGTTTCCCAGGCACAGAATGTGGAAAGTACATACAGTAGATCATGGAAGGAAATCAGAATTGGAAAAGTCCTTTTTAGTTTTACAGAAATCTTTACCAGCTCAAAAGGTTGGGATTTTTCTTTTTTTGCAATGGGTTGTGAAGTCAAAACTTATTATTCAATATTTTTGTGCCATGATATTTTCAACATGTAACTTTTTCATTAATGCACATTTGATGGGCTAACATGGCAAAGGAAATGTTTCTGAATGTGAAAGTATGGTTTACTGTCATGAAATAGACAATTTTTGTATGCAAAAGACAGTTCTAATTAGGCTGTCAGATATACACATGCACAAGAACATTGTGAAAGTGCCCTTATTAATTATTTCATGAGGCATTGCTTCATCCTATCGCAGTTTTTGAAACTTTATATGGAACATGAATAAATCCTGTGGATCTCAACTAAGCCTGGAGTATGAAACAAGTGTAATTTTTTAAATGACTTCTACCTTACTTCAGAATTTCTATTTTAAGTACCAGAGCACCAATATAGACCCTAGTTTCTACTAAGGAACCCACAGGAAAAGTTTGGTGGGGTAGCAGTTATTCTGGGAATGTTCTGATAGTTATTAACCCTTCATTTATGCTAGGATAAAAATGTGGAATATATGCCCAGATGGATACAGATGAAATTTGAGATTCGTTACCTCAGTCCTGAGCTAAGATATCAAACACATCATGGTGTTTGATATCTTAGCAGGAATACTGGCAGGAATATTTGACTCCAGTCTCAGTCTGAGTTTCTTCTACTATGTCCTACTAGTGGATTATGATTTAACTACATGCAACCCCAGGAGATATTTCTTTGAGAAGAATATCTTTAATCTGATTATCTTCAGGCATACTGGTATGAAAGTGCCAAGAAAGTCAGCCATCTTTCGGTTAGTTATCTAGCTTTGTAGAGTAACCCCATAGTCATTAAAAGCAGTGCTGAGATTGATAACAAGGGGGATATTGCCACCATTTATGTAGTATTTTGTAACACAAGAAAGTAAAGTGGGAAATGTGGGGCTGATCACAAAGAGCATTTGTACTTTGGAGATTATTGATGAAATGTAACAGTGCACATGCAAACTACCGCACTGTTTATACCATGAACTACTGTTACATTAGAGAGTATATAAATGTACACTGTAACCTGCAACTTATTGTATACCTTAGTAACAGCCTAGTACTATCAGTGGGGAACATTTCAAATATATAACAAGATTTGTCAGTATTTACTCTCCCCATATCTTAACTTTTGATTGATTTTTTTTGGCTGACCCATCTACATTTCATATTGTGTAATTGGGTATCTTCCATAGGTAAGTCTGTTTGGTGAGTGATATAGAGTGAAGGCCAACACATGTGTGACTTTCAGGGTTTTATTTACACACTGAAGTGACATTTGAAATGGAGAGTGAACATAAGAAAACAAAATGGGAATGATCAGAGCCAACAGCTATGCCTCTTTTGTACTGTAGAAGCCTACACAAGGTTGTACAAACCACCATCTTCCCAATAGACTCCCCGACCATCACAATTTTGCAACGCCTTCTGTTCTGTGGCAGACAGATGGAGATTTTATTAAATCAGGCCTTAAACATACAGAGATGATTTTCGCTAACAGCAGGCTGTGTGTCTGAGAAGACTGAAATATTTATCTGCTATTATTAAAATCACTATTATAGGATACAGTGACAACTTAGAAGCAGATGCTTTTTTAAAACCTGTGGGAAAATACAGGGTAAAGGTAAAGGAAATATTGCGCTAAATTATTCACATGTGTAAATAGTCTAAACAAGAATACATGAAATTTTCCAAAATGATTCATAGCTGAGAAAACAACCTGAGAATTTGGGAGGTTTTTTTTTTTTTGCACTATTTCAACGATTGTGTTAGTTATGGCTGGGGGTTGGTAGATTTTAATGTTGTTAGGTACGCTGCATAAGAGAAGGGTGAGAAACTGATTTCGTGCTCTATTTATTCCGATGAGGTTTGGAGGTTTACTGATAAATACTGTCATGTAACCCCAAAAAGAAAACCTAAATCTTGCAATAGTCAGCAATAGTAAAGAAAAACGATGTCTAAGCTAGTTAAAGATTTTGTCATAAATTTAACAAATTTCTTTGATTTGGCTTATGTAGGTCAGCACATCGCTGATTGGCCTGAGGAAAATGCACAACCACCCATTGTCACCAACTTCTTTTTATCAGCAGTGGATTGGATTACGCTGAGAGATGATTTAAACCTGAACCTTAAGGGCTCTTGCAAACTGCAGTCTAGTATCCAGTAAGGTTTTCTCCATTTCTCCCAACTGTATCCCACAAGACAAAGCAATATTTGGATGGAGACAACTCAGCATCAGCTTTCTGTCACTACTATGGCCAATATTCTGAGTTGTGCATTTGTATAAGGGACAGGGGTGAGAAGTAGGGAAGAGAGCAATTGTATACCATGTCTATATTGTGGTCAATTATCCATCTAAAGCTTCAGTTGGTTGTTGGGGAATAGATTTTAAGAGGTGAAGCTGATGACATATTTGTTTGGATGTGGCAGCTTGATTGTGGCATATTAGTAGCAGATTTGAAACTAAATAATCAAAGTTAGGTTTTATTTGTAGTAAAGAATAAGAGATAATAGTTCAGTTTGTTACACACCTCTTTATTATAAGGAAAAGTACAACTATGGAATTATTGCCTATTAAAGTGTTAATTAGAAGACATGTATATGAAAGATTTGGCATTATGTAAATATGTGTAATCAATCATGTTGCTCAAATTATTTAATCAGAGTTCAACTAAAAGTTCTTTAATCAGTTGGCAGCCATAACATCAGAAGGATAATAACAAGGAGATACATTTTGCATGTGTAATATCTTGTTGAAATGCTGATCCCAGTAAGGACCAACCTGGCATTTGATCTCTCTGAAGATGACCTTCCTGTTAATTTTATGAAGTTGTCCAGATCAGGAAATAAGTTCCAACAAGAAGACTAGAAGTCTATTTATTGAGAAAAACTGCAATAATGCAAGTGTGACTCTTTTTCTCTTTCCTCCCCCTTATAAACCAGGGACACAAATCTGAGTCTCTTTCTAATATTTTCTCTTCACCTGGGCTCAAAGCATCTTTGTCCATCTGTTGTTATCTTATGGTTTTAACTCCATCCCTATATCTCCTTAGATGATGCCAACGAGCAATGGCTGAGATGTTTATGAGACCTGTGAGAGTCTCAGAGTAAGGCTCAGAGAGCTTTGGTGGTGCAGCAGACTAAAGTGCTGTTAAGTAGCACCAGCTGCCTGCAATTACTGCAAGTTTGAATCTCACCAGGCTCAAGGTTGACTCAGCCTTCCATCCTTTCAAGGTAGGTAAAATGAGGACCCGGATTGTGGGGGCAATAAGCTGACTTTGTATAAAAAAGAACACCGCTTGGGGGGGGGGGCGAAAGCCCTACTAAGCAGGTATATACAAAAGTATGAAGGCTATTGCTTAATGCATTGTAAGCCGCCCTGAGTCTCCGGAGAAGAGTGGCATATAAATCGAACCAATAAATAAATAAATAAATAAAATGGTCAGTGGTCAGGTGTTTCCCACTGCTCTCCCCCTCCAAATTGGAATTCACATATTATACTAGCCTTGAAAAACCTTGATGAACCATAATTGGTTGCATACCACCATACATCCTCCCTGACCTTCATTGCCCCCATGGCACCTTCCCTGATCTGTACAGCACCTCTTATGCACTACTAAGAACCCTTCCCAATCTGTAGAAATTCCATGTGCCTTCCCTGACTCATGCAGCACCTTTGAGGAAACTGAATGAGAAAGTTGGCAGGAAGTCAGAAGTTTCTCCTGCTCTTTTGCCCACCTATCATCAGAAAGGGTCTGTAGGGGTGCCTATGATCATTATCTGTTTAGATAATATTTTGGAAACGATGACACAGGAGGGTATGGGTAGTTTCTAGTCCAGTGATGGCTAACCTTTTCCAGACCAAGTGCCCAAAGTGCACAAGTGCGCGTGAATGCATGCACATCTGAACCCCCAAAATGCAATGTGCATGCACACCCCCACATGTGCCCCATCCTGTGGATGCATGTTTCCCCGCATGTACCCCTGCACATGTGTGTGTGCCCCCTGCACATGCCCCACCCCGTGCATGCACATGCAGCCCCCTGCACATGCCCCACACCCCATGCATGTGCACGTGGGGCCCCTGCACATCCTCCCGCATGTGCAGCAGAGACCTGATGACCAGCTGGCCAGCGGGAGGCACATGTGCATGCATGGCAGAGCTGAACTGAAGCGACAGTTGTACCCACAGAGAGGGCGCTGGGTTCCACTTGTAGCACACGTGCCATAGGTTCGTCATTGTGGCTCTAGTCCATTCTGAAGCTGTAATCGATAATGTTATTTAAATTATTGAAAAAAAAATTCACATTTGTGAGATAGGTGGCTACATAAATATGATAAACAACAAGAAGAGGAGCATTCCCAGGAAGGGGATAAGAAACAAAGCTATATTTTCAAAAGAGTATCTGGTTTCTGTGTTGTCATACTATCAAGTCATGCAGCTACCCAATGCAATACAGTTTATTTATTTATTTATTTATTTATTAGTCATATTTCTATGCCGCCCACTCTCCGAGGACTCTGGGCGGCTTACACCAATAGACAGTATACTAAATAGCATATTGCTCCCAACAATCTGGGTCCTCATTTTACCCACCTCGGAAGGATGGAAGGCTGAGTCAACCTTGAGCCGGTGAGATTTGATCCACTGATCTGCTGAACTAGCAGTCAGCTGAAGTAGCTGCAGTACTGCACTCTATCCACTGCGCCACCTTGGCGCAGTTGATTTTTAAAAAATGGTATTTCCTCGGGAGGGGGGGAAAAGAAATAAATCAGCTGAATTTAATAGTAAGTTGTATCTTTACTACAAAGGATACATAATACATACAAGGTTGACTCAGCCTTCCATATTTCCGAGGTTGGTAAAAATGAAGACCCAGATTATTGGGGGCGATATGCTGATTCTGTAAACCGCTTAGAGAAGGTTGTAAAGCACGGTGAAGCGGTATATAAGTCTAAGTGCTATTGCTATAATACGTTGCTGATGTTTGCCATTTAAGGAGCCAGGAAAATGGTCTTTGTCCTTCATAGTTTCGAAATAGGCCAAAGGTGTGTAATAGCCCTTTTATCCTTCTCTGTAAATAAAGTTCCACATAGTATTTTGAACTTTGTCATTTGCACCCATGTATATGATAAAGCCACTCTTAATCATCTGCATTCAAGTTAGAATAGAGGATCTCGTCCATCTTTTATGCGTATGGTGCACAAGTGTAATTTTCCACATTGGCTGTACCTCCCACAGAGATGGGGATTTAACAGAAACACTCTACCCTTCTGAATTATGCACATATACTGTACCTCATCTTGCTTAGTTCTCCATGAAATGTCAGAAGTACCTCCTACCGTGCCATGTCGACAACTCCGGCAATACTGATTAAATTTCTATATACTATCAAATTGCTGAGTCCTGCCGTCCATAAATTATGAAATCTGTCTTAGACTTCATAAGCCACTTCTTAAATGTGAATTTTCAGCTTAGCAGGGTTGTGTTATAATTTTATTTATAGGGTTTCTTTTAAAAAAAAAAAAAAAAAAAGCATGGCCCATATTTTAAGTTTAAGGAATTTAAAATAATTTTAAATGTATTTCTTTTAATGAAAGAAGTAAATAGAGTAACTCAACCTATTACTTGTAGTCCAAGTAAGGAAATGATGTTGCTGCATTCTAATGCAAAGCCTCTCTCTCTCCCTCTCTCTCTCTCTCTCTCTCTCACACACACACACATACACACACACACACACACACACACACACACACACACACACAGGGTCTCTGTGTATGCTTTCCTACGCATACAGTATTGTACATGCATGAATGCGCACAAACACACGCATAGAGAAGAGAGTCCTACCTAGATTCTGTCTCTAGGTAAAAAATATTCTGTAGAGCTGTAATCAAGACCAAAATATTACACTAAATACTGCTGCATACCAGGACATAAATGTTAATAGGGCTTTTGGTCATTTCACACATCAAATGTGTAGTTTCTCCATTCTAGGCTGCATATTTTGAATCACATTCGGTATTGTTGACCTTTTAGCCTCAAATACTAAGGAACATAACATGAATAGTCTACTGCTGTTAATCTAAAGATTCTGGCTCAAAGTTATTATGCAAAGATCTTCCTGGTTTGGTTTTGTTTTTAAATTGGGGGGCGGGGAAGGAACAGTAAAAAATGAAACACCCAAGTTGCTTTATTCTAGCCCAATCATTGAAATGCAGCTGTTCCTATCAACAGGATCAGCCAGATTCATGTATGAACGGATAGCTTATTGACTCATAGCTTAGGAAAATACGTATTATTTGTCCCGAAGGTGCTGTTTCAAAAGGCAACTGGACTTTGTTTTTCGTAAATTCTGTGACCTCCTCTAGTACTTCTTTTGGAGGTAGTGATTTCAGCTTTTGGAGTTGAAAGTCCAGTTGCCTTTGAAAAAGCACCTTTGAGACAACCATGACCTGGATGACTGAGAATCTCCATAGACATACATATTATTTATTTCTCTAAAAATATGCATGCCTCCTCTTAAAGAAAACAGCCTGAGGCAATGTTTAGCTATTAACAACTACATTCAATTCAACATAAAAAACAGTGAAAGTTAAAACAAAAACTAATCTTATTAATAAGACACATAATAGTCTATGACTGGTGCAATCAACTGCTTGCATTCAAAGACGCTGAGTCAGTCTTAATTATCCATATTAAGTATGGACCACAAAATGATAAAGCCAAGTGTGATTGAAAAATTAAAATAATACAATAAAACTGCAAACGTTTCTCCAAATTCTCCCAACGTCTTCTTTCTACCTCTCCTTTCTGCCCTCCTCCCCTCCCCTCTCTTTCTCCATTTCCCTCTGCTGCTTCTGTTCACCCCCCTTTCATGTGTAAAGTGTCCCTGCCCCAGACTAATATATAACCCAAACATGGCCATGTTTCCACTGCCAAGATAGTCTTTTAATCCCATGACAAGAAAAACCGTGAAAAACCCTCATCTACAAAATTCATTTAGGAAATGGGAGGTGAGAAACCATTTGTATCCTTGCTAATCAAGGGTGCATGCTTAACTGTATCAACCTTCCGTCCTCTTAAAATCTTCCTCACTTACTAAAATGTGTCCACAAATCAGTTCTTTTAGATTTCCCACCCCAAAATGTATAAAACACATCTGGCTTTTTATTGTTCAGAGTCTCTTTTTCTTGCAAAGCAGGCACCCAGTGGTCATTGAATAAAGCTTAGTCATTTCTTCTCAACGTTGCTCTTCTTTCATCGGCAAAAATTCCAGTGAAACAAGAAATAAACAGACAAACTGGAATCCTCTGAAGTTACATTTGTTGAAATAGACACATCCAAATCCAGCCTGTAACAATGCTCCTCCTGTATTGTACCACAATTAATAGATATGAGTCACTTTTTGTGTTAGGACCTTGAAAAGCACTTCAGACTCCAGCACCATGGATAGCACCAAGCAAACTACTTACTCTGAAAGTTTATACTAAAACTTTTAGTATCAGAAGATGGCAGCACCTGGCCGTTTTTTCAAGTCAGATGTCCCAGATTGCTGGCATGGGTTGGAATTTGGGAGAATGCTTTGACCGCCAAACTTTTAAAGGCAATGAAGTTGAACTTGAGTCTTGGTGATTACATGCACACAGCTCTGGATTTTACTTGGCAGCACCAAGTAAAATACTAGGGCAGGCTTCTGACTTGGAATATTCCATCCCTTGATTTTTCCAAAAGCTCACAAAGGAGATATTGACTAATCAAGGGCTGCCATTGAAAGTTGAAGGATTGAGCTAAAGGCTTTCCTCAGGAGGCTCAAGAGACTTTAGTTTTGTAATGGTGCCTGGACCCAATACGTCCTCTGTTGGGACTGCTGATTCTTCTGCCATTATTTCTAAGTACAGATCATTGCTAAACTTTAGAGTCATTATTCATTTGTCTTGTGGATTAAACCTTCCCTGTTAGAGACAGTTTACAAATATATCTGAATTTGTTGTTTAAGGAATGCTACAAGGAGCAGCTTGTAGATATCTCCACATGCAGATATTCTACTCTAAATAGCTTCCTCCTTATAAGTATGAATTGGAAGAGCTTGCTCTTCTATGATAGTTGCAGCAGGATGTTTTTTCACATGGTTTTGCATACTGGCATAATTGAAATGATCAAGTTAGCTAAAGTGCAGTGGGTACCAATAAAATCATGTGAACTATCACAACAACAGTATTTGGATCGTGAATTACAAGATGGTAAAAGTAAGCATAAAGAAAGAAATAGAAGCCACATCCAAGGAAATATAGTGAGTATATATTTAGCATGCTAAATGATGTTGAATCAATTTGAATATATTCAAACTAAAAACAAAATCAAACCAATTGATGAAACAAGACAAGAAATATGATCTCAGCCTAAGTAAATATTATGAAAGGAAAAGAAAACCATTGCTTGAAGAATCTAAAAATATAATTTTGGTTTTATTAACCGATTCACCTTCTTTGGTGGCTCAGCAAAAACTTTCTTTAAAAAAGTTGTTTTTATGCCTAGCGCATTGATCCAAAGGCCTCAACAAGAATTGAAATCTTGACTGCAGTGCTAAGCCTTCCTCCCAAGTGAGAACAATACATTTCTGCAAGTGAGATGATAGAAATCAGGAAGAGGGAGGAAATTGTAAGTGTAAAGGAATAGCAAGTGCAACTGATTTCTCTGTACCTTAATTTACAAAAAAACAGCCTTTTCTCTCTGAAATCTTATCCCTGCACAATTCAGAACAATGGCTGTAATGGAACTTCTGATGATATTACTTCAAATGCAATTTTATTTGCTCTGTAGGAGTACAATACAATGCAATTTAATTTTATCTAAATGGTGTCAAGTGATACTGAGCCATCCCCATGATGGGGAGCTTGTTTGCATCTAACTTCCTGAGCTGTAGCTAGGAGGCTAGTTTCTACCAGAAGACAACACTGAATTTTGTACTTCCAAGATATCAAAAATAATGCTGGCAAAATTAACATATTTTAACTTAGGAGGGAAGAAGAGAGAACATTGGGATCATAGGTTGTTCTCAAAGCACCCCAGTGGTGGGTAGCTGTATATACTTCCAGAGACATACAATTGGTAGAACCTATTTAATTTCACGAAGCCTAGGGTGTTTCAATTTGCCTATTTTGGAGCTCACTGCATGACCACTTCCTTGCAAGCTGAGAGCTCAGCATGAGATATTAAGGTTTTGCTAGGTCATATCAAGAGATTTAAAAGAAAATCTGTTAATATTATTTTAAAAACTATTCCATTTATTCCTCTTCTCTCTCTCTCTCTCTCTCTTTCTCTCTCTCTCTCTCTCCCTCTCTCCCATGCTCTCTCTCCCTCCCTCCCTCCCTCCCTCCCTCCCTCCCTCCCTCCCTCTCTTTCTCTCTCTCTAAACTTCTGTTTTTTGGTGGGTATATTGAATCATACCAGTTTCTTGTTAGCCATTCATTCGTTCTAATTCCAATACTAAAAAACTTAGTGGGATAAGTAGTAATTGTTAAACTCAAACGATGTGGTTATGAAAATATACTATGAAATATTGAGATGTTGATACTGAACTTTAAGGCCTCTTCTAGTCTCATGGATCTGTTTCTTGATCTATAAACAAGACAACCTGGACTATCTTCAATAGAAGATTAACTCCAGCAGACGATTATCAGATGCAGTGGTGCAGTGGTTAGAGTGCAGTACTACAGGCTACTTCTGCTGATCACTGGCTGTCAGCAGTTTGGCAGTCCAGGTCTCACCAGGATCAAGGTTGACTCAGCCTTCCATCCTTCTGAGGTCAGTAAAATGAGGACCCAGATTGTTGGGGGAAATATGCTGACTCTGTAAACTGCTTAGAGAAGGCTGTAAAGCACTGTGAAGCAATATATAAGTCTAAGCGCTATTGCTATTGCTATCAGTTCTAAACCAGGACAATTTACCATCTATTGGATGCTTAGATATGCCTACCCTCTTGTTACTCTCCGTTGATCCATACATATGCCAAGATAGGACAATGTATTCCTAATCCAGTTTGGATTATGGACAGGTCCTGTCCCATATCCATCCCCCATTCTCTCAATTTGATAGCTTTCCAGTAAAGCTACATGTTTACAAGATACTCAGTTCTCAGCAGCTGCCTAGCACTATTGAGGTTCTAGTTTCCTCATCATGCTAAATCGGATGCCTTTGATATATTATCTGGATTATTTTAACCTGTCTTTTAAATGCAAAAGAAAATCTGTTATTAAGTTGAGATGCATTAGCTGGACAATTGGCCTGTGTAGAAAGAAAATTACTGTTTTCATTAGCTCTGACTAAGAGGTGAATGTTAATATGAACTTAGATTAAGAAGGTTTATTGAAGTATTTGGATTAATTACACACATGCAAACTTGTGGCTATATTCAAGAGAACATGTATGGGCCTCTAAAATGAGAGCATGAACTACATTTCCTTTACAGTATTAATGGTATTAGAATCCCTAATGCTTGCCTGCCTGCCTGCCTGCCTGCCTGCCTGCCTGCCTGCCTGCCTATCTATCTACCATCCATCCATCCATCCATCCATCCATCCACCCACCCA
>WNWU01000030.1:8825092-8865376 GCA_012654045.1 Ptyas mucosa | reverse complement strand
TATCTATCTATCTATCTATCTATCTATCTATCTATCATCCATCCATCATCTATCTATCTATCTATCTATCTATCTATCTATCTATCTATCTTTATTAAAGATATTCAGATAAACGAAAAGTAAACATAAAATTGTAAAGAGTGAAATTAAAAAGAGGGATAAAGATAACTGAATAAGTAGAAAAGATAGTGCAGTTAGAAGAAAAAAATAAAAAAAAATAACTTTTCTTTACAGCAGTTACAAACAAATTCATTATCCCTCTTTAAAGTTACAAGATGTTTCTCATCTTCCTATATCCAATCCTAATGCTAGACTTCTAATAATATTTTTCCTAAAAGTATAGGTTTATTTTTCATTGATTGCAGTATGTCAGGTTATGTAGGCTAATTAGCCTTTAGGGAGGGAGCAGAATTTATAAATGGATTTTTTTTTGATGCTGGCACGTGCTATAGTCTGGGATTACATATACCTGAATGTGGTGTCCAAATTATGCAGAAAATATGTATGAAGAGTTTGCACCTACTGCTGGGGAGCTGGGTGAGATATATTCTATACATTTATGAGATGTAATGGATGTTGATGCCACTGCATCTCCTTGAATTAATTAGCTCTTAATTTCCCCTTTACAGTGAATACCCTCTCCTCTGGGTTTCTGAGTCTCTTCCCAAGGCAGCATCAACTAGGCAACTATTTAGCTCTGCTTCTGTACCAGCTGGCAGCCAATAGCTCTCTACAGGGACTTAAAAAGGGGGAAAGCAGCCAATCATGCATAGTGTAATTTACATCTGATTGATGAAGATCTTAGAATCACAGAAACAATTAATTTGTACCATGGCTCCTGTGGGTCTAAAACTGAAAGATTTTTGCCACTGGTACAAACATTAATTTTCATCTTGATCAATCTCCCATCTTTTTATATGTCACGTTTGTTCATGAGATACTTTTAAAATCATGCATGTTAAACAATGACTTGGGCAGAGTGTGTATTTCAGAATTAAATAATCTAGTTCAGCAAATTAACCATCTGAATACATTTGAAATTAGCCACAGGGAAGATTTTGCTAGTATATATTTATATAATATTAAGTTGAAAGTTTGCTCTTGGGATTTTCCACAACAATTATGCTTGTTTTCACACTTTCAACATTAGAGGCATACTGTGTCCAGCACTAATCTTTTCAAAGTGCAGTGATTTGAATAGAACGCTTGCAAAGTGTTCATTAATCAGATTAAAAATATCCATTAAAATAACTTGTGTTCATTATATTAGTAAGTGGAATTTGTTTTCATAAGACCTATGCTGTGCTTACCCAGTCTGGTGCCAGCTAAATGTGTCAGCCTTCAACCCTCAGAAATCCTGGTCAGAGCCATGAGCTGACATGTAATACACGATTGTTTGAGGTACTGCCTAGTTTCCATAGTTTCTGCTCATTCAGTAAGATCAGACAGAATGATCCACTTAATTAAGCAATGCCATTTATTGGGATGTAGGAAGTGTGCCTTCTCTGTAGTGGTGCTTGCCTTCTGGAATAGTGTCTATCCAGAGTTCTGCACAGCTCCCACCCTAAAAATGTTCTGAAAGTCTTTGAAAACTTGGCTGGTTTCCCAGGCTTTGAGTAGGGTGGCTTTAAGCCTGTAAATTTTGTTGTTGTTTTTGTTTGGTTGCTTTGTTTGGTTTCTCTTCTCTTCTGGATGCCTATGGCCTGTTTATCAAGTTTTACTGTTCTTGCTTTTATAGTATAAGCAGCCCAGAGACATCTGTAGTCCATTGGCCTCTAAAATTAAATAAACAAAAAGTTATTTCAAAGACTTTATGAACTTCAAATGTATTTTAAACATAAGAAGAAAAATGGGTATTTTCTATTTGGGAAACCTTGAGAATTGTGTTGGCTCTCCCATTCTAAAATCCAATCATGATAACCTATATTTAGTAAAAGAATAATCCCTTTGAAAGCAGTATTATTCATTCTAGTATCTAGGCCTAAGCACGATGGAGTCAAATTGTGCAATTTTTCAATTACAGGCTAATTCCTGTTCATTTGATTCTTCACAAGGTATAACTTGTACACCCCTCAGAGCCTTTGGAGGAAGATGGTTTATAATTTAATAAACAAGCAACCAATTTTTGAAACTTTTAAAAAGAATTTTAGAAAAGAATAAGAGACACTTCAAGCATCTTATTTTTTGATCATTGTTATTATATTGTTTCAAGTTGAAATAAGCTCAGTGATCATTTTAATGCAGGAAATAATTTAAACACTTTATTCTATTAATTACTCATCTGTTGTGTTCTTAGTCAGAAAATCCAGTTTTAGAAAATAAGTGGAAATGCTATGTATAGATTTGATGAATGTTACTATATTAACCAAGTTACACACAATCACAAATAAACTATATTTGTAGTTATTAGAATTATATAAAAATGGTATACCAAGGCATGCTAAAATTTTATTATTTAAGCAGTTGATAACTTACATTCTCTTGTTACACATAGTTACAGACAAAAAAATGCAGCATTGCAAAAAACATTGGCATATTTCTTTGTATCAGGACTCAGGACATAAATCTGAATTGGGTTTCAAAGGAACACAACAGTGCATATCCATGGAATATATACTGAGAATATATGCATATCTGAATTGTTGTCTCCTATTCTCAGTTACACATGATCATGATTTACCAATTTCTGTAATTAATAGAAAAATAATGAACAATTTGCTTAACCTTGAATGTCTATGGAGATTCTCAATCATCCAGGTCATGGTTGTTCCAAAGGTGTTTTGCTAAAAGCAACTGGACTTTTTTTTCTTGTTACTTGAAGAAGTTTCATTTCTCACGCAAGAACATGAAGCTTCTTGGTTGAGAATCGAAACATTTTCAAGGGAACAAAACAAAATCCAGTTGCCTTTTAGAAGAGCACCTTTGGGATTTAACCTTGAAGATACAGTACATGAAAAGACGATTCCTTTTTTCTGATGAACAGAACACATTTAAAAAGCAATAGCACTTAGACTTGTATACTGCTTCACACACTACTGCTTTTACAGCCCTCTCTAAACAGTTTACAGAGTTAGCATATTGTCCCCAACAATCTGGGCCCTCATTTTACTCACCTCAGAAGGATGAGTCAACCTTGAGCCGGTGAGATTTTTTTTTTAATTTGATTTTATATGCCGCCCTTCTCCGGAGACTCAGGGTGGCTTACAATGCACTAAGCAATAGCCTTCATACTTTTATATATTTATACAAAGTCAGCTTATTGCCCCCACAAACTGGGTCCTCAATTTACCTACCTTAGAAAGGATGGAAGGTTGAGTCAACCTTGATCCTGGTGAGATTTGAACCTGCAATAATTTCAGGCAGCTGGTATTAATAACAGGGTGCTTTCAACCACTGTACTACCAAGGCTCTTAGAGATTTGAACTGCCGAACTGCAGCCAGCAGTCAGCAGTCAGCAGAAGTAGTCTGCAGTACTGCATTCTAACCACTGCGCCACCACGGCTCTTATTAGTGTTATGAAATGATTCTAACACTAGAAGTTTTTACTTTCTGCCTAGGTATCAAACAGTATATTAGAAGAAAGAGGGAATACTGAAGCCCAGGTATAAAGGTACAGTTATGGAAAAGACTGATAAAGAATGAAAAGTGATATGGAATAGCATTTTCAATAATAATGTCTAGTTGGATAGAATATTGTCTAACATACATACTTGCTAAAATCCAAACAGAGCTACAAGCCCAAGCTTAACATACAAATAGAGACTGGAAAGAATTACATGGCTTCCAAGCATAGACTGGATAGATTCAAAATATGAACCTTCACTATAAAAACATGTGGGCTCTCTATTTTAAACATGAGGTATGTGGCCTGGCAATCTGCCAACCTTCCCAGGTAGACCAGACAAGAAACATGACCAGATTTAGACCTAATTTTACTTTATAGTAAGGCTACATTAAAAGAATCTCAGAAGTCTGAAAGTACAAATGTCCCACTGTCTCATTTACAGTCTGAGGAGTTAGGGAGGGTCCATTCTGAGCATCTTTCTCTGCCCACTATTCATCTGTGGGCTATGGCCTCTCTTATCTACATTCCTTAGGCAGCATTTCTTTCTCCCATCTCTCAAGCTTTTTCTCACAAAGCAGTACACAATCACAAGGAAAAACACATTCTTTACAGATCTCTGAATCCTAATCATTAGCATAAAAAAATAGGTTAAAGAACAAAAAGGTAAAACATATCTTATAGCAGGGCAAAAGACAGAGATCACATTGAACAAAAAAAGAAAGCAAGTCACCTAACAAAGATGGAAAACTCTGAACTAATCTAAGGGGGAGGGGGGGGGAAACAAGTTCACACAGAAAAGCCAAAGTGGAAGCAAATAAACAGCAGTCATGTTCTTGAGAAGCTAGACCATAACTCAAAGTTTGAAGATGGAGTTTCTGAAACTATAATATCTCTGAGTTTTCTATATCTCCAATTCTGATCAGGTAACATATTTGCATGAGTGAAGAGGGAGCAAGTATAGTTTTCTCTCATATTCTCATCCCAGTGAACAACTATTCTAAATAAAAACAAAACAAAGCTGAAGTTGTTGACATAATCAAAAATAGAAAGTTAAATTTTCTCCATCTTTTCTCACAGAATCTGTTGCAACTAAATGTGAGATACTTTGCATTACTAGATTTTGTAAGGCAATATGTGACTAATATTTTTAAGAGTGTTGTGTTCTTACTTCCAGGGCTTTGAGCTCATTTGTTAATTTATCATGAAAAATCCTTGAGATTGATGGAAGAATATTCTATAAAGCCTACCACGTTGTATTTTATTTCAAAGTCCAACCATCTGCAGTCAAATATAGCATAGCACAACACAATATAACTAAGTACAAATTTATTACAATAACAGTTCAAAATGATCCTTGTGTCTGCTGATTTAATTATGAACCCCAAAACTACTCCTTGTTAAATCAGAGGTTAAAAACGTATTTAGCAACATGTGGGTTTCCAGTAAGTCACAAGGATTAGGAATCCTGTAACTGGATTGTAACGTGGATGAATACTAGAGGAACATTTAAGAGTTCCTAGTTAAGACAGCGGACAAGAAAATTAGTCTGGAATGAATTTTGTAGAAAACATAAAATGGGTTTAACTTGAAATAATTAAAAAAAAACACAGAAAATGAGGAAAGTCAAAAGATAAGGGGAAAATAGCAGATAATAAAATAAGGAAAAAAGAATCAATAGAAGAGGAACAAACTAAAGATAAAAGTTGAAATTACAACAGGATGAAAACAAAGGGGGAGTAGAAAAACTGGGAAAGGCATTTAACATATATAAACAACGGTGTTTCAATTAAAATATAGAAAAGATGATAGTCTATGTTTCAGGAATTGCAGAAAAAACTGCTCCTAAAGAGATTTTTCCCATGGGATAGCACAAGCATGTATCAAGGAAGTTGTATGAAGTATCTACCCCCTTGACCATTCCTTTCCTGTATTCATCACAAAAAAAAAATTGCCTGCACAAATGGCAGGCCATGTAATAAACCTTTTACATTATATAACTTCGAGTTGCAAGTCTTTGGCCTGTGAACACATATATGATGTCTGAAAGATTTCCTTTGGAGAGAACCTGTAGTAAAGATAACATTCTTTTCTTCCGCTGTCATCTTTGTACACAGGTAATGACAATGTGAAAAGGGAACTTATTCCCTCCTTAGCAGTATAGAGCAATATAATTCAGAATGAAGTTTTCATTGGGTATTCTACTTTTTATGCAACCTACTTTTGAAGGTAAGGAATGCTGCGTATAGTACAGTTCTGACTGATAGTACCATTCTTTTCATATTCAAACTGAAGTACATGTCATTTGGTCCAGTGGAATTTACTATCTTCAGAGTGAGTTTTTGTCTGAAAAATAGTTGTTCCATACTGCATGCCTAGTTTGGGTCTTTTAACAATGCCAATAAATTTCATTTGATTTCATTTGTAGCATATTCTGTTTTTTCCTTTCTTATGGTTGCCTAAATCTGCTGACAATGAAGCACAAGCAAATTAATGTAATATGTCAGCATTTTAATAATACAAAATAATAATTTCCCAAAATATAAAGTAATAAACCCTACCGGTAATTAAAACAGTACCAACAAATCTATGGAATTTTTTAAAATTAGGACATAAATTTTTCACAGACAATTTCTCTGTACAGATAGAAAAGATAAGAAGCAAAGCTTATGAAATCTAGTGAAGATATTGGCAATGCTATTAAATTCCAAAAGGATACAGAATTCAAAATTCAACTCATTAAAGTGCAGAGATGGCCAAAGGAAAGTTGGGAAGATGACTGTGTTCCAGATGTTGAAGAATTTCAGTTCAATATTGTCAGGTTGAAACTATAGTTGTATAATGAAATGGTTTGGTTTCTGCTTTCTTTCCTTGAAGAAATATGTTGTTTTTCAGGTCTACTGTTAGCAAGAGTGATAAAGCTGGGGTGGGAACCAACAAGGGAATTCCAGGTCTGATGACAGGAAACAAACAAAAAAGGAAAGTGGTAGCTTTGTATGGAATAGACAGGACATAACAATGAGGGCAGGGGAGCTAGCAGGAATGAAAGAAAGGGATGGGGGCAAGGCCTGGGACAGAATTGGATAAAGCCACTTGGTGTGTGGATGTTGTGTCATCATTTACATGGACTCTTGGATTCTCTTAAGGAGGAAATCTAGAAGAATGTTTTATCATGTCATAGATGATTATCTTTAACCTTAATAAGAGGGAAGTATTTGAACCCCTATGATGTGGAGTTCCTTTGACCAGTCTAGGAATCCCTGAGAAGATGATATGACTTGTTGGTCCATCTTAAAGATGTTTTAGCTTAGAGCAGGAATCCTCCAATCATCCTAAATAAAAAGCTGTCCAATATTTGCTTAACAATCTCCAATGTTTTCAGGATGAATGCTTCTCACTACCTAATAGCATGTACTGTCAGGAAATCCCCCCTCCCCACATTTTGAACTATTTGTAAAACTTCCAGCCATTGGCTCAGGTTCTGTCCTCAGACAGTATGGAGAAAAATCCCATCCTCTTCTCTGGGACAACCTTTCAAGTACTGCAAAACTCTATCATGTGTAGCCTTCTTTAGGCTTTGTTGTTGTTAGTTGCGAAGTTGTGTCTGACCCATCGCAACCCCATGGACAACATTCCTCCAGGACTTCCTGTTCTCTCCCATCCTCTGGAGTCCATTTAAGCTCACGCCTACTGCTTCAGTGACTCCATCCAGCCACCTTTTTCTCTGCCGTCCCCTTCTTTTTTTGCCCTCAATCTGTCTCAGCATTAGGCTCTTCTCCAGTGAGTCCTTCCTTCTCATTAGGTGGCCAAAGTATTTGAGTTTCATCTTCAGGACCTGGCCTTCTAAAGAGCAGTCAGGGTTGATCTCCTCTAGGACTGACCAGTTTGATTGCCTTGCAGTCCAAGGGACTCACAGGAGTCTTCACTAGCACCAGAGTTCAAAGGATTTTCTTTAGGCTAAATTTCTTTAATTGTCCATCATAAGATTTGCCTCCACGCCCTTTGTCATCTTTGATGCTTTTCTCTGCACTCTTTCCAATTCTTCACAATTCTAAAATTCTAGCACACTACCAAGAACCTCCAAACTACCTTGAAGCATTGTTTGAACAGACAGTGAGTTTGATATAGTTATGAGGATGTGTTGGTGGACTTTTGTGAGCTATGAGGCTGGAAATGCATAGGAACAGGATATTAAATATTATATTAAAGTAATATATTTTCATTCTTGTTTTCCAATGAATTTCAAGGGGTGGAAAGAAGAGACAAATGTTTGCTTGTGTTCTGAGCTCTACCAACTGGAGAACATTTATTTTCTGCTGACCTTATGACTGTAATTTCTCTTCTCCTTTTCCCCCTTTTAGTTCTGTGTTGAATATTGAATATTGTATTGATTTAAAAATTTTACATAACCTTGAAATTTGCTTGGAGAAATAGGGACAATGACTTAAGGAAGTCTATTTTTTCTATTTTGCAACTTTTGGTTGATTGTAAAATTGTGCTTCCTCTTTAACAATAAGTGAATTTTAATGCTGAATCATTAAATAAATTTAATCATTAAATTAAGCATGTTTTTTTTATTGGAGCCTTTTAGGGTCTGTTTATTTCAATCCTTTATAAATATTAAAAAATATATATTTTAAAACTGGTTGCCATTAATTTCTGATTATATTGAATGTCGCTTTGATTTTGAATTTATTTTGAATTTTTAAAAATCCATTTTTGTCATTTTTTCTGAACAATAGATGAATGCCACATCTAGATAAATCCCAGCTGTCTAAATTTTTCAAGCTAATTAGTCTAACTTGATTTAAACACAGTACATTTTTTGAATAGGAATGGTGGATAACTTGTTTACATAATGAAATATATCTGCTTGGAAAACTGAGAATTCCAGGGATAACAAAATGGTGAGACTTCCATCTTCAGTAGGAATCTAACCAGTTTATTTTATGACTGGGTAATAGGCAGTATCATATAAATGGAACTGGCAGAGTAAAGTTTTGAGATGACAACATGACAATAGCTTCTGCAGACAAGGCAGATTGCTTAAAATTCTACCACAAAAGTGATTACTCATTATGGAAATGTTTCATCAAACATAACATAAATTGGACATACAACATATTAATAGCAAATTTTGTTTACACATTTTATCTCTATTATCTGTGCCCATAAGAGCAATTCAATCAATTTTTCACTAAGTACTTTTCAAAATATAATTACTCTTATGGGCAGATCTATGAACAGCCGCACTATCTACACTATAGTTCACTAATTGCACTTCTGAGCCATTATAATGAATTATTCTTCTACGTTCCTTAAGAAGATCAGTTAAAGCTAATCACTTCCATCACATACATCACTTCTAAGAAATCAATCTATAGCAGCCTTTTCATTTACAGCTTCATTTCTTTTTAATTTTCTAGCATTCCGGGATATGGCAATAAATACATATATCATAATCTGTTAGCATCATAGATTTAGTAAGTCAGAAGCATAGCATGCGTTGATTAGTTTATGAAACCTTTGAGGCATCTTTCTCTCTATATTCTCATTTATTCCTACAACTGGACTGTGGAAAGGATTAAAAAAGATGCTTTGCAAAGTGTATTAGTATGAAGGAAACATTCAAGTATTTATGACTTTTGCAGAGCTCTTGCCCCATCTTGGTTATTTGCACATGTTCTGTGCATGTACAAGCAACACTTCTGCAAGGAGCAAAGAGAGAAAAATCAGAAAGTTCAGTTCCGTCTTGAAAAAGCACCTTTGGGACACCCATCACCTGGATGACTGAGAATCTCCATTAAGAGATTCTCACAGCTGTTTTGATGCTTTAGAGGTAGGCAGTTTGGAAAGCAATTCTTTCCCAAGCTTTGCAAAGTCCTAATGCAGTTGAAGTACAGTGTGGATTGGGATGAAAGAAGTATGTTAAAAGTGAGAGCTAGCAGAATAATTCTTCACTACACAAATGAATTTAAAGCACGGGCTTTGAAATCACATTATCTTTTAAAGAAAGATTGCCTGGATGCTTTGTGCCCCTACAGGATGTACACTTAAGAACATTTCTCTTTTTGTTTAGAAAAAGAATAATTAGTACTTTATTCTAATTATTCGGGGTCCCTGAGCCAATAGATAAAAAGCTTACAAAGAAACAGTTTTGGGGAGTTATTATATCAGGGTCTTCAGCAAATCCTTATTCTTTCCAAGTGTAATTCTATCAGTTTTCTTTAGCAAGATTTATTGAGTGGCATACATTGTGGTTATAAGAATTCTAGAATCTGAACTCTTTCCCCTTAGAAACCAATTTATTCTCTTGTAAATTAGCATGCAGACTTTGTGATTTTCTTTGTAAAAACTTTCATAAGATGAGATAAAGAAGCTTGTCTTTTCATAATGATCTTCTGCATCTTTATCATTTGCCTTGTACTTTCCTGTTGTGTAGTTTAGTGCAGAAAGGAGAGATCAAGGGCATCAATGAGAAAAAAAAAAGAGTCAAGACCTTAGAGTCACATTGAAGACATCTTTTTCCAAGGATCTTCCAAAACCAGCCTTGCATATAATGGCAGATGAATGGACACAATAGTGTAACTGTATCATAACATTAAGATGCGGTTTCAAAATGTTTGAAAAGTCATGTTAAAATAATATATTTGCTATTGAAGACTTACCTTGCTGTGAAAACCTGAGGTCAAAGCGAAGGAAAGTAAAGAATACCTGAATACATTAGCATACTCTTCAAAAGACACAATAAAAAAGCTAAGAAGGAAGCAAAAAAGACCAGAACATATCCTCTCCTGCAGCTAGCACCCAGATAAGCAGGAATTAACATCAGGGATCAATCAAGCAGAAAACAAGAATCCTAATTAAGGAATTACCAAGGAGAAAACCACACGCCCGCCAATATTGGGAGGGCAAGCTACTGTATAAAAATAGGGAGCAAACAACACACTCATTGGCAGTGATTATATTACCTACTTGGGTAATGAAATGTTTACAAGCAAAGAACCAAAGTCTCCAAAGTTCAACCCCAAGTTAAATGTACTCTCTTATATTGGAGTTATTGTACACATCAGAATGTGTGTATGTATCCTTGACTCAGATCTTTAAGACTTGGAGATAGACATGGTTGGCAAATGCTAATCCAAATTTATTGACATTATTTTATAATTTGATATTTGGTTCCATCTCAACTTTGTCCCTTCCTTTACTTTTTTCTTTTCTAAATTACAAGCTATTACTAGTTCACCATTCTCATATTCTCCTTACTGCTCAGAATTATCACTGTGATTCAGAAAGGGGTCTCTCTATCCGTTGGTCCACTAATTGGCTTTATTTATTACTTTCAACCCTGCTTATGTTTCATGCAAACTGTCAAGTTTTATCAACAAATCTTTCTTTTTCACCCTCTCGTTGTTTCTCTTTCTTATTGGTTTGATTAGTGAACTTTTCAGGAAACCTTCCACCCTCGGTGAAATTAAAAATGTTCTGCTTGGCTGCTGGATGAATTATTTCAGCAAGGTGCTAAAAATGTCAGGTTATGGGTATTGCAAGTTGTGGTTGTTGTTTTTAATTGCCAATCTTTATTGGTGTGTAGGCAGCTTGACTAAGAATGAAAAACATATTACTCCAGTGAAATAGTATTGCTAGTCTCCCTGTATCTTGCGTTTAAAATTTGAAAGTTGAATAAGATAATTGCTTGCTGCAACTTTTATTAAAGTTACCAGAAGTTGCTACCATAACCATAACTTCTAATTACAGTTTTAACGTAAGTCGCTTTTACTATTGCCATATAGAAACTCAATAGATGACTCATAGGTTTGCTACTGCCATTGGAGGATATTGATAAAAGGAACCAAATCAAACTATACATTGGGAAACTATTTCCAGAAGATAACATAATGCTTAATGAATGCTTAATTGTACAACTCAGGTTAAATGGGTTTAGCTAGTTTTACTAATAAATACATAAATAAATATATTAATGCCACCCAAATAGATACAGTCATTTCAAAGGCTATAAACTGATGCTGACTGTGGTCAAATCTTTGGCATTAGGAGGCCTCCATCTAATTTTTTCTAGTGATTGTGTGAAAGATACTCTGTGTGAATGAGAATGAAGAAGAAATTGATTAATCAGGGTCCAGTCACGCAAAGAAATGCTACACACACATACAAATCTGATACAATGTATTTGTTCATTTTTTTCCAACCAGGAACTACAAAATAAGGATTCTTGGACTTGCAAATGGCTTATAGAGAAATTAATTGCCCAATCTCTTTCTATTGCTTTTTCATCTAGAGCAGGGCTGTCAAACTTGCAGCGTCACGGCAACGTCACATGACGTATCGGGACTTCCCCCCCCCTTTGCTAAACTGGCTATGGGCGTGGCCAGCATGTGACACATCTGGCCCATGGTCCATGTGTTTAACAGCCCTGATCTAGAGCAAACTTTGTTTATATGCAGTTGAATTCTGTACAGGTGGTCCTCAACTTATAACAATTAATTTAGTGATCGTTCAAAGTTACAACAGGAAAAAAGGGTCTTATGACCGTTTTTCACACTTATGACAGTTGCACCATTCCCATGGTCACATGGACAAAATTCAGATGCTTGGGAACTGACTCATATTTATGACCGCTGTTGTATCCCAAGGTCACGTGATCACCTTCTGTGATCTTCTGACAAGCAAATTCAATGGGAAAGCCACATTCACTTAATAACTGTCTTACTCACCTAACAACTTCAGTGATTCACTTAACAACTGTGGCAGAAAAGAAAATGTAAATGAAATGAAAATGTTGTAAAATGATGCAAAACTCACTTAACAAATGTTTCACTTAATAAGAGAAATGTTGGGCTCAATTGTGGTCGTAAGTCAAGGACTGTCTATAGTTTACTTCAGAACTTTTAAATCTGAATTTTGTTGGCCTTATCATAGTCTGGCACCATCTCATATTGGGGTGGCAGATCTCATATCTCCCCCCTTCATGATGCAGAGAAGTATCCTTATTTTCTTCCATAAGACTTGGAGTTTATGATACTTTGGAAAATTACTGTAGTTACCTTTACATAAGAAGCAAAGATCATTTAGGGATCCAATTAGAAATTCAACAACATATAACTGTTCCTCTTCTCCCATGAAATCATTTTAGAAAATGATTTGTGCTGTGCAGTTGTCACATCTGTTAAAGCTGGAAAACAAGCAATTCTTAATTTTTACTTGTAATTACTGTTAAGATTTCTAATATCTTTTCACTGCAAATGAGGAAGAAAATTTAAGCTCTGCTACTTGAAATCAATACAAGAAGTTTATTTTATGCAAACACAGAGAACTTTCTCATGATAGTTTGGGGAGAAAAAAGTAGAATTGCCTGGAGATGATATGAGTTTATTGAATTTTTTCACTTTACTGTTTCATAGGCTGTATCTTAACCAGATGCTATAATCTGATTGCATCAACTTAGAAGTATATAAAATTTTATTTTAATGTTAAAAAGGCTACTAGCTTTGGTTCTTAGTTTCTTTTTTTCTTTTTCCTGCACTAGAATTAGAGTACTGAAGGTAATACAAGATAACTTTAATAAAAACATTTGGGTTTTATAGGCTTAAATTTACTTATTCATTTTCTACATATATAGGGAAATTCTGGTAGGTACTCTTTAGGGTTGGTATAAAGCAATATACATTTTATTGAATGGGGGTGAAATGTCTATTAATGTAGCTGATATGGATATAAGAGTTCTGATAAATCATTTTACAGTATTCAGTGTTACATTTTCTCAATTTTTTTTTAAAGAAAGCATATTGTAGTCATTTTTAGTTTATTCTAGAAGTAAGTAATATTGACACAGTCAGCTATCATTTTGTCAGAACCATTTTATCACTGCATCTAATGAAAATGTATGTCTTCAATTCTTTGTGTCTTGACCAGGAGCTTTTACGTTTTGCTTTAAAGAAATATAAAACCCTACCAAAATTAAAGCCCCTTGTTGTAGAAATTAAACTCTAGACAAAATGAGACCAAAAAACTATGGAAGAAATTATTCTTCAAGAGCACATGGGTGGTACAAGATGCTAATTTTGGGCACATAATGCTCAGCCACAATGCAAAATGTTTAGCTTTGGCATTTTGAGATATATTATTAAAACCATTATGATTACTTTCTCCATTGGGATGCAGACTGATATATAAATAAAAGGAGAAAATGATTTGAAAACCATGGTTTATGGTTTAGTGGTCCATGCAAACCCAACCAGTTGAGGTTTGATTAAGACACAAACCATAGCTTCCTGTGATATGCATGACAGGGCAAAGAAGCCCTAGTTAATGTTGTGAATGAACCATAATGATGGATGGATCTCCTGAACTAAAGTTTAGAGAGTAGAAAAAGGCAAACTCTTGCCAATTTTGGCCACCAGTATAATATAGAGGAGATGACTAGGGCTTGCTTAGAATGTCCTTTTATTTTTGGGCTGAAGGAATAATGTTAAAATTCTCTAATCTAGCATGTGCATCCACCAGACCTTGTTGATTTTGCTAGAATGATAAAGATGGTATCATGCTCTGCTTTTGTATGTGCATGTGATACCATCATACTTGTAAAAAAAGATACAAAGCTTGCTTCATGGCACTGCGTTTGTTATTCAACTCCCCCAGCTGTGGGCCTTATGTACATAGTAAGGAAGATAACCTTGATGGAGATATGCAGGAACTAAGGCAAAAGGAGCTGAAACATTTTTTTTAAAAAAATAGTTTTTATTAAACAGTTTTCTTCATTTTATATCACAATTTCGATCTTTACAGTGTTCCAGTATCAGTATATCTCCTAAGTACGTACAAATTATTTTCATTATTCTTCCTTTCCTTTTGTGTACATATCTATTCTATACAATGCATCAATATTGCAATTACATACCTTTTATATTACCCTTTATTATCACATCTTAATTTACTTTTACATTCTTATTCTTTGCTTCTATTCTCTAACCAGTTATACCATGTGCCCCAAATCAAATAGTATTCTGTTTCACTTCTTTCTTTTATTTCCATTGTTAGCCTGTCCATCTCCACACATTCTAACACTTTTTAAAAAATCACCATTTCATCCGAGGGAGTACTATCGTTTTTCCAGTATTATGCGTAGATGATTTTAGCTGCTGTTATTATGTGTAATATGATATACTAAATTTTTTTACTATAATTTCCCCTTAATATACCTAATAAGAATAGTTCTGGTATTAGATCTATTTGTTGTTTAGTAATTTCCTCTAGCCAATTTCTTATCTTTGACTAGCATTTCCTTGCATCTGGGCATAGCCACCACATGTGGCAATATGTTCCTTGCCTCCTTTTACGGGGCTGAAACATTTTTGAAGTCCAGACCAACACTGTTAGAAAATGATAATTACCTAACTTGTTGGGTTGGCAATATATAAGCCAGCATTAGTGTATCTCTGTGTTGGCTGTGTTATTTTGCATCTGCTCTCAATCGCTTTCATGTGCACACCCTTGCTACTCTAGGGTTGCTCTGCGAATTTCTCAACGAACACTATTATGTTGTGGGCTACGGCAAGAACAGGCAGCATATATACAACAGCATTTATTGACTTAACTGGAACTGCTGAACAACAGGCAAATTCCTGTAATTTATACTCAGGGCCCATAGTGCCTCAACCAATCATAATACTTGAAAAAGCCCACCCAAATATGAATGTTCTAAGTTTCCCTCCAAAACAGTTGAAGTTAACAGTTAGGGTTGCCTAAAGGTTAGTTTCACTTTAGCAGGGCTTAACACAACTGTATGTATTCAATACATAACAAACACGATATTATTCAGAAATGGTTCAGGCAATGGCCTAATTCACTGGATTATAAAGAAGAGGAAGATGTACAGCACAATCAGCCTGGCAAGACTATAGATTAAATCAATAAAAATAGTTTTAGCCTTTGTGTGAAATTGATTTCCTGGTCCAGCCTACCTGTTGGGGCTGACATATTACTGTGGCTTAGGTTTTTGATTAATACAATTATAAACAAGGATTTTTCAGCACAATCCTATTCATGCCTACAGAGAAGCAAGCTCAAATAAAACCAGCAGGATCTCGTTTCAGATCTCTTTGTCTAGGAACACAGCCTTAAAATACTTCTGAGTGGAACTACTTCTTGGTCATTTTTGATAGAGTATTCGAGTTTGGGAGAAAATGATTGCTGAGCCTGTCATATTAATCAGAAAAGCAAAGAGATTTATAACACGATAGGAGCATAAAGTTTACCTTCATCTTCTGCGATACAAATGGGCATATTCAGTGCTTCTGTTATAGAAGAGATTCTGCAATAATAATGCTACTATTATAATACAATTTCTGTAATAATAGCATTTCTGTTATAAAATACCATTACAGAAATGCTATTATAAGGCAAGCATGGTTGTTTAGTATTGCTTTGGCAATAAAGGTGCTAAAAAGGCTCTGCATGTTATAGGAAATTATTGCAATTTTTTCTCATCTGGCACAGAAAATTTTTCACCCAGAATCTTGTCTGCAGCTGCAGTCTCTGGAAAGCCACCTTCATACTTCACAATGATGTTTCTTTGAATTACAGTAAACATTGTGCATTTATAACAGGAAATTATTGGACGGGCTAAAGGCAAAGTTCCCATCCACCACTATTCCATCTCTGCTTATCTTAATTCACCTTCTCTCGGAAAAAGAAATGTTTCATATTGGAAATATTTGCATAGATTTATCACATTTGCATAGCTCACCATTGTGCTTGGAGGGGGAAATAAAACAAAAGACCCCCATCTTTCCCAACCATCTTTGTTTCGTGTGAGCAGCCTCCCCTTTAATGGATACCAGTGACATTATTTTATTCATTTCTCTTTTAGCTACTCGGTGATGATAGATGCCACTGAATAAAGACTATAAGGCCTAATCCAGCAAGAATGCATTGTGTGAAGAGAAGAGACTTCTCTGTGTGAGGTTGCTCATTATGTGGGATTTAATGGCTGCAGTCATGCAACGCACATGGCCGAGGGTGCTTAAGATCTAGCATTTGTATGTGTGCAAGGTTGCTTAGTTTTAACACTGTGTTTAGTTTGGTAGTTTAACACTGGTCTAGTCTGCTTGAGTGATATATGGTTCAGGGATGATACAAAAGCAGAAACCATTAATATTTTAACAATTAAAATATGAACCATTGAGTTATTAAGTATTAAGTTAAAAGAATTCTACTAAAGTGTGCACAATGGATTTCTGACCAATATTCATGATGGAATATTGCTCCTTGTTGGCTCTGAATCAGTGGTGGGATTCAAATTATTTAACAACCGGTTTTCTGCCCTAATGATTTCTTCCAACAACCAGTTCACCAAACTGCTCAGAAAGTTAACAACCGGTTCTCCCGAAGTGGTGCGAACTGGCTGAATCCCACCACTACTCTGAAGGCGGGTTAACTTCTGAAGGTAAAGATGCCTATGGATCAGTTCCCAGTGACTGCAGTCATGAAGTTTTCCTGACAGAATTAGAAAAGTGGTTTGTCATTGCATTCTTCCGAGATCATTTTTTTCTAGCTTCCTATCTTGACAGATGCTCTGGGATCCCCAGATGCTTTCCCATCTAAGTGCTAACCAGAGCCAGTCCTATTTAATTTCTGAAAATAGTCACTACAGATACACAGAAGAAAGATTTAAAGGAGGGGGGGAAAATCGAACTCATTATTCTGTCCATGAAATCACCACCATTAAAAGACTAAAGATGCTGTTTTAAAAGGCACAGTTCAAACACCCACAGAATTCTCAGAGCCAGAAGCAAAGGTTAGCATAAAAGCAGAGGTATCAAACTCATGTCATCACGGCATCGTCATGTGATGTATCGGGACTTTTTTCCCTTCGCTAAACTGGGCGTGGGTGTGGCCCAATGGTGGGATTCAAATTTTTTTACTACTGGTTCTGTGGGTGTGGTTTGGTGGGTGTGGCATGGCTTGGTGGGCATAGCATGGCTTGGTGGGCGTGGCATGGCCTGGTGGGCATGGCATGGCTTGGTGGGTGTGGCTTGGTGGGCGTGGCAGGGAAAGGATACTGTAAAATCTTCATTCCCACCCCACTCCAGGGGAAGGTTACTGCAAAATCCCCATTTCCTCCTGATCAGCTGGGACTCGAGAGGCAGAGAATAGATGGGGGAGGAGCCAGTCAGAGGTGGTATTTACCGATTCTCCGAACTACTCAAAATTTTTGCTGGGGTGGCCAGCACATGATGTATTTGGTATGCGGACTGGGAGTTTGACAGCCCTGGCATAAAGCCATACTGTAGCATAAGGTAGACTCTTAAACAAAGAAGATACCTCAAAAAAGGACGTGGGGTCTGCAAGTGCTTTTTCCAAGTAACAAATGTTATTAAAAGGCATAAGCTTTTGTCAGCTGCAGCTCACAAAACCGTATGCCTTTTAATAAGATTTATTAGTCAGAAAAGGTGTTACCAGATTCCTCCTGATTTTTTTCTTTTTGTCATGGCTCTTCCTACAATGACTGTGCTTATGATATTACTTCAATTGTCCTTTGCTTTGCAAATGTCATAAATGCAAGTATTGGTTGCAATATTATTTTTTCATCACGTTGTAACTATGATCAATCACTAAACAAGACAGTCATTAAACAAAGACTGCCTGTACTGTACATGGTTGTGAAAAAGATTGGATTTCCTTTCTGAATTACACCACTAATAATGCATTTTAAAATGCAAGGATTAGGGTTTTTCCCCTCTGAAAACATGTTTAAGGTAGTTGAAACCTTTGGAATTGCATACTTGTTTCTGATGTTGATGTGCATCTACCATGAAGAAAGCTAAATACTGCAAAAGAATGAGATATCATTGGTAATCAATAACTTTTTCAAGAGATATTATCAAGTTCTATAAAACTTTATTCCACTTTAGGAATTCAACTTAGGGCATGCAGGGTCTAAAGAGTTTGGAATGTGGTTAGAATGAATTTATCTGCAATAGTAAACTTTGTGTTTTCACACGTACTTGTTCAACACTACTTATATGGATTTTTGAACCACACAGCTCCCTTCTCTAGTTAATAGTAGCTTTCATTTTGAATGCCTTTTCATAATTGTTTTGTCCTGCCTTGACTGAAGATATTCCTGATAATTAAATTATCTGCAGTAACTCCAGGGCTTGCTGTTATTAGCCTTCATTGGTCTGGCAGGAGCTGACCAAATAAGTTTGTTAAAGTTCTAGTTTGTTAAGTTTAGGCAAAGTGGGCTCAGTTCAACCCTGAGCTGCAAATATTCTCTTCCATAGCCAAAGTGTTTGAAAATTTCAACCTAAATCTCTCAAAAGGAACTCTTATGGCGAGTCAAACAAAACTCGCCCCCCCCCACCCTTTTCATTTCTCCCATGCTGTTTTAGCACAGATGAAAGTTTCTTCCATTCTGATATCTTTTAATGTGTTTTGCTTTTAAAGAGGTCTCACGCCACAGTCTACATTTGCAGAACTGGTTTGATGAAATGTCTTTTGGGTGTTTTGAAGCTGGCCTTTGTCTTTCTTTCTTGCGAACTTCAGTGACCTCTGTCATTCCTCTGTCATTGAGAACCGCAGATGTTTTGCATTAAGATATAAATATGGACCATTCATTCTATCAGAAAGGCCTTTCCCTATTCTTAATGTTTAAGACTTAGTTATAATTAAGCATTATATTTGAATAGCCTGTCTGAGACCCAGTCTATACACTCAGAATAAAGGAGTAATAAAGCTTTTCCCGGCCTTTATCTCTCTGATTGTGGGAAGAACAACTAGCCTATATATAAGAAAATTAACATGCTAGGTTGGAATTCCCCATGATAATTTCTTATATGCAGGAAAACCCTTTCCGTCCCTCACATAGTTTCTTTTGGTATGCAGTCATACAAAGTACACCTTGAACCTTTTAAATTAATACAATAATGTGGTCCAGAGAAAGCATTTTCTGCTAATTGCTGTAATATACAGTAGTGTGTTTTCCAGACTAGAATTGACACTGAAAGGACTATGTTGTATATCTGAACTATGGATTCATTGATGAGGTACTTTTAAACATTCATTTGCAACAGTGATGAAATTCAATTTTTTTTACTACTGGTTCTGTGGGTGTGGCTTGGTGGGCATGGTGGGGGAGGGATCCAGCAAAATCTCCATTTCCACCCCACTCCAGGGGAAGGATACTGCAAAATCCCCATTCCCTCCCCACTCCTGGGGGAAGGATATTGCAAAAACTCCATTCCCACCCCACTCTGGGGGCCAGCCAGAGGTGGTATTTGCCGGTTTTCTGAACTACTCAAAATTTCCGCTACCAGTTCTCTAGAACCTGTCAGAACCTGCTGGATTTCACCCAGATTTGCAACCAATATAACAGAAATGCAAACCGTTCTTCAAAAGGTATTTTAGGCAAATTCCTTTGTAGATGCAATAATGATCAAATATAAGATGCTACATTAACATAAATAAAGCTTTCTACCTGATCAGCCATATTTCATCATTTACTCTAATAAAGCCATGGCAAAGATCTCAGCTTCCCCATATGTCTTTCCCAATACTGACTTTTCCCTTTGTGTTCAATTGGTAGTTCTAACACTCTTGTTGACATTTCCCACTTGATGTTTAAGTGACATGTTAAGCTGAATGCTGTGAAGATGGAATTCCTGATTTTAATGCCACCAATTAAACTTATAAGTGTTAAGATATTGTGTGTTTCCTATTCTGCCCAAGGATCTACACTGTGATTCTTTTGCAAATAATTGCTCTCTCGCTCTCTAAAAATAAACGTTTCCTAGGCTCATAGCATTGGTATTACTCCTTATTCCAGACTTGGATCTCTTTGTGTAAGGCTTCCATCTTTTGGTTTCTGTCCTAAGCATTGGCAGTCTCTTCCTTGTGGTATTAATTTCCATCCATTGCACCTGAAGGAGAGTTCCTAATCAAGGAGAGAAGCAACCTAGAACTAGGGAGAAATTATAGTTTATTATAGAATAAACGGACCCAAATTTAGTACCCAACTGTGCTTTTTTTTTCTCTTTACAGAGGGGAAAATAATTTATTTTTCAGCAGAAAACTCAGGGTACAGGATGAAGCACTCTGCCCACAGTCTAGTGGCGGTATTCAGCTGGTTCGGACCGGTAGTGGGGACCTATGGGTAGGCCTGCCCACCCACCCTGGCGCTATGCTGTTCTATTTAGCCACATTTTCATGCGTGCAGGCTGTGCGCATGAGCAAAGCACATGCGCGGAAGGCCATGCACATGCGTGGAAGGCACGCACACGAGTGAAGTGAGTGTGTACACACGCTCACATTTTTGGTGCATGGCGAACTGGTGGTAAAATTATGTGAAACCCACCTCTGCCATAGTCAGTGAGAATCACAAATTATACATATTTAATAATAAATAAATTGCATGGCTTACAGACCAGGAAGCAATCACCGATTGGCTGTGACAATTCTATGCTCATGGCTTTGACAGGATACCTTCCTATCGATTCAGTTCTATATGAGTACTGTAGACATTTAAACAAATATACATGTCCATTTTAGCATTCTGCTTTGCTGAAATAGTCTGCACAATCCATATAATCATTGCTGACTTTTAATTGTGGATTGAAGGGAAGTTGGGTGATGGAAAGGCTAATCATTTCGAATTGCCCTTAAAGCAATGTACCTTTTTTATCACTCCACCAGAAAACACTGCAAAGACACATTTTCCTATTCTTTTCCTGGGTAGTTTCACTGAAACCAACCATGAAATTCTTCTTCTCAGACAGAGTGGAAAGAGAAAAATAAACGAGTCCAAATCCATGTGCAAAAGCTTTTCTTAGATGCCTATCTTGGCCTGCAGTCACACACATTACCTGTGCTGTTAACATCCTGCTATTACAGACTAATAGAGGCTGCCTACAGACATGCCTAGTTACATCTGTTCAACAAATCTTTGCTTGATAAATATGGAAAATTTACCTATTCTATGACAGGAAGTTCCTCCACCCCCACTGCCTTCTTCTTCTTCTTCATGTTGTTTGAAATGGTAACACCAAGGCTACGGTGCCTTTTCTCTGTTATTTCAGGCTTGACAATTTGGCTTTCATTCCTGACAGCTCAACATGGTATTAGCTATTCCCAGTGTCAGATGAGAAGAGTTGATGCTATGCTATGCTGTGTTGGAAAATTAGATGGGAATCTCTCACGCTTTCTGGACGCGCATGTGAGAGAGTTTAGTGCAGCTGCTCAAGACTCTGATTTCCTGGGTTTTTCCGTGGCTGCTGTGTAATTTGATAGCCAATTTGCCCGAGGTGTTAAGAAGATGATGCATTTCCTGTGGGCACGAGGAGGCTGCTAACTAAAGCAGGAAACCTTTCAGGCAGGAAACCTTTCAGGTGCACACAATACTGTACCCCTTCGGATCAAAGGAAGCAAAACCAATTAGCCCAGAAGTTTAACCTCTCTTAACTTTGCTTCTGTTGTGTGAGCTTTTTAACCTTTCTTTCCCCTCAGTACTTTTCTTTATTCTTTCATTTGGTCTCTTCCTTACAGAACCACCTCCTCGTGTTTCTCATCCTGGGTCTGAAGACTCGGCTGCTTAAATCCAAGAATGATTTTTGAGGGGATCAAGTGTACAAGATTTTTGAACGTGTGCCATAAGTCCTTGGCAGTTAGCCAGGAAACCTCAGAGGAGCAAAATTAATGAAGGGAGGGTAACGAAGAACTGGAGTGTGTGGCTGGTAATGCAGTATTCATTTAATTGGAGCAGGTATCGGTGCAAACTTCTCCATTTTAATTGGAAAAGGAATGGTGTGGGGGGAGGGCAGCGGTGGGTATTCAGGGAGAAAAAATAGGAGGAAAAGAATGCATAAAGTTTTCAAGGCTGGTCTGTGGCAGAGAAAGAACTCAATTTAGGCCAATTTGCTCAGCAAGCTGGGCTGCCGCCTCCCTTGGGGATGGGGATGAGAGAGAAAATGGAACCAAAAGAGAACTTGATAAAATCACCTAGCTCAGACAATCTCAGCAGAATAGGTTTTTTACTGAGTTAAACCTGCTTCAATCAATGTGGTTCTTTTCATATAAGTTACACATAAAGAGTCACCAGATTACAATGAAAATTGAGGGTGCTGCATGCGGGAGCCTTAAGGACAAATGAAGTACAGAAGAGGGTTTTTTTGTGGTTGTGCTTGTCACCATCAGGTTGGTTTGTTTGATTTTCCTTCTCTAGTCATGGAAACAAATTTGAGGTTTTCACTCCATCGCTCTTTCCGACTTTCACTTTTCCTTATCATCGTTCCACGTTAGGATTCCAAACAGAAGCCTGAAGTCTGAGATTCACTCAAACTTACGTTGGCATCTCTTTCAACTGAGAAAAGAACATACCTTACATCCTGCTCCATTTTTGCTATGAGATTGTCTTTCCGGTAAATTGAATAGAATGAACATATTTTGAAAGAAAATGAACTAAAAAAGTTTAAGAAATATCCATCCCATCATTTTGTCCCATCACCTACTTTGGCGAGATTTCACTTATAATTCTCCTGCTTTTTTGTTGTGTTAACTCTTAGCAACCATATCGATAGATTTTCTCCATGATGTTTTGCCAAACTTGGTCCTTCTTCCAATGGTGCATCCACTGCCATGAAAAGTAAGTTCATCTAGCTTAAAGATAGATGATTGCGCATCCCCTTCATCTCTTTCCTTCCACCTTTCCCAGAAGAGCCTTCCCCAGAGAGCTAGGTCTTTGCATAATGTGTCTACAATTAGGATAATTGGAATGATATCATTTGCACTTGAGTTAAAAAATGTGGATTGATTTGGTTGATAATCCATTTCTTGGCCTATCTCGTAATTATTCTTTATTCTGGTTTTGAGATATATGTTTAGAATGAAGTTGAAGTAATTAGGGAAGGGAGTAGATATAAACCTGAAAAGATGGTGACAATTTGATATTACTTAACACTAATGTTGAGTCATGTCAGTTTGAAGAGAGAGAAACTTCAAGGGCTTGCAATGAAGTGGCTCTTGAGATGTATCTGGACTTCAAGGAGGAGGAGAAAAAGAAAGAGAAGAGCAGGCTACTCCAGATTCTCGAGAAGGACTCAACAGGTGGACTTATGGCTTTTGCCTGATTGTTATGATGTGATCAACCATAATAGCAATATCGCAAACATATGTTCTGTTGCTAATAATAGATATCAGTGACACCCATTTTTAAATAGAATAGACTGTTTGAATAGACTGTTGTACGCATATTTTCATTCTGATATTGGAGTATTCTATTTCCCTCTAGATTATTCTAAATCATCTTCTGGACTATAAAATACAACTTAAAAGTAAGGTTTTTGTCAGAGACAAAGGGAGAAAAAGAAGAACAGTGAAATGTTGAATTCACCTTGAGTAAAGTACAAGCCTTCATTCAGAGAATTGAATGAAGGAATGAAGGAATAAAGGAAACAAGACCCAAATCAAACCAAGAATTCAAACAGATTACTTTGGAAATGACCATCAAAGGAAAGACATGACTGAGAAATAGCCCAGACACTATTCAAAAGTGCAATATATGGTGCTATTTCAAGTAAGATATGTCAAGTTCATTCTAAATGTGTGTATGTTTATATTTGTATGTTGGTAATGATAATTTGTTCACTGAGCATTTGCATGTATGTGAAAGAGGACGAATGCAGACACATACAAGTTCATAATTTGTTAGTTGGAAAAAGTGCTACCAGACTCCCAATTTTTGGCTACCGTAGAATAAAAAAGTTTTTTGATCATTCTTAATAATTTTTTTTTAGTATGAATCTGTGGCTTGGCAGGAGACTAATTGTGTAATTTTCTGTATGTAGCAGTTCTTTGTGGGTTGGCTTGGATGCCAAACAAGTTTCACTTCTGATGTATTAGTAGAAAATGAGCTCCAACATTAACCTCTTTTTGCAATTACTTGTATGGATCAGATGCTCAAACCTTGGTGCCACATTCCACAGGATTAGCAGTACTTCTGTAAGGATTTTTATTAAGCAACACAGAATAAATTCAATCCTTTATGATGCAAGATGGAAGGTTGCCATGAATGTAAGAGGTTCAAGATTCTTCTATGCTGATTTGCTTGACCCTAGTAAAAATATTGGGGGTGCATGGACTCAGGGGTTAAACTGGAAAGCTGACAGCCCGGTTTGAAACTGAAGCACTGCACAATGGGCTGAGCTCCCATTTTTGCCCCAGCTGCTGCCCACCTAACAGTTCAAAATCTGTTGTGGCCCGCCAGCGGCCTGAATCATGGCTGATTCCGACGACGAGGAGGCTGGTGTGGTGTCGCGCCAGCAGCCTGCGCAGCCAGCACTCGCATCGGACAGCGAGGAGGCTGAAGAGGATGTGGTGCCAGAGGCAGAGACTCAGTCAGGGCCTTCAGAATCTCCAGAGGCTCCTTCAAGTGGAGAAAGCGAAGTGGAGGAGCCTCTCCTTAATGCTCGAGCACGCAGGGCTGCCAAAAGGCAGGAGTGGCTACTCAGGAGGAGGAGGTCTACTCGAGAGTAGGGCTTGAGCATAATTGGCCACTCCCTTAGCCTATTTAAGTCACATGCAGCTAGTGCTTTCTTGCTGGAAACAACTCGTATTTATTATCAGAGTATTTTGGTTTATCGTATCTTGTTTTCTGGGCTGGTTGCCAACCTTTGTCGGTCTTGTTTATTCTTACTACTTAATAAATTTGATAAGGACTGTTGGTGTGTGTCAATATCCTCAGGAATCTGGAGCTGGGGCAGAACAAAGATCATGCAAATGCGAGTAGATAAATAGGTATCACTTTGGTGGGAAGATAACAGTGTTCCATACTTCGCTGCATGCTCTGCAGTCTGATGTTATGACATGCTGGCCCATGACCATGGGAGGATCTCTGGCTCCCTCGGCTAAGAAATAGAGAAATAGAGATGAGCACCACCTACTAGAGTCATATTCAACTGGATAGGGTAAACTTTACCTTTACCTAGTAAAAATATTACATATGGAATCTGGATTTCTATGGTTACTCATATAATCTTATACAATCATGACCAAACAGGCCATGTTTTCCTGCCTTCCTACAATAATTTGAGAACATTTAGAATTTAAAACCTTCTTTTCCCTTCCGGATCTGGGCTCTTAGCACCACAGTCCTTGATTAAATGACACATTTTGGGTTCCATTGTTTTTACCAGCTTTCTCATTCAATTCTTTGACAGCATTTCCTCTCAACTGAATATTGTTATCACTTCTTAATTCTAATTTTCTTCCAAGCTGCCTATATTATCGCCCCCATTTCCATTTCAGAGCCTCAATTCTTACTGTTTAATTTACTAATTGGCTTTTTACCTTCAGATCCTATTGCCTCCTATGTGTGCAGTTTGATTCTGCTTAGGCAGAGTTCTCCCTTCCAATTCCGTTTGCTTGCTCACTCTTTCAGTGCTCTCTCTCTATTGGTTGCTAGTTAGTATGTTTGGAAAAAAAATGCACTTAGGTGTTTTTAATATTGGTATTAGTATTAATGTTATAGAAACTCTATCACGCTACTTGCATGGTCTTTCATGGCTTTTATGAGTGAAATTATATCCCACTGCAATGTCTTCAGGGCTTCTAAGCAGTACAATAATGGTGTCACCAGTTTCGTTTCTAAATTACTTACCGTATTTCCATGTAGATGCATTCATATCTTTTAGGTGGTGGAGACATATAATAGGAAACTCAGAGGTAGTTGATTTATTTTATTAGATTGGATTGAATATTTGTGCTAGTTCATAAAACAGCGTCTGTATCACACATTGCACACAGTATGTGAGCTACTGAGTTCAGCAGGATTTACTCATAGATAAATACATAGGATTGCAGTCCTTTTCATCTTTCAAATTTCTACTGCTTTTTTTTTTTTTTTGCTATGGATATTTTCTCTCCTTTCTATTGTTTTTCATACAATTTCCTACTTCAGCCCACTGTGTTCAAATAATACCTGGCTTTAAAACAACTTCACTCTGAATTACTGAGGTTTTTTTTTCCTTGCTAATATGAGAGTATTTCTCCTTCCTTCCTTCATTTTTCAGTATTTGCATTTATTTTATGTTCCTGGTTTTGTGGAGATAAAGATATTTTACAATAACTCTTACCTGGATGTGAAGCTATTGTTGTTATAGTGCCAAATGATAGGCCCATCAAAACTGGATGGCACTTAGTATGATAGTAAGGTACAGCTGAAGATATTTTGGAGTATTGATGGTGTCTATGATGTGGCCAGACTTAATGGACTCTAGTTATTAATGTTGCCATGCAGGAAAAAAAATCAAAAGCTGGAAACATAGGATAGAATAACAGAGTTGGAAGAGACCTTGAAGGTCTTCTAGTCCAACCCCCTGTTTGAGCAGGAGACCCTATACCATTTCAGACAAATGGCTGTCCAGTCTTTTCTTAAAAGTGTTCATCAATCGGTCTGTTGTGACCCCGGCCCTGGAGGCTGATTTATCTTTGCATGCTGATTTGGAGGATGATATGGAGGAGGAGGAAGCTGTCACGAGATATGTGCCGGAGGGGCCATCTTCACTGGTGAGACGTGCCTAATGATTCCAGCCAAATTGAGGAGGAAACAGAGGCCGGTAACGATGAGGGGGAGCCCCTATTGGAGCAAGAGAGAGACGTCGTAGAGAACAGCTATTGCCACGTCCTAAGAGGTGTGGTCAGGAGACATAGGGCCACACCCTACAAAGTATAAAGGGGTGTGACTGGGCTGGAAAGGTGTGGTGAACAATTTGTTGGTGTTTTGGATGCAGTGGAGTTACAACTGTTAGTTTGGAGTTTTTGACAAGAGTCTGCATTTCTGCCTTAGCCTGCTGCCTGTCTGCCAAGATCTTTGGAACATTGCCCGGTTACTATTGGACTGATATACGCTTTGGAAGAGAACTATTTATTAAAGGGCCAGCTTCAGTCTCTCTAGCCTGCGTTTGTTACTGCCGGGCTATTTAAGCCTCTGCAAGGCCACTTGTGGGAGGGGACAGAACAGGGTCATCTACAACTTCGGAAGACAAGACATGGTTAGTTTTTCTCACCATTATCAAATTTCTCCTTAGTTCTAGGTTGCTTCTCTCCTTGATTAGTTTCCATCATAATTATGGTGGAACATGGAACATAAGCAGCATGAACAATGGAAAGTTTAACACAATAAAAGGTGAAATGAATTGTCCATAGATTTTACACATTGGCAAATAGACAAAGAATGGAATTGGATACTTTAGGTCAGAAAACCATAGTGTTCACTAATCAGGACATGGAAGGCAAAGAAGACATGGAATTGCTTTCATAGACAAGTTATAGCAAAGATAGTACGATTCAGTGAGTGAGTGAATAATATCAGTTCAGTTTCACAGACAACCACTTAATATGGCGGCTATTCAAATTTATGATCCAATCACTGTTAAAGGGACGTTGATGAGTTTTATGGTCGAATTCACTGTTTATAGGATATAGGAGCAAGAAGTGCTGCTTTGGTTGGATATTGAATGCCAAAGTTAGAAACAGTGAGGGAAGTGTAGTTACAGTATCACAAGTTAGGAAGAAATAGCCCTTTGTCTTTTAGAAAACTACTGTTAAAAGTAGTATTTAGCTTCCAGCTGCCTGCAATTACTGCGAGTTCAATTCTCACCAGGCTCAAGGTTGACTCAGCCTTCCATCCTTTCTAAGGAAGGTAAAATGAGGACCCAGTTTGGGGGGCAATAAGCTGACTTTGTATAAAATATACAATAGTATGAAGGCTATTGCTTAATGCATTGTAAGCCGCCCTGAGTCTCCGGAGAAGGGTGGCATATAAATCAAAATTAAAAATTAAAAAAAATGTTTTTTTCTGAATTTCTGGTTCCCATTGCACTTTTTGAAACTTATTTTTAACAGGGCGAAATCAAGTGACTAAGGCTAAGAAGTAGTCCACATGAGTTGTTCTGGATACAAAGGAGTGTATTTCATTACTGCTTTCCTATCTAATATGGTCTCAAGTTCTATCATAAAGGGATCAAATAAATTAAACTAGGAATTGTAATTATGGTTGAAAGGATAAAAATGTCAGAAATAACATTAGTATTATATGCAGCTCTTACAGTGTCTGAAGAGGCTTAGATTCCTCCCACCCCATGGATCTTTTTGCTGTATTCAGTCAAAGTAATTTGTAGTTCCTTGCAATGGGCCTTTCTGCTCTTTGTATACAGGTGCACATCTGTAGATTTTAAAGAGCACCCGGATAAGGATGAGTCTGAAAAAAAATGTAATGTTAAAAAGTGATTGAAAAGATTGCAGAAGCAGGTGTTCTAAATTGTTATTTGTAGTTCCGTTTATTCTTTTCTAACAGGGAATGTATGACAAAGGTATAGGGGAAATTATCTTTACAACCTTTCCGACATGCTAATAACTTGAACGATCCAATCCTTTAAATAAAGTTATAAGCCCTAGCACTAATATGACTGGGCTGCCCCTGATCTAGGGTAGACATGGGAAAGCCTCCAAGCTCCCTTCTCTTCCCCTGTTAAGGTTTTTCCCCCTGCAAATGCCTAATTTTCTTCAGGATCCTGGAAACTGTGACCATACAGATTTTTTTAAGCAATTCCCAGTAGCCTAGTCCAGTGGTTCTCAACCACAGAACCTCAAGCATCTGCGATGTCATCACAGGGCTTGAAAAAATGTTATGATTTAAATCTTGAGTTAAGTGTTAGGGGTCTGTGGCCATGGTCTATGGCCACAAAAGGTATTTAAAGGAGGTCCATGGTGAAGAAAAGATTGGCCTAATCAATAGTGAAGAATGCTGGAAAGTACAATTCAAGAGCATCAAGGAACACACCCATTTCATTTAGTAAACACAAGGGATAGAAAGGATTCAAAATGATATAGCTACCCCCTAAATGCTTTATATCCCCATAATAGGCTGTTTAATTTGTTGGGCTTCATTATAATTAGTATTTTTGTTTCCAATGAATCCATTTCATTCTTAATTTAATTCTGTTGCTTTTTGACCAGGAAGGCCACCTATTTATTTATTAGTATGTTAAAGCTGCCGTGACAGCTTGATGATATCAAATGAAATATTCTCTTTTTAGTCTTCCAAGAGTTAAAAAAACAGAGGACTAGATTGACTGCTGTCTTTTGAGTCAGATCTGCTCTGTCATTCACTGGACATTTAATTTAATGGAAAAGCTTTGAATCCACCCTCACAAATAAACACACATAACACAAAGGAATAGACTGAAGCTAAGCATGACTAAGTTTGGCTCCAGCTCCATATAGCTAAAGCGGTTAACTCAAATGAAAATAAATAAATCAATTTATTGCTTGTTCTTGCAACAGCAAACCAATATATAAAGACTATTCAGTCAAGTCAGTCTAGCAAACCTTAACGTTTGCTGTGAAGACCTAAGCACTGAAAATAAAAATGAACACCAATATAGTGCTCAGAGAACTGAGAAAGGATTTTTTTTTTTAAAAAAGAGCCATATTAACTACATTTACTTATTTTAAGTTAAATTTGTTTAGGATTGCTTCCAGGTAGCTAAAAGTGAATGCTAACTTTTAATTTATACCTTGAAAGCAGGTATCCATCACTCAGGTTAAGATTTTTTACAATAAAATGTCATTTAAATGAACTTAGTCCTGTGCCTAGGATGCAGATTAATATTTATAGAAATTTAAAATGTGTTTAATGTTGCTAGTATGAAATAGATAGGCTGTCCTGTTCATCTCAGTGCTTTAATAACTGTTGAATAGTTACCAAGCCAAACATAAGCTGAAAAGATAATGTTTTATCGTGAATGCAGCTAAGGACAATGCAAATTATTGTGCTCTCAAAAAGCCTTCAAATCTTTGGAAGTCTTTTAATTTTTTTTTAGTGCAAATAGATTCATATAACATTTGGCAAAAGCAGCAATAACTAAAACATATTTCATATGTTTCATATGAAACATATTTCAAAAACGAGTAAAGCATTTGAAAACAAAAACATGCACATGAGGGAAAAAAGGGCAAATATGATCTAATCTGGAATACCTGTTTTGCTGTTATTGTGTATCTTTTTTTAAGAAATGTAAATAAAATATTAATTCAGAAAGGAGAAGTCCTAGCTGCTGCAACTGGCTGGTGAATTCCTTGGTTTGTGAATTGCACCAATGACAAGGTGCACTCTTGAAAGAGTATGAGGAAAGGAATGGGATTAACAGGAGACAGGAATATCTTGTCTGTCGAGCACCAGAATGATGTAAGCCTATTATCAGTTAAGTACTATATGTCCTGGTGGTCCATTGCTCTGACATCTTTAAAAGGCAGTTTGTTATGACCATATAGATGAATATCACCCTGGTTGTGCAAGCAAAAACATCCTCTTCCTAACTGCGCTTTTGACAAATATCAGTGTATAAGTTTGATGCTTCCCAACTCTCTTTATCAGCCAGTTTGGTGTAATGGTTAAGGGAACTAGGCTGGAAACCAGGTAACAAGGAATTCTAGTGCTATCTAGTGCCAGCTAGGTGACCTTAGGCCAGTCATTTTCTCTCAGCCCTACAAAAGAGGCAATGGCAAACCAATCCTCCCCAAAAACAAACAAACAAACAAGCATACCAGGAAAATGGCAGGGACTTGTCTGGGCAGTTGTCGAGAGTCAAAAACTGAGTCAAACGAAATCTCTCTTAAAAGATGTGTGCGTAGATATACATTTGGTGCGTGGTCAGTGTTTAGATGATCTAATCCCATTAATGATTTATCCCTTTCAGAGATAACTTGGGAAAGGTATGAACAGGGTATCAATAGGCAGATAGGGTATTTCAGGTCTTGTTTACATTGCCTGCAGAAATATTGTAAAAAAAGGGCTCTGTATATGAAAAGAAACTCTCCTTCAAATAATTAGAGTGATCTAGCATTAAGGTGGAAGGACATCGTTCTCTCTTCATGCTAACTTTGACCCTCAGATATCTGCTAATATAATGATATAGATCTGTTTATTTCTCTTCCACCCCATTTATTTCCACATATGGCGTAGGAAGCCCATGTCAAGTGCACAAATTTGCTTAAATAATTGAAAGTCCAAGATGTATCTTGCTCTATTGAAGCAAGTGTGTTTTATACAGCCACGAATAAGAAAGGTTGAACGTAGTTTCCCTCCTTTTAATTAGTAACTAGTGACAGCTTGCTTATAAGGGCAATGCTGATCCCCTCACCATGAACAAGTTACACATGCTTCAATATGCTTCACATGCTTCAGTTTCAATAGTCCACTTTTTTCTTCTTTGCACTGAAATATTGTTACACATATAATACTTCAAGTCCTAACATAGTTTATCACCTTTGGTGAAGCGGAAATGCTTTGGCGAAATGGAAATACATTGGGAAAGTAACCTAAAGATCCATTTGTGCTTATCAAGAAGCACTAGCATGCTGTTCTGTGCCTTATTAAGCCAGGCTCTCCAAATGACAAGCATTTTGCCACCATCTGGGGAAATGATGTGCAGAAACAAGTCCAACTTTGGAGCCTTCAGAGACAAATGTAAATGGGTCCTTTGACCAAATTAAGCAACACGGGAAAGAGTCACACCAATTGTTTAAATGCCGAGGATTTTCTTTCTTTTCCTTTTTTTACTGCATAATAGTACAATATCTTTGGCACCACTGAAGTTTGCAAAGAATGGCAGATTTGCACAGCATGTGTAAATATTCCCTGCTCCTCCCTCCCCATTTTTTATATAGTGGACAGAACTAGACGATGACACATGCAGAGGAAAAAGAAGCACATGCTGTTTATGAAATAATACATTGCTGGAGAAAATATTTATAAACTCCTTAAGAGATGAAGCGCAAAGAGCCCATCTTCTCCCAGTGAAAATTATGTGACACTTCATCAGTATTTAATGCTATCATTGCTTGATCTCAGCATAAAGAATTTAGCAGCCATTTATCATAACATGCTGCACCGCTCATTTGCTGATGTACTTGCTTAGGGTATGTTGGCACTTTAGTTTTGACAGAAGCCACAGGTCTAATTTTAAATGCTTAATGAAAGGAAAACCCAGAGAGGGCTTGGGGGGAGAGGATGAAATTTGGCTGAAGGGAGAGGGAGGGAGCTGAATTTTTAAATGGTTATTAGACATTGACTCCCACATCTTGAATCGGTTGGAGGAGGTCTCCCCCCCCCATTCCCCTGTAAAATATATGTTCCCAGAAGCCCTTGCTTGGTTTCTGCACCAGATGTAGGTGCTCTCTTGTACTGTCAGCCAAGAATGATTAATGAGGATTTGCCCCTACTGAAAGCAGTCTTTGGAGCATTGTTCAGGGCATCTGTGGAACTGTCGAGGGAGACAAGGACACCAAGTGAACAACCAATTATTTGGCCATCACTAAGGCAGCATGAAAAAGACATCAAATTGGACAGAAGAGCTAAGCTTTTGTTTGGTGATCATTTTTAGAGGTGTTAATAGTGGTAGAATTTTTACCTTAAAAAAAAAAAGCTTTAAGAAGAGAAAAATATATATTGCAGATCGACCGTATTGGGTTTTTGTGGGGATAGTTGTGTAAATAAAATTTGCCTGTAATTTTTTAAAGCTCACAAGTGTTTTGTGATACACTGGAAAGAAGAGGTAAGGTAAATATCATACAGGTAAAATGTATAATGATGAAGAGACATTTGAGGTGGGGTAGGGTGGAGCAGTGGAGGGGGGTGTCTCATGCTGAAGATTGGTTAGCAAGAAATAGAAATTTGAAAAGTCATGCACACAAGATATTTGATTTCTGGCGGTACACATTAAAAGTGTTGGGAATATTGTAATATCTGCATTTTTGTAAAGAAAATTGTTCATAAGAATTCTGCACACAGAAAGGAAGTAGTGAAAACTTGCCAAGGATGGACTTTTAATTGACCTTCTTCATTTGATCAAGTTTAAAAGAATTAAACCAAAGTTTTCTTTTTATTACACAAATGAACTGGTGCGATTTAAAATAGAATCTCATATCTGCTAAATGATGAAGAGAATACTCGTAAATAATCAGCTGTGTTAACATTTCTCTTATCAAGTGCTCTCCAAGCATAAGGCATGCTTACCTCCAATAATGCAACATCTTATGAAGGTTTTTTGGAGCACAGTGGTTCATGTGGTTAGGACCCTGGGCTGGAGGTTAGCAAGCCCACGTTGTGACCTGAGTGTTTTTGTGGGATAGGATGAGCTCCTGCTGGGGACAAGAAAGGAGTCCTCGTTCAGGTCCCTGGGCATCCATCAGCCAACTGTGATGTCACCAATTAATACTTTTAATCCAGAAGTGGTGCTTCTGACATGAGTGCAATGTGATGAACATTTCTTTTATATTGGCCAACACTTCTGTCTTTTGGGGAGTTGTTGTTGTTTGTTTTGGAATATTCTTAAACACATGCATGCACACAACAAAGGAACAATTGTAACACTAAATAGTTATAGAACACATAAATGTTTTGTGGATTGAGACCATAGTTACCTTTCTTCAGATAACATTACTGCCTCAATCATTTATTCCACTGGTCAGTGTTTTCTACTCATGCCCCAGTGGTGCAGCAGTACACAGTTACAAATTTCTAGTTATTCAGAGGCCATTTTTCCATCTCTCAATTTAATTATAATTGAGATTGGCACCATTATGAATATAGATGTAGAATAGGTGGTATTTCCATTCTCACCCTTTCCTGCCTTACTCCCACCCTTCTTTTGTACCAAGAGTAGAGGGGAGGAAAATTAAAGAAGCCCACATTAGAGAGTTTAGAAAAGCTCTATTTTCTCAGGGTCTCTTTAGGATTGTGACTGTCTTAGAAACAGAAAAGGCCAAGAGTTCATATGACACGTTGACTGAAGGGAGGCCGATTAACACTCTGATGTTTCTTATTTGACACTTGAGTTCACATGGCATGCTAGCCCCTCTTCCTCCTAAGAGGGTTGTGTGTAAACAGAGCCAAGGACTTATAAATGCAAAAAATAAGAATAAAAATTGAGGTTTGGATAAATTGTTCTCAAAGTAAAGACATTATATCCATAATGGTTACATATGACTATCTCACAGCATATGTTAGAAGTCAGCAACTGGTGGAGTCTGGATCAAATCTATTTGTCCTCAAGAGATGACAACTGATTTTATAGCTGCCAACTTGGAAATAAATATGATTCCATAAAAAATATTGTTCGTTAGATTGATTTTATTTACTTTTTAAAAAAATATTCTCAATGTGACTAATACTAATTAAAATTAGAAAATAAAATAAATGTAAACTAATTTAAATAAATCTAATGGATCAACATCAAGAAAAAATAAATTATATATTTGAATCAAACTTGGTGCCAAACATTTAATAGGATCTGTTGGGACAATATTCCACAATCAAGGTGCCAGCTCTGAAAAAGTCCTTCACCTCTTTTCACTGCCAGCACTTCCCAATTGCTAGTGGATATATCCATACCTGGGCCTCTGATATAGTATATCAAAAATATTACTGTGATTTCTTAAAAGACCCATGAGCTCTGTCTTCAGACAACTTACTTAGCCACGAAAAACAACTACACTGCAGTTTAATATGTTATGTGAACTCATAACTAATATAGTAGTAGTATGCTGCACCTACTTTGAACCTAAACAATCTGTATAATGTGTAAGAAAAATATATGCATGTGCACTTAAAACCTAGTTTTTTATTTCCATTTAGAAATCTACCAGTTTTTGCTAAGTGGCTGTGTTCAGCTTCTTTGTGAGCACAAGTCTCTTCACAGAAGTGATATAAATGGATTGCCCTTTTGACTGCAAGTCCCTTATCCAGTCTTCTCTTCATCCTTCTCTGTCACCTTAATATTCTGCTTATCTTAAAATCTCTCCTCCCTTTCTAATGTTCCTCTCTGGATTTTCCTCCTCTTCTGTGACTTATCCAACCATTACAGAAATCCTATGGTTCTGTTTTTCTCTCTCCTCCCTTCCCTTTTTATTGATTGTTCCGTATCTCATTTCTTCTTTATTCACATATTTATCTTTTTCACTCACTGCTTTGCCGGTTGGTCCATTTTTCTTTGACAATAGAATGGACAACACCCCCCTTTTTTCCCCCTCCTTAAGAAATTTATTAGTTATAATGTGATTAAATTTGAGGAGGTTTCTGAATGATATTATATATTGCTTTCAAATATTTGAATGGATGCTTACCACATGGATCATGGGCACATCTTCTCTTCTTTTTTAAAGTTAGGAAGTAATGTGTAAATATTTATGTCACACAAGGAATGATGAGGGGAAAAAAAGATTTTCAGAGTTGTATTGATTGGGGTACTAACATGAACTATTGGTAAATGGGAAATGGTGGGACTGTGACTATAAAGTGCCTTGGAAGAAACTGCCTATCTGGACCCCATTCAGTGTGGTTCCAAGCTCAGATATAGTACTGAGACAGCATTGGTTGTGCTTATTAATTATATCTGGCAGAGCTGTGAAAGAGATAGCTCATCCATTCAACTGCATGGATGCTCACTGGTGCTCCAAATCACATTTTGTCTTCTGTGTTTTGAATTGGGTATATTTATTTTGATGAAAAGAAAGACTAGAGGTAACATGATAGCAGTGTTCCAATATCTAAGGGGTTGCCACAAAGAAGAGAAGGCCAGCCTATTCTCCAATGCACCTGAAGACATCACAAGAAGCAATGGATGTAAACCGATCAAGAAGAGATCCAATCTAGAACCAAGAAGAAATTTCTTGACAGTGAGAACAATTATTCAGTGGAACAACTTGCCTCCGGAAGTTGTGAATGCTCTAATACTGGAAGTTTTTAAGAAGAGATTGGGCAACCATTTGTCTGAAATGGTATAGGGCTTCCTGCCTGAGCAGGGGATTGGACCAGAAGACTTGTGAGAGTCCCTTCCAACTCTGCGTATTCTGTTATTCTGTGTACTGTATAGCCTAGTGTCCAGTTTTAGAAGCAGAATATTCACAACGTCCAAAAAATTAGTAATTATTTATATGTAGGTCAGAATAAACACATTCTGTATTATATACATAATATATGATGTTTTAATTCTTTTAGTATAATATCCATCTATTTTCATTCATGTCTCGCATACATACAATTGAGAAAGAACATAGGAGAAGTAAATGATGCGGGCATCTGCTTGGAATAATGGAGAAGTGCATTATGCAAAGACAAAAAAAAAGAGAGACTGGGGAGAATTCAGGTGTGGTTTTTTTTAAAAGAAGTATTTCTATCTATAAGATTTTCTTTTTAATACAAGTGTACCGAACTTTTATATGCATTTTGAAAAGCATATTCTTTCTTTTTCAGATAAATCTCTCAGAAGATTTTTCTGAGCAAAAGTTTGATCAGGCAAAACCAGACACACCAGCAAATTCTGGCCTAATCATAGAAAATCCACAGTATTTTTTATTTTTAATTTATTATCCTTTGATATGTCAAATCAATGTACTCCCTTGGCTAAAATATCTAGTTGTTACAGAGAATGGAAGTCAAATCTTTTATCCATTTTTTTCCACGGTGAGTTGAGCATTCCCTCTTCCTGCAAATCTCTGAAGAAAATTCCCCCATCGTATTACAAGGAAGTTCAACCCTAGTCTTGAACGAGTTAGGCAGTTTAAAGCCCATTAACTTCTTCAGAGCCAGCTAGCTAAGAGGAGTTCAAAGGGTGATGGTCATGTGGTGCAAGATAAGAGAAAGAGAGCAGAGGCCATATGGATTCTTTGAAGGAGTAAAGGTATGTTCAAAAAGAATCTAATATGAAGGGAATTTTCCTGTGTATAGAATTGTATACAATGGTCTGTGATCTCTGAGAAGTTTTTGGTTCCTAGGGAAGACTATTTCTCAGTGATGTATAGAAAGATAAAATAACTCATTCTGGATTCTGCACTGAGAGGAGAGCGAGAAAGATTCTCTCCTCTCTCTGTTTGAAATGGTAAAAAAAGTGGGCTTGGAAGGAGGAGGTCAGCTTTCCATATGCAAAACAAAAGTCTTTTTTAGGCAAATGAAGTTTCATCTCCACATCCCATGAGCAATTCTTTGCACTTTTAAGTTTTGCATTTCTTGAGTTGTTCTCTTTGTACTTTTTTTTAAAAAAACAGGAATTTTAAAAAAGGAATCCCAGATTTGAAAGTGCCATTTGCTTTGCCTGCCTGACATGTTTCTGTCACAGCAGTATAGAGCAGGGGTCTCCAGCCTTGGCAACTTTAAGACTTGTGGACTTCAACTCCCAGAATTCCTCAGCCAGCTTTGCTGGGAATTCTGGGAGTTGAAGTCCACTGGTCTTAAAATTGCCAAGGTTGGAGACCCCTGGTATAGAGTACGTCTTATGACCACAATTGAGCCCAAAATTTCTGATGTTCAGTGAATTGTGTCCCATTTTATGACCTTTCTTGCCACAGCTGTTAAGTGAATCACTGCAGTCGATAGGGAAGTCAGATTCACTTAACAATTGTGTTACTCATCAGGGGTAGTATTCACTTACCTTCGCTACCAGTTCGCAAATGGGAGCGCGCGCTCGAGCTCGCTTCGCTTGCACGCGCCACCTCCGTGCATGTGCAAGACCTTCTGTGCATGCTCAGAGCATCAAAAATGGGACGTGATGATGTCTGGGTGGGTGGGTGGAGCCTCCCGCCGCCGCCCCGAACTGGATAGAACTGGCTAAATAGCACCTCATTTAACAATTAGTTATAAGAAGGTCTCAAAAGTGGGACACTGGAAACATCCTAAATATGAGTCAGTTGCCAAGCATCTGAATTTTGATCACATGACCATGGGGATATTGAAATGGTCGTAAGTGTGAAGAATGGTCATAAGTCGCTTTTTTTTTAGTGCCGTTGTAACTTTGAATGGTCACTAAATGGACTGTTGTAAGTTGGGGACTGCTTGTGTATCGTGTGAACTTACACTGAGAGCTAAAGAAATATAGCGGCTGACACCAGAGCATCACACTATAATCCAGCTGATGTCTGTTATGTATTTCCATTGGCCATTACATGCAAATGCTTAATTACTCCTGGCACTTAGCAACAAAAATGCTTTATGTGGATTATAGGTTTGTCCTTATTGTAGCTTGTCATGGACGTAGGGTGATTAAATTAATAGTCTGGGATAAGGAAGACCCAGTATAAAAATGTATTCAACCATAAAATCATTATTTTGGAAAAATCATTGTATTTCAGCCCAAATTGCCTCACAGGGCTGAGGGGACAAAAGATGCCCCAAAATACAGATGATTGTAGTTGTTTATTATCCCTGTGGTCACTTTCTCTTTGGCAGGATAATCTAGTACAGAAAAAAAGAGTGATGCTGCCATATAGGACTGTAATTTCATATGCAGTCTATCTTAGGAACATCTTCTTTATATTCCAATAGTAGCGTTATGATTGATTTACCCAGATCCACATCGTTCTCTCTGTCCCTCTTGCGTAACCCACTATCAAAAGAAATTTGGTTGGTGGCAACATGAGACAGGGACCTTTCAATAGTAGTACCTTAATTAAGGAATTCACTTTTGCTCCTGGTGAGCATTTAAGCAAGCTGAGACTTACAGTACTATGTCTGGCTTGATTTTTTTTTTCTAAAAAATAATTGACCATTTTGATTCAACTCCTTCGATGTTAATGCTATTGACTGGGCTTTCGAGCGTCAGTACAGATACCTTTATAAACATTAATTGCAAAAGCATATCCCAAAGCTGCTAATACTGTCAAACAAAGTCAAACTCTTCTGGCATCATCTTTTGTATTTTAGCCACCCAGAATCATTACAATATAGTGCTATCAGATTCTACCTAAGTCAGATTCCCAGTAGTGCAGAAAGAGGTATCAACACATATTCTTTGGGGTGAATTCAATTCTGTTCCCTTTTCTTTAAGAAGTTGCCATATCCCACTTCCACTTTCTTGATGAGAAAAGTTATGCACAAGCACACACATAGCACAGTTGTCCTACAAAAACATTTTTTTGCTGCAAACAAAATGAACTGGTCTGGCTTGCTACAGTTCAGACTTGAAAACTATAATCTAAAATCCATACAAGCTGAGCCAGCAAGCATCGCTCTTGTGCTGTATATCTGTACAGATACAAACACATGCACATGCACATTCAAACCCTTGCTTCGGTGATGGTAAATAACATTCTGTGAGGTCAAGAAAGTTAATGTCTCCATGGCCATTTAAATAATGGATGCTTTGCTTAGCACAATCAACACCATGATACCAACTCAGCCAGCCAGTGAGTTCAGAAACAGTCCTGCCTGCTTCTGAATCAGCAAATCTAGGGCCAGTGTGTTTACTAGTGATTAGCTCATGAAATAATATTTTGAAACCCTTTTCCACAAGAGACGCATCGCCATATTTTCCTGTCCATTTTTCTTCTTAATCCTCACAAAGGCTTTGTGGTTATTCTCCATATTTCTGGCACTCATTCCCATAGCAGTTTGGTTTCGATTCAAGGATTGAATGATTGATTCATTGACTAATTATGTGCCATCAAAATGGTTTGACTCTTAGTGACCACATTTTCTCCAGGAGGATCTGCCCCTGACTTGGTCCTTCAGATCTGTCAACAATAATTCCAGTTTTACGTAGTACCAAAGAGAAACTTGTAAAAAATATTCTCAACAATGATGTGATTTACAGCAGTGCCTGACACAGAACAGGACTATTTTCTGGAGACTTCTGCTGGATCAGTAAGGTAGAGGTGAT
>WNWU01000030.1:8810092-8820092 GCA_012654045.1 Ptyas mucosa | reverse complement strand
GAAGACTTTTCAGCTCCCCCTGTTGTGGCCTGTTGGCCGCCGGCCTCTCTGGCACTCAAATCAGATGAGGAGACAGAGTGGGATTCGGGGCCAGCATCTGAGAGCTCCGAGTGGGAAGAGGGAATGGAGCTATCAGAGATAGAGATCAAGGCAGAGCCTGGGCTGCCATTAGCCCCAGATGGAGAGTCAACAGCCCCCATGTCCAAAGGTGCTGATGAGGAAGAGGAGGAACAGCAGGGTCCCATGCCTGATGTGTGGATGTGTAGAAGACAGAGGAGAGGAGAACAGTGGGACTCTAAGGGCTGGTCTTCGGGACGGAAGAGACACCTCTGCTGGCTAAACCCCACCCTAGTTCTTGGGATAAAAGGTAGGGGGCGGAGATGAATAGGTGTGGCAAATAACTATTTGTCTCCCTGTCGGTCAGCCACTGATAGTCCAAACTTTTGAATCCTGTCTGGAGCTGTATCGGAATTCTTTCTAGGAATCTGCAGCATTGAGAGTCAGGCGCACCTTTGGAACATGTGTGTGTGTGTCTCCACTGCTGGAAAAAGAGCAGGCACACCTTCCAGGACTTTTGTTACGAGTGTGGTGAGTGAGAGAGACTCCTGGTGTGTCGGACCCATTTCAGGGGGAAAGGGAGCATCACTTTCCACATGCACTTAGTGTTGTGGCCTGCTGATGGCCAGCAGAACTGGCAGCAGAGTAGGACAGTGAGAATTTTGAGGAGGAATATGGGCCAGTCCTGGGGGCTGGGGAAAGCTCAGACGAGGCTCTGCATCAGAGGCAGAGAGGAAGCTAGACAGCAGTGAGGCAGAGGAACAGCTGGAACCTGTTCCCAGTGTGCACATACGCAGAGCTGCCAGAAGACAAGAACAACTAAGAAAGCAGGGTTGACTTGGGAGTAAAGCCACATCTTGGAGGTGATTGGCCCCTCCTGTAGGAAACAAAAGAGGAGCGAACAGGGAGTAGGCTTTTGCAGGAAATAATTTGTTCGTTCCATGACTCTGAGAGACTCTGTGCCAAGTTTTGCCTTGTAGTGCGTTTGGAAACTAGTTATGTGGCAGCTTGCCAAGCGTGATATGGTCTGTGTTGATAAATATTTCTTTGAAAAACTGTTTGGACAGGCCTTGCTGACTGTGAATGAAAGGAATTCACAGTCGTGTAAATAAAAGAGGTTTTGCTGGGACCAAGATTCTGCTTCCTGCTTTTTAAGGGAGCCTAGGTGAAAACACTTAGAGACTTTGTTAGCCTGCTGAGAGAGAGAGAGAGAGACTCTTTGACGGGGTTGCTGGCATTCCTAATAAAGGGAACTTTTTTAACTGCATGCTTGTCATGTTTGGGAACCAGGTCAGAACGTTCCCTTCCCAGTCCACCTCACTCCAATTACATACTTTAGGACTCCTACATAGCTAGACTATGTTTGGAATAAAACCAGTAATATTATTTGTCAATTTTTATAATTCTCCAAGTAAAGGTATAACATGAGCATTAGTCACCATCATCATCATCATCATCACCATCATCATCACCCTAGCATTATTCACAGAGGTGCAGGGTCTGCTTTTTGGATCAACAAATGCCATCTTGCATGATAAATCACCACACTCAAGTGATGTGTGCTGTTTGACAGACATGGCTGTAGATGCATTGATTGTGACAAAAAACTGATCAGGATGATCAGCACCATCCTGGTGGGTGAACAATGTTCAGTGGCCGGAATGGGACAACTCATCACAGTTAACTCGCTGCTGCTAACTTGCCATGGCCAACTCACCGGAGCCAATTCATCATAGCTAATTCACCATGGGACAACTTGCCACGGTCGCCACAGGACAACTTACTGCAGGACAATTTAACAATTCAATTTAACAATTTAAAATAAATAAAAAACATTTTAATTTTTGTCATTCACATTTCATTCTGTCCCGCCTTTTGCATCCTTTTTTTAATTATTCTATTCCACCATTTCTTTGATATCAGGGTAACATTTGTCCTGCAGCAAGTTGTCCCACAGTAAGTTGGCTGGGGCAAATTGGCTGTGGCAAATTGCCATAGACCCTCCAGCAGCTCCACTAGGAGAAGCAGACTTCACCGCCATAAAATGAGCATTAGTGAATCTTGTATATCTTCTGAAAAATCCAGTCGGATTATTGGTGTGTTTAACAGACCATACTTGGGTGGTAGTTACCTGGTATTGGAGAAATCATTTAGCACAGGGGTGTCAAACTTATGTCGTCACTGCAGCATCATGTGATGTATTGGGACTTTTCCCCCCTTCGCTAAACCAGATGGGGGCATGGCCAGCACATGAAGCATCTGGCCCACAGGCCGGGAGTTTCACAGCCGTGATTTAGCACATGTTCAGGAGCAGTTTCTTCTGAGTTGTCTCATCTGCAATCTCTTCTTCCTTCAGAATCCAAGGAACTGTCTTTGTCTACTTCTCAGATGGTTTTGTTAGGACAAAGGTGACCCAGCACAGAATAAATTGGTCCTTTGTCTGGCTGCTCTTTTGCTAATGAGCTGCTAACAACATATCAGAATAGTTGCCGCTTTCAACCTGGGGGTGATAGTCTGCAAAGAGATCATAGCCAACTCACCTCTTCTTTCCTTCCAATGCTCTAGTGCTCATAAAAGCAGAAGAAAACATTTTACAGAATGTAAAGATGCACTAACATTAAGTAAGTACCTTTCAACTTGATCCTGTTTACAGGCATGTCATGTTATTCCATAAACTTTCATATTTTATTCAGTGATGCTTACTCACTAGGATGCACATCTTCTGACTGGGCTTGATATGAGTTCCCTTGATAGTTATCTGCACTGAATTAAGCCTCACTAGTTGTTAAGAGGCTAAGAAAAAAATGCCTGGCCTATTACTAGCCTATAAGAGCAGAATCACTTTTGGGTAGATGAGCAGAGATAAGAATAACAGAGTTGGAAAGGACCTTGGAGGTCTTCTAGTCCAACCCCCTGCTTGGGCAGGAAACACTATACCATTTCAGACAAATGGTTGCCCAATCTCTTCTTTAAAACTTCCAGTGTTGGAGCATCTAAATATGATATTCCTGTTGAATCAGACCAAAGTCTGACTAGTCTTGTGCTGACATAGTGGTTAGAATGCAGTATTGCAGGCTAATTCTGTTGACTGCCAGGGGTTTGATCCTGACCGGTTCAAGATTGAGTCAACCTTCCATCCTTCCAAGGTCGGTAAAACGGTAAAACGAGGACCCAGATTGTTAGGGGCAACAGGCTGACTCTGTAAACTGTTTAGGGCTGTAAAACTCCATGAAGTCTAAAGTGCTATTGCTATTGCTATTTCGTTTCTCACAAAATAATCAACCAGAAAGAGTCAACCAGATGCTTTTAAAGTTTCATGAAAAGGAATGGAGACATACTCTCTACTGTTTGATTACCCTGCAGCAGATATTTGGAGACATCCAAAGGATGTCACATCCAAAGGAGATAGCATTGAATCATTAAGACACATAGGCCTTGATAATGTTGTCCTCCCAAGAATTTCTCCGATCCCTTTTTAAGTCATCCAAGTTAATAGCCACTACCCAATACTGTATTAATAGATTCTGTGGGTTAATTATCCATTGTGAGTATGCAGTCCCTAGGTTTCCTGTTTTTTGGATTGAAAGGAATCACCTCAGCCTGTAATGCATGGAATAAAGTGAATTAAACATACAGATGATTAGGGCAGTGGAGGAAAAATCATATGAAGAACGGTTGCAGGAATTGGGAATGTCTAGTTTAATGAAAAGAAGGACTAGTGGGGATATGACAGAAGTATTCCAGTATTTGAGAGGCTGCCACAAAGAAGAGGGAGTCAAGCTATTCTTCAAAGCACCTGAAGGTAGGACAAGAAGCAATGGAAAGAAACTAATCAAGGAGAGAACCAACCTAGAACTAAGGATAAATTCTCTGACAGAACCATTAATCAGTGGAATGACTTGCCTCCAGAAATTGTGGGTGTTCCAACACTGGAGGTTTTTAAGAAGAGATTAGAGAAAAATTTGTCTGAAATGGTATAGGGCCGTGATGGCGAACCTATGGCACGCGTGCCAGAAGTGGCACTCAGAGCCATCTCTCCGGGCACATGAGCCATCGCCAGTTGCTTTTCCAGATTCCGGCACACCGGCCAGCTGGTCTTCATGCACATAGGAGTGCTGGAAACTGGAAGAGCAGACACTGGTGCGCATGCGCATGCTGGGAAGATGATCTTCTCATTTCTGGCATGCACGTGCCAGAAATGGTCTTTGCATGTGCATGTGCACCAGAAACCGGAAGCCCAGGTGGCCGGAAAGATGATTTTCCGGTTTTTGGCACGTATATGCATATCGCCCAACTGGTCTTCACGCGCACATGCGCACCAGAAACCGGAAGCTCAGGTGGCCGGCGTGCATGCGTATTCTGGAAACCAGAAGATCATCTTCCCGACACGTGCATGTGCAACGGGGGGCTGCTCTTCTACTTTCTGGCACATGCGTGTGCATGCACTCCCGTTTCAGCACTTGGTGCCAAAAAGGTTCGCCAACACTGGTATAGGGTTTCCTGCTTGAGCAGTGGTTGGACTAGAAGACCTCCAAGGTCCCATCCAACTCTGTTATTTTGTTAGAGCGTTCCCATCTGGAGCAAATATACATAGTGTTTTCTATATTTGTCACTCTTCTTATTGAGCAATAGAGGTTTGGTTTACAGAAGCTGTGCAACAAGAAAGAACACATATGTTTGGTCCTGGCTGTTTCAGTTAAAGGAGAACTGATACAAAAGTACCATTTATTTGTTCTATTAGCCTGTCAGCTGCTTGCAGAGGCAAACCCAGAATGATATAATTCTGGGAACAGTTAATAATTGCAATGGGTTTTTAGTAGTAAAGAAATGCAGGAACTTTTAAAGCAGAAATTCTCTGGAAGAAGAGAATATAGAAACCTGGTGTTCTTTCTTTAATGGAATGCAGCAGTGGCCTCATCTCATCACCTGGCATAAAGGCATGACTCTGAAATTGATTATATCTGGATAGATTTGGTCCTCCCGAATAGTTGTGAGGCAGGAAATGGGATAATAAAGGAAGAGAAGAAAAATGTAGTTCTAAATGCTATCATTTTCTTCTTTGAAACCCTTTCCATTAGGTGCCTTAGATGCCTATGGAAAAATATTAACCAATCAGAGCCTGACTTACCATTACCTCCACATCTCATTGGCTGCTGTCCCTCTCAATTTATTTGAAAGTGCCATCTGTTCCTTTAACTCTTCTCATCATCTCTGCAGCTCAGGCACAAAGAAAAAACATAAAATAAATACAGAGATCGGTAGAGAGAAAAAAATAGATTTTGAAGAGAATCGGTCATTTATCCCCATTCAAACGAGAACATGGTTCATCTTCATGATTTTATTTTGCAACAGATACTTTAATAACTTCCTTTAAAGTAAATGTATCTTATACGTCTACAGTGCCTAATATTCCACGTTACTTTGCATCATTTTCTGAGGAAAATATAAGATAGTACATGGAGGTAAGATTAGCATCCAGTAGTACTACTATTAACATACTTCTCTAAGGTATAATTTTCTAAACCCTTTTAAGAAAAGAATATTTTTTTCTTAAATGGTCCATTTTCTAAGTCTCTCAAGGATTTTAAAAAAACACCACCTTCTCTTAAATGGGTTACATTGCTTTGTAATAAAATGTGTAACATGAGTAAAATATAAATATATATATATATACTGTATTTTTTGGAGTATAAGACACTCTGGAGTATAAGACACACCTTAGTTTTTGGGGATGAAAATAAGAAAAAAGCTTATTGGCAGGTGGATTTGCCTCTCGGAATACCCCCAATCAGCTGTTCCCAGAGGTGAATTTTAGCAACAGGTTCCTTGGTTGTGAGCATTGTGCCTTGCTTTTTTTCTGCCTCTGAAACTTCTGAAACTCTGTTTCAGAAAAAACTTTTTCCGGCCCCTGAAAGCCTCTGAAACAGAACTTCAGAATAAAAGCCTCTGAAGCTCTTTTTGGGGACTTCTTTTCTGAAGTTCTATTTAGGGGCTTTTTTCTGTAGCTCTGTTTGGGGGCTTTTTTTCTGAAGCTCTGTTTGGGGGCTTTTTTTCTGTAGCTTCATTTCTGATGCTTTTTTCAGCCTCTGAAACTTCCATTTGAGAAGCTGGGCGGGGCTGCATTCGGAGTATAAGATGCACCCAGATTTTTACCCTCTTCTTTGGGGGAAAAAGGTGTGTCTTATACTCCAAAAAATACGGTATATATTTAAAATATGTCTTGATTTCAGCTTACAGCAGTGTCATGTGGTTAATAAAAACTTACCATCCATGGAACATCTGAAAACCGTACCAATGTTAATATTTATGGGCTTACTACACTGTCAAATCTTCCCCCTCATATGAATGGACAGACAACTTTTTGGGAGACAAGCAGACAACATTGTCCTCTACTGATCCCCCATTTCCTTTGGAATAACCCAAGGTGCATTTTTCTGCTCCCCTTCTGAAGACTGCTATTCCTTGAACCGTTCCATGAACTATCTCTGTCCATATGGGATGAGATGCTTTAATTTGTTGAAGGTTAATTTCAGCAAGTCATTGATTACTTGGTAGAAGGAAAGCTTCTTCAACTGAGCCAATGCACCTCAAACATTCAATTAGATTCAATAGCAACAGTTAGATCTGAAATAGCAATGTGGCTAAGATTTTTTCACATAGCATAGAGAAGATTGCCAATTTTAAATCTGGCAATTGTTTTTTTAATTACATTTTTTCTTTTCCTGAGGTTTTTATTATTATTATTATTATTCTGGGCTATTTATTTTATTTTTTTTAAAAGTGTCCTGGGCATTACCATGTTAAGGTAAAGGTAAAGGTTCCCCTCGCACATATGTGCTAGTTGTTCCTGACTCTAGGTGGTGGTGCTCATCTGTGTTTCAAAGCCGAAGAGCCAGTGCTGTCTGAAGATGTCTCCATGGTCATGTGGACTGCATGACTAAATGCCAAAGGCTCAAGGAACACTGTTACCTTCCCACCAAAGGTGGTCCCTATTTTTTCTACTTGCATTTTTTATGTGCTTTCGAACTGCTAGGTTGGCAGAAGCTGGGACAAGTAACTGGAGCTCACCCCATTACGTAGCACTAGGGATTTGAACGCTGAACTGCTAACCTTTCGATCGACGAGCTCAATGTCTTACCATGTTACCATTTTCCCAATCATTGGATGTAGTAAAATTATAACCCCGGTTCATGTTGGCTAAGGAACTAAATATGCATGCACTTTTATACAGAGACAATACTATGTTGACAGATATGAGCCCAAAGGACCTTCAGCAAATGGTAGATTGATTATATGATGCCACCAGTGGCATGGATCTGAAAATTAATGTGTCAAGGATCAATGTAGTTGTGTTTGACAATGTGATGGAATGTCTAGCAGACCTTGGGAAAACAAAGGGGGCCAGCAAGACAGTTAAAGGAGGAAACAGGCCATTTATAAGAAAGATTCTTGAGTCCAGAGGAGGGAGGGGGGTGGAGTGTGAGAAAGAGATTTAGAATAACTCCGCCTTAATTACACTAGATTTAAGTTGTGTGGAGGAATTACTTTGGTTGGCTTTCAAGTCTCTGTTAATTACCTTACTAGAAAAAAAGTTCTTTCCAGATCTTTAACAGTCCTTGTTTCTGAGCTTACCAGCCTCAGAGGGCTTGGCAATTGGAGAAGTTTGAGAGAATAATTGCATGTTATACATGCACAGTAAAAAAAGAAAAATGCAACTAGACAATATCTTGCCAGAGGTTTTACTAAAGATAAAAACATGGATTGAGAAAATTTAACTCATGGAAATATTTGTAGAAAGTTAATGAACATTATGTGATTTGTTACAAGGAATTCATGTTTATTTTATTTATTTATTTATTTGTCTTAGATTTCTATACCGCCCTTCTCCCTGGGGACTCAGGGCGGTGTACAGCCAAGTAAAAACACATAGTATAAACATTAAAAACAAATTAAAACGAATATCTAAATTTGGCCCCAAAATTTAAAAAACGCCCCACTTTAAAATCATTTAAAAGGCTTCGTTTAGGCCAGCCCGGCTTGTTGGAAGAAAAATGTTTTAAGGGCCCGGCGGAAGGCACGGAGGTCATGGATTTTTCTTATCTCAGGGGGCAGCTGATTCCAGAGGGTAGGAGCTCCCACAGAGAAGGCCCTCCCCCTGGGGGTCACCAGCCTACATTGCTTGGCTGATGGCACCCCGAGGAGACCCTCTCTGTGGGAGCGCACGGGTCGATGGGAGGTTGTCGGTGGCAGAAGGCGGTCTCATAGATAACTGGGCCCTATGCCATGGAGCGCTTTAAAGGTGGTAACCAACACCTTGAAGCGCACCCGGAAGACCACTGGGAGCCAGTGCAGCTCGCGCAGGAGTGGTGTTATGTGGGAGCGCCATGTAGCCCCCGTAATTACCCGTGCGGCCGCATTCTGGACCAGTTGGAGCCTCCGGGTGCTCCTCAAGGGGAGCCCCATGTAGAGAGCATTACAGTAGTCCCGGCGAGAGGTGACGAGGGCGTGAGTGACCGTGCACACGGACTCCCGATCAAGAAAGGGGCGCAACTGGCGAATCAGGCGTACCTGATAAAAAGTCCCCCTGGCCACAGCTGTCAGATGTTCCTCTAAGGACAGCTGCGTATCCAGGAGGACTCCCAGATTGCGCGCCCTGTTTGTCAAAAGAAGTAAAGATGGAACATATATGAACATGCTTTTTAAATATAGCATTGTACAATACATGTACAGAAGATATGTACATGGGTATTCGAAGAAATACGAAACTAAATTAAATGCATCAGGAAGAAAGTACTTGAGAAGTATGTTTTGTAAAATAGGACAAGATAGAGTCGAGAATGAATGGGAGCTGAAATATAAATATGTTGACTGGTACAAAAGAACTGTACTGAAATAGTTGGTCATATGAAGAAAATAAATGAGGATCAAATTGCAAAATGAATATATGAAGGAGTGAATGAGTGAATGAGTGAATGAGTGAATGAGTGAAGAGAAAAAAGTAGTTAAGAGAAATTAGGCAGTTAATTACTTAGAATTAACTAGAATTAAGGACAAATTTCCTGTCAGTGAGAACAATTAATCAGTGGAATGGCTTGACTCCAGATATTGTGGGTGCTCTATCACTGGAAGATTTTAAGAAGAGATTGGACAGGTATTTGTCCAGAATGGTATAGGGTTTCCTGCTTGAGTTGGATTAGAAGACCTCTGAACTGCCTTCCAACTCTGCTATTCTATAATGTTGTAATTACCATACATTAAAGGATCTCAGTGAGAACAGAACTTCATTAAGCACCAGAATTAAAACAATGTTGGTACCAGTCATAAATATGACATCACAACCTAGAAGGCCCTCCCTAGCATAATATCATATCTAATACTTAAAAAGGTAACCTAGGGCAAAGGAATACAGGAAGATGTCTTGTCTCAAATACTAATGTTCTCGGCAAATGTTTTAATTGAGCAGATAAAGCTTTTAATATTTGGAAAGGGAATGTCAAACTTTCTTTCCCTTAGCAGTTTCTATGAAATATTATTACACTTTGAAATGTTGTAATAATAAATTCACCTTCAATAATGACAGGAAATATGTAGTTTTACCTTAAAATCTGAACAAGATAAGAAAGGCTGCTGGGTATCAAGCACATTGGCTTTTTCTTATCTAAGAGAATTGATATCTGCAAGGAAATGCATTTTAAAAAATCTATCCAAATAGAGAGTAAAAATTGTGTTCCAATCTCATAAATTTATGGCCTGGAAAGACAGCTCTAGTGGGTATTTTTTAATAGGAAGGAAGTACAGTTCTTTAAAAATCCTCTTTAAAATAGTACTATTAATTAGAATGGGTCAAGAGATGTAGGGAAATTTCAGAGATAATAAACAGACAAGAAAGAATAAAAGAAGGAAGGAAGGAAGGAAGGAAGGAAGGAAGGAAGGAAGGAAGGAA
>WNWU01000030.1:8782265-8810082 GCA_012654045.1 Ptyas mucosa | reverse complement strand
GAAGGAAGGAAGGAAGGAAGGAAGGAAGGAAGGAAGGAAGGAAGGAAGGATTGAGATTCAAGAGATATTTGAGTTTTCCATCTCAAACATGATTGCAAATAACTGGTTGACATTTGTATCACAAAGAGCTGTGGTAGCCCCTGAAGAAAACCAAAGATGAAACCAACACATTATGCAGTAATTTAAACATTCTCAGGAAAGCTTTGGTTATTGAGTTTCTCTTTTTGTGGTGATATTTCTAACTTTTTAATTGCTACAAAGGAACAGCTGTCACCACTAAACCAGATGTGCTACTACTGCCTTGTCAGACAATTGTATACAATATATTTTACAGCTAAATGGCCATAGAAAAAGTAAGGGCTCTTGCTATGGTGCTGAATAAATTAATAAGGTTAATAAGGTATGGGCAAAAACATTAAACTTTAACTTTATTAAAGGTAAAGGTTACTGTTTTCAACTTGAGTAGCTGAAAAAGAGTAAGACACAGATAGGTGGCTATATAAATAAAATAAATAAATAAATAGGGTTTTTTTTGAAGAAGTTGCGTCTCCTCAGCACTTTAAAATGTTATATTGCTCTGGTTTACACACTGTTGTTGTGGTTCACTTAATCATGACTTGCTGAATAAGCCACAGTAGTCTGACTTTACACATTGAGCTATGCCATAAAATATGTGAGAAAGCACAGAGGCTGGGTTCACATAACGCTGTAAATCAAAACCAAACACCTGTGCCTCAATGCACCACGAATGAATGACACACACAGTCTGAAAAAGGAGTTGTGTCCTTGCTGGCAATCTTTTATTTAGAGTGAATTCTATGAGGTATATTTGTCAGTGAGTGCAAGTATATCTCATTTAATTCCCTGAAGCATTTGTGGACAGGAAACTACAGGTATAAGTAATCCAAAGTTTTAAAAATGAGAATATTTAGATAACCAGTTTCACAGGAAAAAGCCAAATATCCTTTTGCAAAAAAAAAAAAAAAAAAAAAATAACCATTTTTCGGACTTGTTTTAAAACAAATCCGAAAAATGGTTACTGTCCAAATATGCATATCCAGGGCTGTTGTAATTTTCTGGGTCTTTTCTCAGAACCTCTGTGAATATTCAGATATGTTTAAAGAATTATCAGTTTGTCAAACATTTCAGTACCCCCATAGGCATCTGATGCATGTTGTGATATGATGAGACAATAATTTGAATAATGAGTATTTTGAACGTCATGATGCCCGTGTTATTGTTCTGATTCTGTTGCAGTTTGTTATGGACACCACTGAATACCGCCCAAAGAATTCTGAATATTTAGACTGTCTGCATTAAAAATTTCAGACAGAAGTTATATTAAGACCACAATGTGAAGGGAGAAAAAGATACATGTCATGTATAAGTACATAAGAGAGTTAAAATTGTTTGCAACAGTTTTTTGTGCTATGCTAAGTTGAGGAAATAACAAATTGACTGATTTGGTACACAAATTGATATGGTTAGATTGATTTTATGTTGTAGGTGGACCTCTATACTTTTGAAGTTGCAATGTTTTTATTTTCAGGAATAAATTGCATTTCTGGGCATGTGTGATATGCACCAATTTAGAATTATTTGAGTTCTTCATATTGTTAAGTGTGCTTCAGTTTGAAAGAGTGAGAGGCTTTCCTACAAATGCCAGGTAAATTGCTCTGTAAGTCCAGAATCCCTGATTACCTCAGAATTGAAATGCTTGAAGTGTTCTAATAATTTCCCATTCTCTATGATTCATGTGTTTAGAACCACAATCATTTCTAAACTGAAGGGTTCTCATTATTTTGAAGTTTCAGGTGCTAAATAAATGATTCGGCTATGTTATTTTCTACCTTTTTTATATTTTTAGTTTTATTTCTTTGTTTTTAATGTGGGGACAAATCTTATACCTTTTCTGACATGTTTTAGAAGGTTACATTCAGAGTTCAGCATTCACTATTTAAAATAGAAAATAAATCAAATTTCTTGGAATGCTGTGTTGATGGCTGGGTGGAGAGAGTGGATGGAGGGGGAACTAAAATGGTTACCTTATCAGACACAGGGAAAGGAAAGATGAGGTTTGATGTTCACCTTTCCTAGAAAAATAGAGGAATAAGAAACCAGGAGTATTGTGCAGGCATGGCCCAAGTGAATAGAATATTTTGGCAATGAATGAAGGGAGGAAGTACAGATACAGTTAATCCCTGTGAAAAGTTTTATTTTTTTTTATCAAACAAGTTTTTTTACAAAGTAAAAATAAGGAAAAACAAAATAAAATAAGAGTGCTAAGTAGAAAAGAAGTGAAAGGAAAAGATCAAAGAAAGCAAGAAAAAGAAAAAATATAAACAAATGACTTCATATCTTTTTTTAACAGTATATCTCTTTTTACAATGGATTTATAATTTATCCTCTTTCTTTAAGGTTACATCCTAGTTCTCTTCTTTTCACATTCTAATCCCCAAACCCTCAAGTTCTTTTCCCCCATTTTCAGCAGTCTATAAAGGGTTTCCAATTACTGACAAACATAGTTAGTCTTTTCCCTAACAAAATAAGTCAATTTTGCCATCTCTGACAATGAAAAATATTTTAAAAAATATTTCAGCCTTTATTTGCATTTCCTTTCTTTTTTGTTTTTGCTCTACCACAATCATTGTTGTAAACATTTCCTTGAAGATGAATTTTATTTCATTTTATTGGTTTATTTTTCATATATTTATATTTATTATTTTTAATTTCTTGGGGGGGAGGAAGGGAGGAAGGGAGGAAAGAAAGAAGGGGAAGGGGGTATGGAAGGAAGGAAGATTTCTGATATGCCCTGCCAGTTTCCCACAAGGAAACTCAGTGGGGAAGCCAGCAGGAAATAAGAAGTCATGGAACAATGTATGCAAATGCATTGTGCTTTTTGGAGTGTGTGGTTTATACTTCTTAGCTTTCTGCTCATATGCTTATCCAGATACTTTTCCACCAAATCTCCCTAACACAATAAGGAATTTATGCCCGGGAAATATCCTAAAATATAATAATCTCCATTGGGTATTGCCATCCAAATTAAATCTGGCTGGACCCTACATATGCCAAATATTGGTGCTATTTGGTAATGTTGGTAAAATATATATGCACAAAATCCAAATCGTTTGCAGAAAATATGCTCATTTTTTAATGGCAATTAATTGTTTGCTTTGCTTTTGCTCTTTGTATCTGCTTAAAACAATAAGATGAAAATTTCAGTTCAATGGACTTTTGCCAATCTCTCTGCTCATACTAATGGGGAATATCACAGGACCTTAAATTATCATGCATATTGTTAGATATGCAAATATCTGAACTCACACCTTTTCAGTCTCCCTTGGATGTAGGAACATGCAGTAAATGCAACTAGAGGCTAGTGGCCATGCAAATTCATATCAGTGGTTTGAATCTCATTTGTCATTCTTGAAGCTAGTTTGTAAAAGACCACTGAATTAAACCATTTTTTTTAGATTGGCTCCTATGGAAGTAATTTCAAAATGAGCAAGGACACCATACGTTATTAATCATGACTGTTAGGTTGAGTCCTCAACAGATCAAATTTTGCTTTTGTCAGACATAACACAGTCATACAAGAACCATTACGTGTTTCTACTTTACTGCAAGAAGAGCACTTAATGCTGGCTTCCTGTCAATCGTTATTTAAGATACATTTATAAACAGTGGTCTTCCTGAGGGATGCATAAATCATACACTGCATCTTTGTTATGCCATATTTTAGCAGATTGTTAACATGCAAAAATAACGGTTTGTCACTCACAATGTGGATAAACTTCCATTACACTATTGTGTTGAGGCTAATCCGTATACTAAAGGCAGATATAGAATATGCTAGAAGCTTTAATATACGACCATTATGAACCTCAAAGCACACAAAGATGTTAGCTCTTCCTCCCCCCCATAGCCCCTGACCTTGTAACTTTGCTTTTTATCTTCAAATAAAAGAGAAATGCATTTTTCAAAGAAGCCTACCTTGGGCTCAAGGTATTGTGCCCACTATTGCATAATAGCCTGTAAAAATGATCTCCACTTTTTTTTCCCCCATTTAAAATCTTTGTTCAGGATTGTTTTTCTTGTTTTCTCAACTGTTAGGTTTTCCAAAGAAGAAAGCCTTGCTTTCAAATGACACCGACATTCATTCCAGGCTTGAGGTTGATATAGTTGCCCTTCGAGGAGGCATCCTTTTGGATTGTTTAATATAAATATAAACATATTTTTTCAATCTGATCTTTGCTGTAACTCACTACTGAGTTACAGCAGTCTTCTTCATTAAACAAAAATGAAACATTGTCCATCTGCTAAAGTTCTATACAAACCCTTCCCTTGATTTGTTCATGTTCTGTTTGCAAAGCTTTTATAGTACATACAATTATTTCATCAGGTGCCAAAACTTAACTTGAGATTTGCATGAAGATGTATGTAAACATACAAGTGGGCTTAGCTCAGTGACCAATGCAGCTTATGGGATCCATTGAGAAAAATACCAGCACCTACTACATGATGATCTAAACGGGAAGGGTATTGTGGGAATAAACTTGGTAGACAGGAAGAAGAGCTGTAGCCTAAACAACTATCATGCAAAATGTATCTCGTTCCACAAAAGCAAAAAGAATGTGAGAAATATCTCAGAAGGGATACTAGAAATGAGGAGACACAGAGTTCTAGTCCCACCATAGGCATGAAAGCCAGGTGGTGACTTTAGGCCAGCCACAGTCTTAGCTCAACTGCCCTCACAGCAGAGGTGGGATTTAGCCAGTTCTCACCAGTTTGGGCAAACTGGTTGTTAACTTTTTGCCCAGTTCAGAGAACTGGCTAATCCCACCTCTGGCTGGCACCGCACCTCCCCTCTCCTCCCAGGACTCCCCCTGCGTGCCCAATTTTGGCTTCCAGGTTGGTGCAGGAGGCCCTCCAGGCCCAAAACGGGGCATGGGGGCGTTATGTACCTCCCATGCCCCGTTTTGACTTCAGGGTGGTGCAGAAGGCATCCTTGCTTTAGGGTGAGTTTCGAATGGGGATTTTGTATGATCATTACTGTGAGGTAAGTTGGGAATGGGGATTTTGCATTATGATTGCTCATAAGTAAGTAGGAACCAATAAAAGAGGAATGGAAAAATCCCTATCTGTAGATGAGCGTTTTTCAATCTTGGCAAGTTTAAGATGGGCAAACTTCATGCTGCCTGGGGGATTCTGGCAACCTTAAAATTGCCAAAGTTGAGAAGCATGGGTCTATACTAGAGCTTATGATTTTTCATTCCTGTTTTATTTAGGGTTTGGTGCAATTAAATAAATCAGTTGTGGTTTCGTTAACAAATAGTGATTAAAGTGATATGAAACATTACTGGATTTTTTTGCGAGAAACAAATTAAAAGTTGATCTGGGGTTTGATGATTAAATAAAGGATTATGGAAACAATGTAGACAAATGTTAATCTTAGAGTAAGAGTTTGATATATTTTTTTATTTATATCTCTACCAAAGAAAGTTGGAAGACATTCTTTTTCAGTTTTCCTTCTTTTCGTCTTTCTTTCTTACACTTACACTTTTTCTTTCCTGAGCCTTTTCTTTTTTCAAATCTGTTTTTTATTTGTTTATCCTTTAGCTTTGTATGTTTTTGATCTATGAAGGATCAAATGCTCAGCCATTATAATTCTACATTCCTTATTTACAGAAATCATATCAAAATTTAGAATGAAATCCACTGGGAGCCATCTCATTTAACACAGTTCTAATGCATAGAACTGAGTCCTTCTAACAAAAAAGTGTTTATTGATAGAAGAGAATATTTATAGCTCAGGGTTGAACTGTGGGTTCCTTGGTGCTCTCTGAGCTTGATGGTTTTCTTGAAAATGCTTCATTACCAAACTAGGTAACATCATCAGTACTAGAAGGGAGTGGAATTTGCTCTTATGTTCACATATTAGTGGCTTACCCTGTCAGTGTTGATCAGTTGCTTCACAAAAAGTGTTTTGATTGGTGCTGGTTCTCTTCAGCCGCAGGCAGAGAAGGGCTATTCTGGACTCCTCCCTCAAATGTTCTTTAAAATACAGAGTTTCCCAGCATTCTTTTAGGAACCTCCAACATGCAAACTGTGGTTACTCATCCTAAAATGAATCCTCTTTACCTAGAGCTTCAAAATTTTCTGTTTGCTGGAGAGGTGTGTAGCTAAAAGTCAGTCTACATTTAGTGTACATCTGACTTTGGGGATATTTCTGGATAACCAAACAAAAGTGTATTTTCTGTGCCGTTCACACCCCCTGCTTGCTGGATCTGGATGTCACGAAGTTCACATTTTGTAATTAATCCCCATACCCCATTTTGGCTGGCGGAGGGCTGCAGGAAGCTTAGTGCTGTCACGCCCCCTGACCACATCCACCGGCAGCGAACTGGTTGTTAAATTCTTTGAATCCTACCACTATCTCACAGGGATGCTGTTGTGGGGAAAAAAGGGGGAGGGAGAAGCTTTTTAACTGCTGATGTTATTTCTAAAAATAATAAAGGTGAGATCAAAATATTTCTTTAAAAGGAAGGGAGGGTCTGTTGCAGTAACTTTACAATAAAGGGAGTATTAGTACTATACACATGGTTTCTGCTTCTTGTCTGAATTACCTTGAATGGCTGAGAAAGGGGGAATCATTGCCAATATCATGGAGCATCAGGGGAACTAATGAAGATGGGGTATATTGTACAACAGTATGGTTGCCGATTGGGTATTCTGGTACAAATACGTATTTTTCAAATCAGCAAGGAAGCTTACCCATATTTAAAAGTACGCTTGGGAATTTCTCCCTCCTCAATCACCTCCCACTAGATGTCAGCAATTGTGGCTATTAATCTCCTGAGGTTGACTAGCTTCCGTGAGGACCGAGGCGTGAATTTAGCAACAATAAAATGATGCTACAAATCATAAGCTTTAATTTTCAGTCACGTAATAAATCTGTGCCTAGTTTTTACATTTGATGCTACATGATTGAATTTTTGTGTGCATAGGATACAGGGCTGATTATTTTTGTTGTTCTTATTAATTGCTTCAATTATGAGGGTGATGTGAAATGAGACATTCCAGAAACAGGTGTATATCAGCATTTGAGTAACGATATCAGCTTCCTGTGATAGCAATATTTTGTTTACTGATTCAGTGTACAAAAAAGACAGAGGGGTTTACTTACGAAAATATAAACTGTCACATGAGATGTAGAGCTGAGTCATATTTGTTATGAAGATTTGTTTCACTTTAATTCAAAATGTCAAGCTCTTCAGTTCTTGTTCTATAGTGTCACTGTGAACTAATATAGTTACCGTATATACTCGAATATAAGCCGAGTTTTTCAGCACGTTTTTCAGGCTGGAAAAGCCCCCCTCGGCTTATATTCAAGTCATGAAAAAAATGCCTTTTTAAAAGAAAACAAATGAGTAGACCCCTGTCTGCAAAAATAGAAAAAACAGCCCCTCTCAGGGGTCAGTATAGGTTAATTACCATAAGTTGATTTGAAGAGCCTCCGGACTCTCAGCTGATTTGCTCTCAGCTGTTTTACCGGGGCTCTGTTGCTAGTTAGCTGCAAAGAGGTAAATTGCTGGAGCATTTTTCCTCCCCCTCCCAGCTATGCTAAAAAAGCGAAACTGAAACTAAAGCAGGGTCTTTGCTGCAACATGACAAAATGAGGCAGAGAGAGATTTCTTTTTCTTTTGCTTGCAAGGTTGGAAAGGCAGATTTCTTTTTCCTCATCAAAAAAAGTAGGTGCAAACAATGGGAAATTCATGGCAAATGGCAAAAGAGGAGAGTTCAAGATTTTAAAACACAAAAGAAAAAGCTCTATTTAACTAGGGAATTGTAATAATTGAGATACTATTAATTGTATATTGTGTTGAAAGCAGAAATGGTTAAGTTGTGGTTTGGAAGAATATATGGGGGAAATTATTTGGTTTATTATTATTGGTAAATATAATTACCAGTAACTGATTTGTAAGAAATTGGATTGCATGGAAATAATTGGAATATTCATGTTAATATTGATTAATATACAAAAAAGATAGTTATATAACTAATTGATTTATATTAAAATGTTGAATTTGTATTGAACAACTGTAATATTACATAATTAACCAATGTGAGGATGGATATAAAAATAGATGACAATGGGAAGGGGTATAATATAGAATAGAAGTGAAAAATTGAATTTGATTAAGATTAGAGATGAGGATGAAGGGTAATATTGGTTTTTTAAAAAAATAGATGAGGAATAAATATGGCAAAAAGGAAATATAGAAATTGTAAATTTAAGTGAAATGACTGAACACTGTTTAAATTTGTGAACCGGCCAAATACTCTGTTCAAAGAAAATACATTGTATGTTTGTATGTGTGTTTCTAATTATTGCTATTTATTCATATTTGTTCTCTTTTATTCTTTAAAATTTAACAATTCATTCTTTATCTTAATATCTTTATATTTGTTTGGGGTTGGTTTTCTTCCTTTTCATCTTTTTTATTGTACAGCAATCTTTCTCCTCAAACCTACCACCTCTCTCTTTGAGGAAGGGGGGAGAAAGAGAATGAGAGAGAGAGTGGAGGAGAGAGAGAGAGAAAGAGGGGGAGAGAGAAAGAATGAGAAAGAGAGGGGGAGAGAGAAATGGTGATAAGATAGGGCAAAAACGTAAAATGTGAGGACAGTCGTAAGTTTGAGGACTGGTCACAAGTGTGAGGACCAGTCAAAAATTACTTTTTCAGCCCTCTGAGTAGTCCATATGCACAAAAGGACTATCCAGAGGGCTGAAAAAAGTGATTTATGACAGGTCCTTGCACTTTTGACCAGTCTTTTTTTATTTTGAAATTTACCAGTGGCCGCTGCATTTCCCACCCCCGGCTTATACTCGAGTCAATAAGTTTTCCCAATTTTTTGTGGTAAAATTGGGGGGTCTTGGCTTATATTCGGGTCGGCTTATACTCGAGTATATACGGTACTCCACTACTATCAAAATACTTTTGTAAACATTTTTGTAATGTGTGTTGGATTATATAGGGAATCACATATTTACCACCCTATATATTCCCGGTAAGGTCCCCACAAATCTGATTCCTGCATAGAATGACACTGAGCAGAAAAAGTTTTAAGTATCTCTTGTGTATTTGTTATAACACTTAAGTTTGGTTTTAAGAGAGAATTGATGTGGTGAAACTAGAGACAAGCCTCAGAAAAACCTTTTCAATGCTCATAAATCTTGAAAGAGCTCAGACTGTCTTAGCCTAGACGTGGGTTGAATTCACACTTTATGTTAATCTAACCTGCCTTAACTAGATTTGTTGAATAGGGTACAATTGGCTCAGTTCATACATTCAGTCATAAACCATGGATTAGAAACATACACTAGGTTCACACAACAAACAAATCAGAGCTAAACAAACTACATCATGCATGCCTATCAAAGAGTAACACTGGAAGCACAGCTATTTTTGTGATACACTGTAGAATGTACTGCGGTATGTAAACCCTACATACTGCTGTATTTGAATACTACCAAATGGAGAAATATCCTATTAAAGAAGATTCATGGAAGTACCGTATTTTTCTATAAGATGCACTTCTCCCCCCCAAAAAAGTGGGTGGAAATGTCTGTGTGTCTTATAGAGCAAATGTTCCCAAAGTCTCCCCCGCTCCCCCACCCTTAACTTATTCAACTTTATAATCAGTCATTGATAATCAGTCAATCATTGTTAGAGCCTTGGTGGTGCAGCAGACTAAAGTGCTGTTAAGTAGCACCAGCTGCCTGCAATTACTGCAAGTTCGAATCTCACCAGGCTCAAGGTTGACTCAGCCTTCCATCCTTCCGAGGTAGATAAAATGAGGACCTGGATTGTGGGGGCAATAAGATGACTTTGTATAAAAAATGAACACCGCTTGGGGGGGGGCGCGAAAGCCCTACTAAGCAGATATATACAAAAGTATGAAGGCTATTGCTTAACGCGTTGTAAGCCGCCCTGAGTCTCCGGAGAAGGGCAGCATATAAATTGAACCAATAAATAAACAAACAAACAAACAAACAAACAAACAAACTAGTGTTCATTTGTTTGTTTAATATCTGTGACCACCCATCTCAACCAAATGACTTAAATATTTGATAAATATTTAATGTACCAATAATGTACCCTTGAATATATGTCCTCAGTCTAACCAAGCAAGGCATGTTGATAAGTAATTCCAGAATAAAGATTTTTTTATGAATGTTGGTTGTCCTCTCATAGTCATCTGAATCTTTTCAGCTGAGATATGGTTGCTTTATCTATATGTCTCCATTCTACAATGCAGTCAATGGAAGATGCATTTGAAGAAGTATTGGAAGGACTGTCTATCAGGATTGGATTAAGCTCAAATGATGCCCTTAGCATAGCTCAACAATGGTGTCCCTGAGCCCTTCTAATTGCTTAACTCATAAGACGTTAAGACTCAGTAAGTGCTGAAAACTAAAATTTAGTGTGTCAGTGAATGAGTTAAGATCATAATAGTTAGGGGAAGACTACTCTGTGGTGCACTCCTTCCCTTGATGCCCTAAGGACATGCTTCTTTTGCTTAATCCATGTTCTGACATGGTTAGAATATATTTGGCTTTTTAAAGTACTGTATGATTACATATAACTATGGTAGACTACATAGTTCATACAGTATGTTACGTTGTTAAATTGTGATGTTATTTGTAAAGCTTGAATTGTAATGTGCCCTATCTGAAAATTAAAGCACATAGGAAATAGCTCTGTACAAATTCTAAAAAAGAAAAAGAAAAACAAAAGAAAAAATAAAACAGCTACTAACTTTTTGATGCTCATTTTCCAGTAATTAAATCCAATGATTCTCCCCATCATAATCACATTAAATTATGCAAGTTGCCCTAGATCAAATCTCTATAGGTAAGCTCGCACTACAATATATAATATACAATATACAATAACAACAGCCTGAGTGGCGTAGGAGGCTAATGCCTCCTACTAAGGCAGCATTTAACATCCAGCTGTCTGCAATTACTGCGAGTTCAATTCTCACCAGGCTCAAGGTTGACTCAGCCTTCCATCCTTTCTAAGGTGAGGACCCGGTTTGTGGGGGCAATAAGCTGACTTTATATAAAATATACAAAAGTATGAAGGCTATTGCTTAACGCACTGTAAGCCGTCCTGAGTCTCTGGAGAAGGGCGGCATATAAATAAAATTTTAAAAAAATATATGTTAAAAGCAAAAGCAGCTGTTGATATAAGCACATTCCTTTTTAAAGTGTATTTTTCATTAAAGTTTTTAAACAAGATGGTAAAAACTAACACAAACTAAAGGACATAAGATAGGAAAAAAGAAAAAAAAGTCGAAGAAAAAACAGAAAGTCCAAGAAAAAGAAAAAAGCTAAAGAAAAATAGAAAAAAGAGGAAAAGATATAAAGAAGTGGCTTTCCATATTTTCACAGCAGTTATAAGTACAAATATATATTGACTTCTCTGTCTAAAATTACATCATATTACTCTTCTTTCTATAATCTATCCTGTCTAATTGTCAAAACCATAAGTCATCAGTTAATCTTTTGCGCAAAAAAGATAATAAGAGCTTCCCGTAAGTAATAAATGTAGGTAATACCTTTTTTTTTCTAATTGGAGAAGCTAATTTATCAGTTTCAGCAAACATCTGCCAATTTCACCAAGTATTCCTCTATAGTAAGTAGTATCCAATCTTTCCATCTCTGTGCATTCAGTAATCATGTTGCTGCGATCATATATTGAAGTGATATCCCAAAGCTTTTTTTCTAACTGTTTATCTATTAATTCTAAAAGGAAAAGTTTTGCTTCAGCTGAATTTAGATCTTTAAAAACCTGTATACATTTGGATCCATTTTTAAAAGCTTTTAAACATGTACACAATAATCGTGTCGTTTCTATTGATTGATTTATTCATCACATTTCTATACCTAAGAGACTTTGGTTGGCTCATAATAAAAATATGTCAAAATGTAAGAATATGAATCAGAAGAAAATTAAAAACAGAATTAAAAGATAAGGTTATGGTGTTAAGAGTTAAAAAGCTAGGGGGAACACTCCAGAGGTGGGTTTCAGCAAGTTCTGACCAGTTCTGGAGAACCGGTAGTGGAAATTTTGAGTAGTTCAGAGAACCAGTAGTAAAAATTCTGACTGGCCCCACTCCCATCTATTCTCTGCCTCCCAAGTCCTAACTGATCGGGAAGAAATGGGCATTTTGCAGTAACCTTTCTCTGGATTGGGGAGGGAATGGAGATTTTACAGTATCCTTCCCCTGCCATGCCCACCAAGCCACACCCACCAAGCCATGCCATGCCCACCAAGCCACACCCGCAGAACCGGTAGTAAAAAAAATTGAAACCCACCACTGGAACACTCTCGTGATAACACACATCCCCAATGCTTAACACTCTTTTAACCCCCATGCCCATTGGCAGAGCCAGTCTTTAAGTCACAAGATTTCTGCAGGCATATAATTTTGATATTGGTCATTAAAGGGATTGGCAAAGACAATACCAATAAAGCAGCATTCTGAAATCCAGTGCGTCGTTACCAAGTTTGAAAATGTATTTTATAGTATTGAGAAACAGGTGCAGTCCCAACTAAAATTTTCCACATGTGGTTGGAAAATCTAGCAGGTTGCAGTCCTCCTAACTTCAGACCCTAGATTGGGAACAAACGGGGTGTACTTGAGTATCTATGTGTGCCTTCTATTCTTTATAATAGGGCTGTCAACCAGGGGAAAAAAATTGCACCTTGATTTATCATGTGCCCTTTAACTAACTAATCCATCAATTAATTGATTAAATGTATTGGCATATACCCAAACCTGAAAAGTAGATGCCTTTTTAACATATTGAAGTAAATGTGAGATAATTTGTATTTTAATAAAGAAAAAAAAAGGCTGCTCATTAAAAAGACAGACTATCATTTACTCATTTCTTTTTCATTCTTGATTTGGTAACATATTGACTTTAAATTGAAAACTGGTGCGCCTTTGCTTTTCCTGATTGATGTTGAACAATCTACCTATTAAGCAAATGAAACACGGATTGCTTGTGCCTATGTATGCAGGCCCACACATACTTCTAATAGCCCTGTATGTATTATAAAATTAAGCTTTATGACTGGTAACTTATGGCTACTTACATTTTACCTCTGTTTTTACAGTGAAATGGGTGGTATATCAGACAGCTTATTAAAGAGACAAGCTTGCTGCTTTCTCAAAGTCGGATGACAGAACAAGTCAGGGTATGTATTGTAATTTCAGCGCTGCAATACATCTTGAAGCTGTCTGAGGCAAAACGCTTGCTAAGCATTGCACTGGGGCTGTCAGAATGCTTCATGGGGTAGTAATTAAATTGAAGCAATTGTACTCTTCATTTTGTGGAAGCAAGCCAAAACTATATGTAGAATAGAAATGTTTTTCCATAAACCTTGCTTGTTGTACTTGGTTTTTATTTTTTTTTAAGCGAGGGAACGAAATGTCTTTCCTTGAAGGATATTTACTTCAATAGAACAGGCTGAACTTTTCACTGTTGTTCATTCCCTTTCATTTCTTTATTTGTTAGCTATGGTTTCTTCCATAGGGACACAGTGGCTCAGTGGCTAAGACACTGAGATTGTCGATCAAAAGGTCGGCAGTTTAGCGGTTTGAATCCCTAGTGCCGCATAATGGGGTGAGCTTCCATTACTTGTCCCAGCTTCTGCCAACCTAGCAGTTTGAAAGCATGTAAAAAATGCAAGTAGAAAAATAGGGACCACCTTTGGTGGGACGGTAACAGTGTTCCGTATGCCTTTGGCGTTTAGTCATGCCAGCTACATGACCACGGAGACATCTTCGGACAGTGCTGGCTGTTTGGCTTTGAAACGGAGATGGGCACCGCCCCCTAGAGTCAGGAACGACTTGCACATATGTGCGAGGGGAACCTTTACCTTTACCTTACGGTTTCTTCTGCTTCATATTATCCTTGAAGGAAAAAGGACAGCAAGAACTTAAAATCTAATGGCTAGTATTGCCTGCTATCAGTGGACTAAAGATTTGAAAAAGCAAGTTGAGCCAGGATCTGTGTCTGCATTAGAACTGTCTTATCCCAATTAGATCAACCTGTCCCACCAGGTGAGATATATATGTATGTATGTATGTATGTATGCATGCATGTATGTATGTATTGCGCTGTCCATCTCATCTAGAGGCTATAGTATATATTGTGATCCTGTTCTGGCTTTCTGGAAGAATTTCAAGGTTGGCTCTGTCAATTGGTATGAAGGTATAAGAGTGATATGCAAACTGGGGGCAGTTGGAGACTTGAGGATGCCCCTGCTACCTCTTTTAACTTTTTTTTACATCTTCATTTTATCCTCGTTTTAACTATGCTTTCTGTATACTATATACTACTATGTTTTTATTATAAACTGCCCACAGTCACTTAGGGGAGATGAGCGGTGTAGAAATTTGATAAATAAATAAATAACATCTGAAATAATCTTTAAGACTTATTAATTTTTATGATGACACATAAATAACATCACTGATGAAAGGTATTTGAATGTTCAGTCTGAAACTGGCCCTTTGAGTCTGGCACTATTTTGCTTGGGAAGTCTCAGGCTAATACAGCTGTAATAGGCAATTACAAATGTGTAGTTTGAAGGGACATAAGTTTTGAAAACCTGATGGTAGAATACGACATCTAGACTTACTATTGGCTTTGATGCCAAAATGATTAGGAAGGTTAACTGTACTTAACCCAAAATGCTTGTCAGAGATATGTTTTAGTAGCTTTATAGCATATTCATCGAGTTCTAGATTTTGTAACTGTTTCATTTTTAATTATATCATGTAATTGCCCAAAATGAAAGTTTGCTGAACATGTATGTAATGTATATGTGGAATCAAGTTGACAAGTTAAATCTTTATTTCCTCTAACACAAAATGACCAAATATGAATGGAGCACTTTTCCTTTAAGCCTGCCCACCATCTACGTAATAGTGAAATGGAAATGTGTTGCTGTATATTTACTTAAAAATAGTTCTTTATATAAACTTTATTTTACTGTTTGTAAGTACAACTGAAGCAAAATCTATCTTATCTACATCTTGACAAATCTTGTATTTAACCTGATTTCACACACCTAATTACAGTATATTTATCACTATATGGGGACGTAAACAAAATAGTTAAGATTATGACTTGAAATGTCTTTTAAATATGTTATTTGGAAAAAAGTGTGAAAGATTTTTGGAGGGGAACATTGAAAAATTGTAAAAATAAGAAAAGTATATATTTATGCTCTTGGCAGCCAAATGTGCCTTTTAATGGAATTTAGATAAATGGATTTTTTATGACAAAAAGCAACAGTAAAAATCATGATTATATTTTTCATAGTTCATTTGTCTTCTTTGCCCTGCAGATCTAGTGTGGAAGGAAAATGAGATCCCCAGTGAAGTCTACATTGTGATTGACTCTAAAGATTCTGAGACCAATTGTTGCTTAATGGCCCTTATTGTCCTATGCAATAAAGTGATATGATCTTTAAAAAAACCCAGGTTCTTAAAAATGGTAAGAAATGTAATTTTTGTTATATATTAATTCTTCAATGCTGTGTTCTGATATCATCAACATTGCCTAAAAGTGTAATGGTAGACAATTAGATTGCATAAATAATGTGCTTGGTTCTCATGAATGTCCAGAAGAAATAGTCATTATGATGAAGAAAGTGACGATCATAATGATTTCATTATCTGAACTGGCACAGAATAATAATCTTTGTCTTGTGGTTTAAGGCAGGATATCTATGGAGAGTCTCAGTCATGCAGGTCCCAAAGGTGCTCTTTTCAAGAGGCAATTGGACTTTCTGGTTTCTCTTTGAAGATGTTTCACTTCTCATCCGAGAAGCTTCTTCAGCCCTGACTGGATGGTAGGGAATGGTAGGATTTATACTCCTTGCAGACAGCTGGTCATTTACATTCTTTAGAGAGTCATTGAGGCCACCTGGATGTTCATCTGTGTCATCGGGATCACAGGCAGGATACTTGCCTGACCAGAACATCAGAATATATGAGATGGACCTCTAGACTATGATGCCTATCAATATCTACTCTGCCTGAATTTATGGGTATTTTTTTAAAATTTGATTTATATGCCGCCCTTCTCTGGAGACTCAGGGTGGCTTACAATGCGTTAAGCAATAGCCTTCATACTTTTGTATATTTATACAAAGTCAGCTTATTGCCCCCACAAACTGGGTCCTCATTTTACCTACCTTAGAAAAGATGGAAGGCTGAGTCAACCTTGAACCTGGTGAGATTCGAACTTACAGTAATTGCAGACAGCTGGTGTTAATCACAATGCTTTTAGTCTGCTGAGCCACCAGGCCCTAGTATTTAGGATTTGTTTGCTTTTTTAAATCTAAAACATGACAACATACTTTAAAAAGTTTGGGGCTCCTTTCCTTGAAATTAACCAAATGCTCAAAGACATATTTGTTGATGTTCACCAAACTTGCCTATTCCAATCAATCAGAATATAGTTGGAAGGGACCTTGGAGGTCTTCTAGCCCAACCTCCTGCTCAAGCAGGAGATCCTACACCATTTCAGATAGGTGGTTGTCCAGTTCTTCTTAAAAACCTTCAGTGACAAAGCCCTTACAACTTCTGACAGAAAGCTGTTCTACTGGTTAATTGTCCTCACTGTTAAGAAGTTTCTCCTTAATTCTAGGTTGCTTCTCTCCTTGATTAGTTTCCATTCCTTGTTTTTTGTCTTGCCTTCTGGTGCTTTGGAAAATAACTTGACCTCCTTTTCTTTGTGGCAGCCTGCCAAATACTGGAATACTGCTATCATGTCACTCCTAGTCCTTCCTTTCTCTAGACTGGCTACACCCAGTTCCTACAACCATTCTTCATATTTTATTTGTCTCCATGTCTTCTAATCCCATCTAATTTTATTTTTATAAAATTATGTTTAATTAAAACATTGAATGAAAAGTAAAGCACTTTCTTGCAGTATACCATGACCTGTTTTTCTGAAAATCAAGGAGTAGGTTGCTGTTGCTCACTGCTTTTTGGAATATATGCCTAGTTACCAATAGGGTCTTTCTTGAGGTCCCACTTGAAACACTCTATAGTGCTACAGTTCAACATTACCAATGTAAATAGATATTTTGCACTTTACCACTGCGTCAGTATTGCAAGCATTTCTGAAGGTGCTAGAGATCCCTGGTTTAGAATGTTTATTAACAACTTGTCACAAAATAGTGACACATGAACTTTTGAATTAAAGCAAAGGAATGATAGTAAGCATACATGCATATGCACGTGGCCCTTATACTAGCAATAGATGGTGACACATATTATCTGTCTCTTTGGGGTGAAATCCTCCAAAATTATTGAGATGACTCAGAAGCAGCCAGGCATTATTTCTTTGGCATATTAGATCTCTAATATATTGCAGAGCCAAAAAATATAACTTGGAGAAGAAAGTCCAAAGCTTTGGATTCAGCACAGTACTTTTCTAATCCATATTTTCATGACATTGGTAAAAGTTCAAGTGGTGAAAAAAAGAGTACCTGAGTCAATGTCTGGATCTCAACAGAGTCTTTAGTAAGGCCTAGTATTTGTCACATCTTGTATTGTCTGTTTCATGCCTTATTTACTCATCTATTACAAACTCGGTGAAAAGCCATGGGGGATTTTAGTAGGAGCATTTTATTTCACATATACTCTGTTGAGAAAGAGGTCAGAGAGGATAAGGCAATAATATCTCCCTATTTCATATTTTAAAGGTTTTCCACAGTCAAAAAAAAAAAAACCTGTAACCTTTCTCTAACTTGTTCTTTCCTGAAGGTGTCTTTTGGACCCAAACTATGATGACTTAGTGAAATGTCACATAAAAAGGTACATGAAGATTTAATTAGAAGATATTGTTTTATGGAGGATTTGATCATTGGCCACTTAAAATTTCTTTGGCCCTTCAAGCAAGATATACGTTGACATGAAATATTTTCATTTAAAGGTCTACAGTAAAAGTGATGTGTTGATGTTGAGTATTTGTAAGCATCCCGTACTTTGCATGTGGGTTTTATAGGTACAGTTCTTCATATTGTATTTTGGTCTGCATTATTATGGATCATAATGTTTCTGTTATATAACTATTTTTTAGTCAAAGTGAAAATTGATTTGTTTAATTTGGCTGATATATCACATCTTTAGTTCCATGCCATTAGCTATCATATTTTTTATCAGTGGAAATCCTTATTTTCAAAAGCGGATATTCACAATGGAATGAAACCTGATTTTTGCACTTCTGGGGTATGTGTAGGTGCAGGGTAAGTGTGCTTAATTAATTAGAAAATTATATTATTAAATAGGAAACATGATAAGATTCAATGGAATTTATTTCTAGTACTTGACAGATCAGCCAAGAAAGCTTTGGAAAATATATTTAAATACCATGATGTTTCTGTACCTGCAAAAATCAGAATTGATCAAGTGATGGTGTTCCCTGTGGCACACTGTAAAAGTGAAAGTTATCTTTGAAGAATCAGGATAGGAAGAATAATGATGCATCAAACTTTGTTAATGGAGAAGATTCATGGAAACACCATGGATAGCTAAAAAAATGTTACAAATTAATCATCAAATAAATCAACCCAAGGTTTTTCACAAAGCGCAAATGACCAGATTCAAAGTATCCCACTTTGCACACATTACACAACCTAGCTCCCTACAGAAGGCTCTACTTCTGGGAAATATGGAAGGAAGAGGAAGAAAAGGGCAATTGTAGCAAGTTGATGAATCAGTTACACAGCGACAGGTGAGCTGTTGGAAGTCCTGAAAGTTTAGGTTAGGAACTGATAGTCATGGATGATCCATAATCTTTTTCCTTACTTCAAACTTGTACATTTGAATAGCTGTACTCAAGAGGAATATATGATCAATGCCAGTAGTGTGAAATTGACCTAAGAATAAAATGATACTTGTATCTAGGTACTTTAAAAATGTTTGCTACATAGAACATTTTATATATCTTGAATCCAAGTTGTGCATAACTCTCTTTTACATGGCAACATATCCCACATAAAAGTGCATGCGCAACCAAATTTATTTTGACATTGAAGAAGAAGTCAAGGTTAATATAAAAAGTTAGAAACTCTGCTTCCCAAACATAACTGGGGTCTCTTCAGATGTTAGTTGAATGGGTTAAGGTTTGTCAATCTTTGAAGATAGACCTTGCATCTCTTTGATTAGCAATATCCATCAAGTTTAAAAATGATCTACCTGATTAGTAAAAAGAACTGTATTCACAATGTCCATCCATACAAGCAAATACAAGTGCAACTATTCTTCAGACTATTAGTTCAACACATAGATATTTGGCCAGCCTTATCCTGTTCCCATTTTTAAGCGCTCATACATTCAGACAAACATCTGAAAAAAAATTTGACTCTCTGCTGTAACTTGGAGATTTTAAATGGCAAGATTGTATCACAGAAAATCTGATGGGTCTTAGTTAACTAAACTGTAATGGCTGAATGGTCAAAGTTACATAATGTGAAATTTCCTTAAAATAAGTGTACCAGCTCCAAATTGTTAGCAAAGCATTTGTGAGGGTTAACATGTCCCCTGGAGTCAATTCACTGACAAAGATGATTATTCTTCCATTCACAGGAGTTTTTAAAAGGAGAAAATATTTGGTTGCATTGATTTTATTCTCCATGGATATTTTTTTTAACTGCAGCTAAATTGTTATTTGTTAATCTTTACTGTGATTGGACTTCAACCTGGTGGTGGGCACATTATAAATGAAATATTTGTTTCTCCCTCCCTCCCTCCCTCCCCATTCCCTCCCCTTCCCCTCCCCCTGCCCTTCAACAGTTCTTAGGGCAATGAACAAAGAAAAAATTAATATAGAGATGAAACATTTTTAAAAACCCATGCAATAAAGCAGTAAAAAAAAAGCAGATAAACAATTTAAAAGACTTGACAGGTCTTTCTTTATCTGGAGTTTGAAATGGGGTGGGGGTGAGGGTAGTCATCCATTGATAAGGTTGTACAGCAAGATCTTGGAAGATGATGATAAAACTTGAATTGAAAAATTCAGCAAGAGATAGCCATATAGTTACATGTCCCAAGCTGCAAAACATTTTACAGTTTTGTCCCGAACAGAATAGGGATCCCATGCAATAACGTTTGATGAAATAAAAATAAGACTGAAAGCTAAACCAAGATGACAATGATATCTATAGGTTAATTTTAGGGAGAACATAAGTAAATGTGCAACATTTATACTAAGTTCCTTGCTTCTGATTTTTTTTTCTTTCCTCATAACTTAAGGAAAGTATTTTTCCTCAAAATTCCTTTTAACTTATTATGCTTCATTTTATGGCTTTTATTGGCTATAGGTTTGCTACTAAGGTTGATATACTGCAATATAGTTTTTATTTGTTAATTTAATTTGTCATACCTCTACATCACAGTAATATTTTAAAGTGATTTCTTAGTAACTAGTGTTAATTTCTTCATAAGTACTCCTGTATCTAATATTAATGGGAGTGCATTTCTTCAGCTTTAGCATATTCAAGGCATTTTGTTCTATTTATCGTAGCTCATGTAGGACATGATATTTTTTTTGTAATTTTGTCTAAAATTTTGATGGATTTTATGAAATGTAACAATTAATATGGAAGAAGATTCTTTTGAAAAACAACTTAGCAGCATGATGTAAGTATTTTCATATGGGAATATTAATAGGAAAGAAAAATGGCATAGCTATATAAAAAATTGAAGCTAGGTTCCAAGCTAGTTAGATATCTGTGAATATTGCAATGGATGTTATAAAAGATAAAGCCCAATGTTTTGCAAATAAAAATAAAATACATATCGAAAATTATTTCTCAGTCTTCTTCCTGGGATGATAGAGACAAAAAGAATAGGTTAGCTTTTACAAAGCCTCATTATAATGGAAGCAGAAATTCTATTATATAAGCAGTATTCTTTAAAGTCTATGCCCATGTTTTATATACAGTTTCCATGCTGGCTGTAGAATTCTGGGAGTTGAAATCCATATGTCTTAAAGTTTTCAAGGTTGGGAAACATTGGTCTCCATTGTACACCATAGCTCTGGATTAAAAAATGTGTTTTTAAAAAAATAACAGAAACAGCAAGGTTTACAAAATGTATGTTTAAATTATTCATCCCAAAATATTATAGATTTTGAACTGTAAATTTGTCTGCTGTTGGAGAGGCATGAAACATTTCTAATCCTGCAGCATGAAACTCAAGGCATTTTCACGCTGTTCATAACTATAACATACTCTCCTAGGGATAGCCATAAATGTTAAAAGTGGTTGAAAATCAGTTGTAAAATTTCTTTCCAAAGTGAAGATCCCACATTTTTAATTTGACATTGAACTTTCTGTTTTGGAAATAATCACAAAGTGATAGATATAATTTTATATCATTCTGTTGCTTTGAGCCAATGATTCCAGATGTTTGAGGCTGCAACTATAGTCATTCTCAATAATCCTCACATCCAGCTGGAGTTGATTTAGACCGGAGGTATAAACAGAGTTTTTGGAACATTTTTTTTCTCCTCAGAAACATAATTTGGCAAATTTAAAAAGCAACAGAATATGATTGGGGGAACTCCAGGCTGAATATACTGACTGTATTTTTTTCAAGAGCACACAGACAACAGTTCTCAAAATAAAATGGACTGCTCAGGTTAGATAAACTAACAATGATGAACTGCAAAACTGCCCTGCGCTTCTCTCTCGTCGTTGGACTTCTTGAGTTGAAGACATTTTATCATTTATTTATCATTCGTGGTGCTGCCTCCAGTGCAAAGGAACATGTAATTTTTGATGGCGTCAAAGTTGAACTGGTGTTAGCGTGGGGCTAGGAGTATGCTCTGACTATCATCTGTCAGTATTTCTGACATAATTTAATTTCTGCAAGTGCATGTCTTCCTATGGTAATTTATGCATTCTGAAATAAATCCCAAGTGTTGAAATCAAACTTGTACCTAAAGTGTATTGGAATTTTCATTGTCTCTATTTGTTGTCCACCATCCCCCTAAGTCACAAAATTGGATAAAAGGTAATTGTTATAACAATAAAACAGTATTTATACATTGCATTTTTCAGTCGCATTTACTTTCACTGATTGGAAAGCTCTGTACAGGAACAGAACACAGAATGAAAATAATGATAATTTCCATCTCCAGTATAACGCAGGACTATGAGTTAGGCTTCCCTGCACCCATCTTCTGTAATATAAGATTATTTAGGAGAAACTTAACTGAACTAGTATTAATATGATTAGAGGAACTACCCTTACAGTCTATTTTCTCTTATTTTCATTTTGTTTCATTGTAAAACATGTTTTAGACAATTACGATTTACCAGAGATTTCATGCAGAGGAAAAAAAATAGAAGTGTTCAACCTGAATGTTAAAATATATTCTATGTTCTGAAGCAGATAGAAATATCATTTAAATTGTCCTCTTCACATAAAAGTACAGCAGAGAAAATCACTTAGCAAATAAACACTCTGATCAGTTATAGATTGGAAGCTTATAAATAGGTTTCGGTCTGTAAATAGGTGCGTGTTGCGGTGAGATGAGTGGCAAGCAAATTTAGTAATAAAAATGTGAGTGTGTGCATGTGGGTGTGCATATGCACCTTTAAATCAGCATTAACTCCTAGCAATTGCCTAGACCAGTGATGGCTAACCTTTTTGCCATCGCGTGCCAAAAGTGCAGGGAGCGCGGTGGGGTCACAAGCAAGCATGCCCACATCCATAATTCTATGCGCCCTGCCCCCCTGTGCTCCCCCTGCTTTTTGCACGTGATGGCACGGTGGGCCCGGTAGGCCCATTTTTTGCTCTCCCCAGGTTCCAGAGCCTTTCTAGGAGCCTGGGGAGAGCAAAAATGACCTTCCCCACCCCCCCCAGAGGCCCTCCGGAGGCCGGAAACAGTGTGTTTCCTGACTTCTGGTGGGCCCAGAAGGCCCAAAAATCAACTGGCTGGCGCATGCATGCATGCTGAAGCTGAGCTTGCGTGCCCATCGATATGGCTCCACGAACCACCTGTGGCACCCGTGCCATAGGTTCGCCATCACGGGCCTAGACATATCCCTACAGTTTTCTTAGCAACATTTTCAGAAGTGTTTTGCTTCCTAGGGCTGCGAGAGAGTGACTGTTTTAAGGACACTGAGCTGGTTTTCATGATCTCCTGGTTTCTAGCCTGTTGCCTTAACCACTACATATAAGCTCTATATACTTATCATCTTCTATAAAATCAATTTCCTACCAAATTTATTCCCTTGATCAAACTGTATACTTTAATGCTTTGTTTCGGTCTTAAGAACAATCCCCTTTGTAATAAGAACGGATTTTTCTTTCCCATGCTCTGAGCACCAGCATATTAACACCAATGTTTTTAATTATTATACTTTCACAAAATGTCCCCAGTGGTCTTACTTCCTCTTACAAAGCAAATCATACCCTGGAGGTTTTTAAGAAGAAATCAGACAGCCATTTATCTAGAATGGTATAGGACTGTGATGGCAAACCTGTGGCACGGGTGCCACAGGTTTGCCATATCTGTGGGCACGCGAGTGTTGCCCTAGCTCAGCTCCAGTGTGCATGCGTACACCAGCCAGCTGATTTTTGGGCCTTGTGAGCCCACTGGAAGTTGGGATATGAGCCGTTTCCGGCCTCCAGAGGGCCTCTGGAAGGCCTTGGGGGTGGGGGTGGGGTGAAGAAGGCCGTTTTCACCCTCCCCATGTTCCAAGAAAGCCTCTGGAGCCTGGGGAGGGCGAAAAATGAGCCTACTGGGCCTACCGGTAATCTTTTTGCTGTTGCGTGCCAAAAGTGGGGGGTGCACAGGGGACCTCGTGTGCATGCGGGGGGGGCAGAGTGTGGAGGACAATGAATTATGGGTGTGGGCACGCGTGACCGTGACCCACCACACACTTCCCTGGCTTTTGGCACGTGTCGGCAAAAAGGTTAGCCATCCCTGGTATAGGATCTCCTTTTTGAGCAGCAGTTTGGACTAGAACATCTCCAAGGTCCCTTCCACTTCTGTTATACGTCTAATAATGCCAAACTGTCTCCAGATATGAAGGAAAGATTTCTTTGTGCCCTTTAAAATAAGGAAGGAATGGGTGAAATGCTAAGGAGGAACTTTTGGAAAAGATTACTCAATCCTGAGATTGAGAAGGCCATAAGAAAGAAATCCCAAATAATTCCACTTTGCTCTTGTTTGATATAAGATGGGTCAGGTTTTAAGACTCTTATTACTTTACCCTACAACGATAAAAAGCATTCCCACCATGCCAATTTCTTGGCCCTGCCTATTTTGAAAGACTGATAACAATCTTGAAAAAGAGCTCAAAATGTTTGGGAGTTCTTAAAACAGAAGAAATTCAAAACAATTATATTAATAAAAAATGAAATAAAGTACAAATGAATATGAATACCCCCAAAGTAATGGAAATCTGAAATTTAGGGGGGGAAAAGGCAATTGAAAGAGAAATATATATGGACAGCTGGATTTATTGAGATGATGTTGGAAAAGCTAAAGCTTGGAATAAATTGAGATGGCCAAAAGATGCTAAGAATAAAAAGAGCTTCTTCATATAAATTGAAAATAGAAGAGAAATAGAGTTAACTGTTCAGCAAAGATGGCAAAAGATTAGTAAGGAAGAAATAACAGGCAGAAATATTCAATTTATATTTAGACTCAGTCTTATCCAAAATAAGTCCATACATTTTGCCAAGTAATTGTAGCACGCAGTTTGAAGGAACAGGATTCAAATCTGAGTTTGACAGAAAACACGGTTAGGGAATACTTACTAACTTTGAAGATATTTTAGGGATTGTTGATGGTCTGGCCAAGTTTCATGAAGAAATCCTGACAAGTGACATATTAGAAGACAGAGTAAAAGGGAACATAAGTATGCTTTCTAAAAGGAGAAAAATGAAAATCTGGGAAACTACAGACCTATTGGTATGATATTGGTATTTAAAATATTCTCAGATAAATCATAAAATGGTTGATAGTACTGATTATTAGAAGTAAATAAGAATGTGTAAAGACCAAGTCTTGCTACAGTAATCCCATTTCATTTTTTAAATTGAATAACTTCCTTAGCTGATTGAGGAAATGCTGTAAATGTAATATATATTGATCTGAGCTAAACATTTGACAAAGTGCCCCGTGACATTCTAATTAACAAGATAGTTAAAATATGAGCTGGATGGCATGTCTAGCTGGTTTGAAAACGGAACTCATAAAATTCTCACCAATGGTTTCTTATTCATGCAGAGTGACCTATCAAGTGAGGTTTAGCACAAGACAAGATACTTTTCAACATTTAAAAATACTTCTTATTTGTAGATGATGTAAATGGATGAATGGAATAAATAATACCCCAGAAGACAGAATCAAACTTTCCTATCTTCTATTGTTCTGTGTACAGAACACAGAATAATGGTCTTAAGTGATACGAAAGCTGATATTAGTTGAATGCTAGGAAAAACAGGTAACATCTGTTATCACGAACCCTCTTTTTTGGGAAGTTTTCAGCCAGATGGCTGGTCAGTAATTTGGTGAATTCTTTAGCTTGGGGTTAGATCTAGAGCAGGGATTGGACTCAGTGGCCAAAGTGTCCTCTTCTACCTCTCTTACTCTGTGAATGAAAGATGTCCAGTGAAAGCATAGCTGGCTGACTGGGTTCAACTCTAGAGCTGCAAAGGTTATGAGACCAGATTATAGGTGCCAGATGCTGAAAGTTTCAGCAGAAAAAAAGGAGGGGGCTACTTGTAGGGGAGAGAACACAGAGAACACAGGGGTTTCCAAACATGGCAACTTGAAGACTTGTGGACTTCAACTTCCAGAATTCTCCAGCCATCCACAAGTCTTGAAGCTGCCACATTTTGAGGCCCATGCTCTAACTTAAGCGGTCTGTGGATATTGCTAGTGTCAAGAGCCCTGATTTAAGGTTTATTTGTGTTTCACTTCAAAGCTTCAATCATAATAGAGCTGGAAGGGACCCTGTGAGTCTTCTAGTCCAACCCACTGCTCAAGCAGGAGGCCCTATGTCACTCCAGACAAGTGACTATCTAATCTCTTAAAAGCCTCCAGTGATGAAGCACCTACATCTTCTGGTTAATTGTTCTTACTGTTAGGAAATTTCTCCTTAATTCCAGGTTCTTTCTCTCTTTGATCAGTTTCTGTTATTTCTTATATTTCCTTCTGGTGCATGAATGAAAGTAGCTTTCAAAATTACACAGCAAACAGAGTCAGCTGAAAATCCAATGGAAAGTTTAGTGTGGCTAATGGCTGCAATGCTGCCTTTTTAAGTTAACTTGCCTATGCAGGAAAAAAGTACAAAATCAGCCTGGGAGTGAATCTGTTTGAGCTCATTTGATTTTCTTGGGGAGCCCCAAGCTTGGTGCTTAAGCTTATTGAGGGTGTCTCTATGTATATATAATATACAATATTAACATATGGGGTGATATATTCCTATTTTGTACTTGTGTAACACTTTTCATAAAATATGTCAAAAGAGTATAAACAAACTGCCTAGATTCTGAAGTAAGCAGCTGTGTTCACCTACAATGGGAATGGATATATTTTATTCTCTAGATGTTCTAATTATTTAGTATGTTAATGGTGATGGAAAAATTCTGGGAGAACTGTGGAACCTTTGAAAGGCCCTTTTGTAGCCTTCAAATCTTCAGGTTCCGATATCAGAGACCAGGAGTGGAATTCGACTGGTTTGGACCGGATCGCACATACCGGTAGCGACAATTTGAAGTGGTTCGCCAACTGGTAAAAACAACCCCTGGCTGGCCCCACCCACCCCCGCATGCTTGCCGCTCACCCCTTCCACTCTGTGTGTATGCCCGAGAAGGAGGCGAAGACCTGGCCAAATTTTTCTTCCACCCTTCGCAGCGAAGGGAAGGGAGCCTGCTTGGAAGGGAGCTGCAGCAGCCTGCCTGTCCCTTTAAGGTACTTCAACCCCCAGGAGGGAGGGTGGGGGGAACCATAAAGGGACAGACTGCGGCAGTGGCCTTCTGAGCAGCTCCACTGTGAATGGAGGGAGAAAACTTCAGCTTCTCTCTGCAGCAGCATTCAATGTGGCTGCTTCTCTCCTTCTTCTCGGACTCATACACAGAGCAAACATGAAAAGGAGGTGAGAAGCAGCCAAGTTAAATGCTGCAGCAGTGAGAATCCGAACTTTTCTCCATCCATTCACAGTGCAGCCTGTCCCTTTAAGGTAGTCCCTGGGAGGGAGGGGGCCAGGGGGGGACCATAAAGGGACCAGCAGCTCTGCTGTGAATGGAGGGAGAAAAATTCAGCTTCTCTCTGCCACAACATTCAACGTGGCTGTTTCTCTCCTCCTTCTCAGGCTCATAGACACAGAGCGAACATGCGACGAGAAGCAGACAGGTTGAACGCTAGAAGACTTGGCCGAACTTTTTGTTGGTTCTGTGGGGGTGGCTTGATGGGCATGGCTTGGTGGGGTGGTGCCGCCCCACCTTGCTGTGAGTGATGTCAAGTTGGCCATGCCCACTCAATCACATGACCCCCACTAAGCCACGCCTACAGAACCAGTAGGGGGAAAAATTGAACGTCACCCCTGTCAGAGAAAATGTCTTGAAAGATCATATTTTATTTCATATTTTAAATATAAAACCAACCCTCCAAGGTTTTCAAAATAGGATAATACCACAGAGGTTTCCCTTCCCTTCCCTTCCCTTCCCTTCCCTTCCCTTCCCTTCCCTT
>WNWU01000030.1:8766050-8782255 GCA_012654045.1 Ptyas mucosa | reverse complement strand
TTCCCTTCCCTTCCCTTCCCTTCCCTTCCCTTCCCTTCCCTTCCCTTCCCTTCCCTTCCCTTCCCTTTCTTCCATTAAGGAATCTTTATATTCCAGTGAAGCTTTTTTCTATAAAACCTTTGTGAATGTGGAAGCTAAGGTTTCAATATGTGATTATATGTGTCAAAATTTTCTATATGAAATAAAATTCAATTCTATAAAGCAGAGGGAGGACATAGGCAGCGTCTTTTACCAACTGGGAATATGAGGATGAATTTTAATATTTGCAAAGAGGGTAAATGTTACAGAGTTTTCAGTGTATTACCTTTTGAAGGATTAAACCTGTATGCTTTGCATTAGTATTTTAATTTATCTTGGACAAATACATATCCCTATCCATTGAAGCATATTCGAATTCAGTTTTTTTTTTAATGATTGCCAAGGAAAGAGATAACATATTTTGAGAAATCACTATAGCTTGTATAGTCAGAATTCATTACCTTAACAGTGCAGTCACAAAGGGCAAAGGCCAAGGCACGTTATAATACTTTTACTTCTTAGTCTTATGAAAATCTATGTGCCACCGCAGCAATATCCATATGCAGTGCAATATATGACTGTTAGCAAAATACAGCTAAAAACAATTTCTCTTGGGAGGAACAACATATTTGAAAAGACTCGTTTTAAAATCAAAATTGAATTATCCTGGTCAATATTTCTTGCTTTTAATTTTAATGGCAAATATTAATAGAGCCCTCTAAATAAAAAACAGGGCCGAGCCAGTCCCCTCCCTGTCCAGCTTTTATTGTTGCAGTGCTGTTTGTATTTACATCCAGTCATTTATTGCCCATTAAAGAAGAAATGCTATGTTAATGTAAGGGAAAAAAAATCAATGCTACTCAGATCAGTAGCTGTGGGGAAACAGTGCAGCAGCTGGTTGGCAGACAGCAAGCCCACATAGATCAATGAAATTACAAGCTAAATCTGCTGATGCTCACAAACTGCTCCAGCATTCTGAAGTCTAACCTTTTTCAAGTTCAAGATCTTTGGAAAGCCTGCAATTGCTAAATGAAAAGGAGGGGTGGGGTCGAGTGAGGGAACGGGAAAGAAAAGGGGAGGGGGGAGAAAGAAGGAGACTGTACTGGTTGATCGTGGAATTTTCGGTATCATCTGTAACGTGGCACTTTTGAAGTTATCAGTAAAACTGCACGTTTTTGCAAGCGATATAAAAGCTGCTGTAATCTTTAAGTGAGCAACTCTGTAATCGGCACACTTGGGAGATTTTATTCTTTTAAAACGTTCAAGTCTGTCACATATTACCTTGAACTATAACACTGGAGGGGTGCGGAGAACTTCTGTAATGTGTTTGGTAATGTGAATGCCAGAAAACAATTTATCAATGAATAACAGCAGGACTTCTGGGATGTGCTATGCTTGCCTTTTGTTTCCTGCTTTGAATGGTTGCCTTTAAAACATTCCTTTGACTTGGTGCAATTAAATGTGGGCAGGACAGTTTCTTTTTGATATTTTTGCACAGATTTCCCAAACTGCAAAGATGCAAAGATGAACGACCATAGAAGCCCTCTCTCTCACACTCACGCATGGATGTGTATATGATTCCTGCTTTCTGGCTGATAATATCTCATGTTTAATTGGAGTGTTTATGCTATGATTCAAAAGGAGCACACACCCAGCTCTTGTGTAAGTGAAATTTGTCATTCACTTCATTGGCAAAGATGGTTTCGCATACCTATTTATCCTCATTGTTTGGAAGTTTGCTCTTTTGAAATCAAAAGTGAATAGGTTGAACTTTCTTGGCTAGCTTTATTTTAGGGAATGTGTGCTTTGACACTTATTGAACTATAATCATTAATCAGTTTAACAATGTATAGGTCTATACAGATAAAATTCTGGGTAAGATTAAGTCAATGGTTAATCTTAATTTGTTGGTTAGCTGTTACAGGTTAGCTGTTATATAAAGCCCTAGTAAGATCACACCTAGAGTACTGCATCCAGTTTTGGTTACCACACTATAAAAAAGATGTTGAGATTCTAGAAAAAATGCAAAGGAGAACAACCAAGATGATTAGGAGACTGGAGACTAAAACATGAAGAGCGGTTACAGGAACTGGGCATGGCTAGTCTAGTGAAGAGAAGAGAAGGACCAGGGGAGACATGATAGCAGTGTTCCAATACTTAAGGGGCTGCCACAGAGAGGAAGGGGTCAAGCTATTTTCCAAAGCACCTGAAGGCCAGACAAGGAGTAATGGATGGAAATTGACCAAGGAGAGATTCAACCTAGAAATGAGGAGGAACTTTCTGACAGTGAGAACAATCAGCCAATGGAACAGCTTGCCTTCAGAAGTTGTGGGAGCTTCATCACTTGAGGCTTTCAAGAAAAGATTGGACTGCCATTTGTCAGAAATGGTGTAGGGTCTCCTGCTTGAGGGGGGGTTGGACTAGATGACCTATAAGGTCCCTTTCAACTCTGTTAATCTGATGTCAGGGTACAATCATTTAGGATAGCTAGAAAGTTGATTTCTGTCACATCCTAAAAATGTCTATGGAGATTCTCAGTCATCCAGATCATGGTTGTCCCAAAGGTGCTTTTTTTTTTATAAAGGCAACTTTAAAAACTTCTTTGTTTTTCCTTTTGAAGATGTTTCACTTCTCCAAGAATTGAAGAAGCTTCTTGGATGAGAAGTGAAACATCTTCAATGAAAAACAAAGAAAGTCCAGTTGCACCTTTTGAAACTGTACCTTTGGGGGGAGGGAGGATTTGAGTTGTCCATTGCTACAACCATTTTTTTTTTTCCTAATGGGAAGGGTTCTTCTAATTTTATTTTCCAACCAATCAGTAAGTTTTATCTTCTTGGGTCTGGAGAAAAATAGCATATCCCTAGTATTAACTTCCTTTGGGGGATTGATATCAATACCCACAATGATTCGGTGTCAAAGTCTGATCCATTTCTGAGTTTTATTTTATTGAATCTGGGCCCTCTTTGACATTTAAGGGCACTTCTTCCTTGGTGTATCTCCTCCCTGTCTTTTCCATTGAACTTGAATTTAGAGATAATCATATTCCATGGGTTATTTGCAGATTTCTATAACACTAATCTTTTTATTTTCAGTGTCATAAACTCCAACTGTCTCAGTAGCTTTGGGCAATTACATGTATCACCTATACATAGTATCATTCTTGGATTTTCCAAGGCATGCAACTTTATCTTTAACATTGCGGCTTTCTCAACAATTTCTAATTGTGACTTATTTTGAGTGACTATACTCATTTCCTAGATCTTCATTTTCTCTCTCTGAACCATTTACAGAAACCTTTCCATTATCCTCCAGGAGAGATTTTTCCTGAGGCAGATGCTCCCTGCATCCTGTCAGTTTTTCCTGGTAGGGGTTCTTTCTCTTCACAGCAAGATAGATATGTATGAAGAAGGTCAACAAAACTATGACAGACATATTCATTTATTTCCAGTGTGAAATGTACACCCACTGCAGTCTGAGCAGTGCATCACATAAAATGTGAGGGCATAATTAGCATTTACTATTATGAAATCAGTTTTTTACCAGGGGTGAAATCCAGCAGGTTCTGACAGGTTCTGGAGAACTGGTAGCAGAAAATTTGAGTAGTTCAGAGAACTGGCAAATACCACCTCTGGCTAGCCCAAGAGTGGAGTGGGAATGGAGATTTTGCAATATCTTTCCCCCAGGAGTGGGGAGGGAATGGAGATTTTTGCAGTATCCTTCCCCTGGAGCAGGGTGGGAATGGAGATTTTGCAGTATCCTTCCCCTGCCATGCCCACCAAGCCACACCACACCACGCCCACCAAGTCACGCCCACAGAACCGGTAATAAAAAAAATTGGATTTCACCACTGGCTTTTACTATAAGAATTTCAGAAGTAGGAAGGTAAGGTTTAAAATTTTCCCTGTCCAGTTGTGACCAATTCAAGGGGTCAATGCTCATCTCCAATTCTCAGAAGAGGGAGCCTGTGTTTGAGAGAAATTGCCATCTTCGTGTAGCCAGTATGAAAATACAGAACACAGTAACCTTTTTGCTGAAGTGGTACCTATTTATCTATTTGCATTTGCATGCTTTCAAACTGGTATGTTGGCAAGAGCTGGGGTGAGTAATGGGAGCTCATTTCACCACATGGTGCTCAGGTCTCAAAGCTGGACTGTCAGCTTTCCAGCAGATAAGCCCAGTGCATTAACCACTGAGCCATCATGCTGGAAGGTAAGGTAACTGAAAATAATGTAGAAGATGACCAGGCTGAACAGGAGGGCATCATCACTCTCGATTAGCATACAATAATCCTATATTATTTGAACTGCCTGGACTTCTGATTTCTTGAGTCTGACAGATAATTCCAAAATGTATAGGTATAAATATTCAACACTATAAACTATAAAATTTTGCTGATGGAATTGCTTCCAAAACATTTTGTGTGATAGAATCTTCACTTGTTAACAGGTTATCAGATGGGCTCATAAACCCATATCAGCAACTTGCATAGATTTACTTTGGTAGGTGCATTTCACCTGCTGGGTTGTGAAGATGTACTTTAGTTACCTTTTTATTTTACAATAGTACCAAAATCTTCTATTTTTTTCATATCTAATATTAGAACCATTTTAAAAGATCTCCATAAAATTGCACAGAATATTTCTGCAAGGAATTTTTACTTCCATATCCAGGGGGGAAGGAATTGGCATTATCCACCCTCAAGAATGGAGAAAGGGGGGAAAAGGACAGCATTGACCTGCTATTCTACTTACTCTTCCTGGGAATAAATCCCATAACATCTCATGAGTCTCTTCTGAGAGGCATTGCCTAAGTCAGAATTATTGTCCGAAATGCTTATGGCTTAATTATTGCTTAAACGAAGATATGCATTTACAAAGAAGAACAAACCAAAGGAGAAATTGTTCCTTCTATGGGAGCTCTGTGTATACAGAATTATCTTTTTTTAAATTTGGCATTTTGAGGGGAAGGAAAGAACCTAAGATGGTTTATACCATTTTTGTTTCAAAAATTCTGTTCGCTTTCAAAGCAAACACAATGCATTCCAAGTAGAGGGTCTTTAAAAAAAAATCCATCAGTTCTAAGGTGAGGATTAATTTGTTCTACAGACAAATAGGGAAACTATTTGTGTTCATTTTGCAGCTATAGGAAAGCAGACAAATAAAAAGAATGATGCAACCTGCAAGAGAAAAATGTGACACTCAAACACGGAAAGGAAGAAGTAGATAGATACGGGTTGCCTTTTTAAAGCTTCCACCTGCTATTATAACAAAAAAGCATTTCTGTGCCCAGTGATCCTAAGTAATAATTCCTCTTTAGTGCAATAAGTACCTGCATTTGAGGATGAAAGAGCTGATGAGCTGCAGGCTTCCCTGCTGCTAAATTCAACAAGCTATTCCTGATGTTTTCTGCTTTTAAAGCCAATAGGACCTTTATAGATTTCTTCATTGCTTTCCGTCTCAATATCACAGTGACCCAGAAATTTATCTGTCAAGATTCAGGATTCAGCCCGTCATGCAAAATATTATCCTCCCCCCAAAAAGAATAATTACTTAGATGCTGTTAACATAATCATGCATCCATGAATTTTTGGACTTATATTCCATAATGTTAGTGCATCTTTGGGAATCCTAGGATCACGTGGATAGCTACACAAGCTACACAATGCCACTTACATTAATGTCAAGAGTTCTCCGCATGCCAGCAACTTGTATGGTTAGAGTTCCCTGATGCTGAAGGGGGTAAGGACAAGCATCTCCTCAAATGGAATTAATATGCAAAATAAAACAACCAACCTTTTAATATAATTGTAAATTTAAGTAGGGTTGGGATGTCTACATGTAGAGTTTGAAGTCAATGTGAAGTTCAATACCTTTCTTGGATGGTGAAGGGATGAAACTAGCCATGCTGCAAAGTACAAGCCCAAATGATTTTAGCTTTTGTAGGGGGAAAAAGGTATTATTTCTTTTTTATAAACCTCACATTGCATCCCTCCCATTAGAAAGCTTAAAAGATATGCAACTAGTCTACACTTTCATTTTTATATTCTTTAGAATATTGACATTATAATATTGTGATACATTATTATGTTAGGCTATTTTTCCAACTTCTTTTTTTCAACAAACACAAAATGAAAAGCCAGATTACTTCACATTAAACCGCAGAATCATAGGGTTAAAGGATTTAGACCAATGGTGAAATCCAATTTTTTTTACTACCGGTTCTGTGGGCGTGGCTTGGTGGGTGTGGTGTGGCTTGGTGGGAGTGGCTTTATGGGTGTGGCAGGGGAAGGATACTGCAAAATCTCCATTCCCACCCCACTCCAGGGGAAGGATACTGCAAAATCTCCATTCCCACCCCACTCTGGGACCAGCCAGAGGTGGTATTCGCTGGTTCTCTGAACTACTCAAAATTTCCACAATCGGTTCTCCAAACTGCTCAAAATTTCTGCTACTGGTTCTCCAGAACCTGTCAGAACCTGCTGGATTTCACCCCTGACTTAGACAAAGGATTTAGAGGCAAGGCAAATCTGACTTAGACAGTCTTTCAGAATGCCTCTTCATGAGGGTGGCTAAACCTACGTCATTGTTCCTACCTTGGGTAGGAATATTTGAACTGGTAAATTGGGGAATATGGTTTGATAAATGCTGGGGAATTCTGTGATTTGAAGTCCACAATTCTTAAATTTGCTGAGGTTGGACACCCCTGGTTTAAATGATGTGATAGAAGCAAGTGATCCCAATCCAACTACAGTCCAGCTTTAAATTAAACGATCAAACAGAATTCTATTAAACTAAAACAGAATTCTATTGCTCTAAACTTAATATTAAACAGCTTGCCATTTTTATCTTCGTTTTGAAGGGATGGCCATCATTTCTCTAATTCAAAATGGCCTCAGAAGAAGTCTATAGACAGGTTAAAGTAAGGAAGGAATGTTTACCATAAGCTTTTCCAGAACCAAATCTATGTTCCTTTGAAAGGATTATCTCAAAGACAAAATCTCAATGTTCAAAAATATTGGCATAATATTTCAATCCTTGGATGTCTGGTATAAAGAAATTAAATCCCCTTCCAAAAAGATTAACAACAGTGCTAAGATCATACTGGGCTTTTTTCATACTAAATGAGACAAGAAATCAGCTGCAGCCATAACATGCTTTAATCTAATTTTTTCTGATGTTATATGACTCCTAGGTATAATAACCTAAGGCCTTTAGATATCATTCCTTCCAGATTCCATAAAAGTATTACTCTGAGTACTATGCTATGCTTAGTACAGCATCCCATTGAGATTCAGGATGATGCCTCTGAAATCCAGGGTTTCCAGATAATGGTTTTATTTCTTGCTTAAGCACTTAGCACTAGCACTTAGACTTATATACTGCTTCATAATGTTTTATAGTCCTCTATAAATGGTTTACAAAGCCAGCATATTGCTCCCAACAATCTGGGTTCTCATTTTACTGACCTTGGAAGAATGGGAAGCTGAATCAACTTTGAGCTGGTCAGGATCGAACTCCTGGCTGTGGGAATGCAGAGTTAGCCTGCAATACTGCATCCTAACCACTTCACCACCGCGGCTCATATCCTATTAATATACAGTTCTTTCGTTTTTAAAAATATCTTTTTGGTAATCCTTTGTTTTATATCTCTGTTGTACTTTATCAGTCATTGACTCTAATAATACGCACTCACACATACATTTGCTCAGCAGCCTAGTATTTATTATTCAAGCATTCACAAAGTGGTTTTATAATCCTGTTAATTAGTTTTAATATTTAGATTTCTTAGTGTCTTATTACCTCTATTTATAGCATTAGAGTGAATTATCTTATTCATTTCTATTGATTTTGGAAAGTGTCTGTGCTTTTGAATCTATATTTAGTAACATCTCATAATAATTGCACGAAATGCTGGTCAATGATGGTAATAAACTAACTAATAATAGGCTTTCTGAAAAGCATAGTTGCACAGATGCTTCTTTTCCCCATATGAATACCATCCTTGTTCAGCAGTATGGAGGTGGAAGGAAGCTCAGTTTTACACATTTAAAGAAGGTACAGTTATTTGTTTTTCTTAGCGATGCAAATCCTGGCCTAATTATGTAATGAATATTCAGGGTTGTTTTTTTTTTAATAATCCAGAACATCTACAATCTTCCAATTAAACATTTTTAAACAAAACTAATAGAAATGAGTTTGACCAGTAATTCTTGAGGAAACAGAGCAGTGGTGAAATCCAATTTTTTTTACTACCAGTTCTGTGGGTATGGCATGGTAGGTGTGGTGTGGCTTGGTGGGTGTGGCTTGGTGGGCGTGGCAGGGGAAGGATACTGCAAAATCTCCATTCCCACCTCACTCCAGGGGAAGTTTACTGCAAAATCCCCAAAGCTTCCCTACTCCTGGGAGAAGGATATTGCAAAATCTCAATTCCCACCCCACTCTGGGGCCAGCCAGAGGTGGTATTTGCCAGTTCTCCGAACTACTCAAAATTTCCGCTACTGGTTCTCCAGAACCTGTCAGAACCTACTGGATTTCACCCTTGAAACAGAGAATATCCTCAGAAGGATGTTTCCTGAACTCTTGTTTATCCTTTCTATGTTTCTTCTGGCTTGTGCAATATAGCTGGGTCAGTGGTGGGTTTCAAATTTTTTTACTACTGGTTCTGTGGGCGTGGCTTTGTAGGTGTGGCATGGGTTGGTGGATATGGCTTGGCAGGGAAAGGATACTGTAAAATCCCTATTCCCTCCCCACTCCAGGGGAAGGATACTGCAAAATCCCCATTTCCTTCCGATCAGCTGGGACCTGGGAGGCAGAGAATAGATGGGGGCGGGGCAAGTCAGAATTTTTACTACTGGTTCTCCGAACTACTCAAAATTTCCGCTACCGGTTCTCCAGAACTGGTCAGAACCTGCTGAAACCCACCTCTGAGCTGGGTCCATGTAGTTGTGTCAGCCTCCCTGAGCAAAGGGATAGTTTTGCTTGTTTCTTGCTAGCTTTAATGTAGTATGCCACTCAGAGTGTATACGGAACTGGGAGAATTACACATTTGACAAATAAATACAGTACTGAAAGAACAACGTGTTTTTTTTTCTCCTGGTGTGAAAGTTTGGAAATATTTTTAAAAAATCTCCTATGAATAGCTTTTTAAAGTTTCATAATTGTAACTTGGATAATAAAATAATTATAGTACTATAATTATAGAACTATATAACTGAACTATAGAAATAATAGTTCAGAAAAATATATATCCTGCTTTTTGATATGAATTTATTTTATTTATTTATATATATATCTTTATTTTCATCAAGCATGTATAACAGATACAAGTATAAACATGATTATGAATACATGAAATGGATACGAATAAATGGGAACAGTAGGACAGGGACTATAGGCATGCTGGTGCACTTATGCACGCCCCTTAAAGACCTCTTAGGAATGGGGTGAGGTTGACAGTAGACAGTCTAAGGTTAAAGTTTGGGGGGTTTGTGGAAGAAACCACAGAGTCAAGTAGTGCATTCCAGGCATTGACCACTCTGTTGCTGAAGTTGTATTTTCTGCAACCAAGTATGGAGCAGTTTAGCATAAATTTGTATCTATTATGTGTTCTTGTATTGTTTTAGTTGAAGCTGAAGTATTCATTGTAGCAGATGATTTTATGTACTACGCTTAGGTCTGACTGGAGACAGTGAAGTTCTAAGTTGTCTAAACCCAAACTTTCAAGTCTGGTGACATAAGTTATTTTGTTGCGAGCAGAGGAGTGGAGGACTTTTCTCTTGAAATATCTCTGGACTTGTTCGATTGTATTAATGTCCGATATGCAGTGCGGGTTCCAGACAGATGAGCTGTATTCAAGAATTGGTCTAGCAAAAGTTTTGTATGCCTTAGTTAGCAGTCCAATATTACCGGAGAAGAAGCCACGCAGGATTAGGTTAACAACTCTTAATGTTTTTTGGCAATGCTGTTGGAGTGAGCTCTGGCACTTAGATCATTTGAGATGAGTACTCCAAGATCTTTGACAGAGCGAGGGTCGTCTACTAGGTCACATCCGCCTATCTTGTATTTTGTGTTCTGATTTTTTTTGCCAATGTGTAAGACAGAGCATTTGCTGGTTGAGTTTTGGAGTTGCCATTTGTTTGACCATTCTGACACATAGCCAAGATCTTTTTGTAGGGTAGCAGCAATGTCAGTGGTGTTGAATAGTTTTACATCATCAGCAAAGAGAACGCAGTTGCTTATAATATGATCGCAAATGTCATTTATGTAAAGTATAAAGAGTGTGGGTCCTGAATGTAATATGTATATGATCAATATTTTGACTGCTATATGAACTTTAAATCAAATATTCTGTCCTCACTTCCAGTGAAATCCTACTTAGATTTATTAGTAGATTGTACAAATAGAAAGAATATTTTGTACGTTCCGACTTAATTTGGACACTAAGCAAGACTACGTCCCCATTTACTGCAAAGACTGACCTTATACAGTAGATGACCATAAAGTTGGCACTAGTGGGGTGCTGAGTTAATATGAATGAGCAGCTGAAACAACTTAGGAAATTTAAAAAATTAATACATTTCAGATATAGTTCATAAAGTATTCAAGTTGTTAGAAAATTTGAAAACATCTTTCCCCAAGATGTTGCCTTCCAGACATGCTGTAATCTTGGTACATGAGGAACATATCACAGGTTACATATAGGCAGTCTTCAATTTACAAGCATAATTGGGACAGGAATTTTTGTTTTTAAGCAAAACAATAAGTGAGTCACACACAATTTTATGACATTTCTTATCACACTCATTAAGTGAATCACCACTGTAATTAAGTAAATCAGATGGCCATTAAGCAAATCTGGCTTCCCTCATTGACTTTGCTTGTCAGAAGCTGGCTGGGAAGGGCGCAAATGCCGATCATGTGACATCCATGATGCTACTATCATCATAAATACATGCCAGTTGCCAAATGCCTGAATTTTATCAGGTGACCACTGGTTGCAAGTCACTTTTTTCAGTGCTTTGAAGAGTCACTAAATGAATAATTGTAAATTGAGGACTACCTATATGTACATGCGGAATATATACAGCTTTAGACCAAGATTAGGAAAATGACAGGAAGCTTCTTTCCAAGAAATCACTTCTTAATGAAGGAGGATGATATGTCTCAGTTCAGACACAATGACAGAAATCAGGGAAAGGCAAAACCATTCTATTAATTGCAACTTCTTAGGATTCCCTGTCTTAAGCAAAAACATAAGTCCATAAAAAGTTAATAAAAGAAGTATCTGCTTTGAATGGAAGAAGCTTGGCAGTTTGTGATCCAAGCACTGCATGATGGGCTGAGCTCCCATACTTACCCAAGCTCCTAGCAATTTGAAAACATGCAAATGCAAGTAGATAAATAGATACCACTTTGGTGGGAAGGGAATAGCATTCCTTTGAAGAGCTGAGGTGGCGGAGTGGTTAGAATGTAGTACTGCAGGCTACTTCTGCTGCCTGCTGCCTGCCTGCAGTTCAGCAGTTCGATTCTCATTGGTTCAAAGTTGAGTCAGCCTTCCATCCTTCTGAGGTTGGTAAAATGAGGACCCAGATTGTTGGGGGCAATATGCTGACTCTGTAAACTGCTTAGAGAGGTGTGTAAAGCACTGTGAAGTGGTATATAAGTCTTAAGTGTTATTGCTATTACTATTTTGCGTGCCTTGGCATATAGTCATGCCAGCCACATGATCATGGAAGCATCTTCAGACAATACTGGCTCCCTCAGTTAGGAAATGGAGATGAGCTCTGCCCCCTAGAGGACAGAGGAAACCTTTACCTTTTTACCTTGACACAGTGGTGGGATTCAGCCAGTTTGCATCTATTCGGGAGAACCAGTTGTTAACTTTCTAAGCAGTTCAGAAGAAATCTTATTTTGTTTTTTTCCATTTTACAGGGCTAATCCTGTAAGGAAGGCAGGAAGGAAACATTCTGGTGTTGTTTTTAGCCTAATCTTTATTGCCCTGCCTACAGAAACTGTTTCTCTGGTTAACCCTTATTACATTGTAACACCTAAGGCAAAGCAGCCATCGATGTGAGTGACATTGAGTTGGCCACACCCACACGGTCACAAGACCACTGAGCCACACCTACCCAGCTGGTCATTAGGGCAGAGAACTGGTTGTTAAATTATTTGAATTCCACCACTGCCTTGACACCAATTCTTATCTCAAAGTTGCTTTTTCAACATGAGGAGGGAAACAGGAAACAAGCGCAGGCTGAAATTCTTTGTGTGTTGACTTCACAAAGGCTAGGCTATGCCCAGTTTATTTCTCAAACAGGTGCTTGAAGTCAAAAGTCACTTTAAGGCCTGTCAAACTTTTCCTGTCAAACTTCAGAGGTCAAAACCAGATGTGACACCTAAAATTCAAATGTAATTAGTCGGAGATTTACTTGGATTGTATGCCAATCTCCTAGTAGCTTGGAAGTGACATAGAATCTAACCTTTGGCAATCCCGAAGGAGGTGGAGGTGGATGTGTAGATATAGTAAGCTAAGCTGTGGGATGTATTGCAGGAGAAAAAGAAAAAGATCTTTCTTCTCTTCCAAATGCGAAATTATAACACTTACAAAAAAAAACCCCCAACAACACCCCACCTCTATTGTCTTTAAGAATTTGATTTCTAACTACCCAGCCAATGTATTTTTTCTTAGGTGTTGTTTTGTGGTTTGTTGTGCTCTTACAACTCAGAATGGCATTTTTTTACAGGCAGATTGTAGTTGAATAATTACAATAATATATAATGCACTAGATTCAAATCTAATATTTCTGTTGATCGTTTATCAATGTTACCTTCCCAATTCCTCACCTTCCATCATTCTTGGCTGATCAGACAGTAAGACTCCTTTGAAAATCATTGGTCAGTTGGTGGTCTGGATAGATTGCAAAGGGAGAGAGAATTTACACAGAAAACTAAGTACACTTTTTGTCACACCTCTGCAGTGGACAATATATGGATTTGAAGATAATACAGCTCCAACAGATATACTTGCCTAACTATGGTCTACAATCAATACTGCATTCTGCCTTGACAGAAAGCTGAATTTTTATCTGTTAAATGTGTGAGCTTGGGGCAGCTCTGTGTCTGAAGTGGTTTAAATCTGAAATGTGATGTGCTGCAGAGAAAGTTGATTGACATCTTTGTTTATTGAAAAGTATTACATGAACAACAAAACACTGGCTACAGAAGACTCCATAGCAAAGCGCAGCTATATGATTTTTCAGCCCTATGTATACTCTCCCTCTGATGCTTGTCTGATGTAATAAAGCCAAAGGATATAAAACGAAAATCCTTTGTAATATGGGAGTCAAAAATATGGCCATGATTTGGGGAGCAAAGGATTGGATACAAGAGCTAACAAAAGAGAGGGGGGAAAACATCTGTCACAATATGTATATTTTGTTCTGTTTATGTTTATATGTTTTCTAGTTTTCCAACTTGGAAACAAATTATTTTGTATTTAAAGAGAAAGCCATGTGACTGTATTGAGATATTTTTACATATGTGTAGAAAGAAGACAGGAAAAAATATGTGAATGACTAATCTTTAAGGCATTAAAACATGAAGAATAAGGAATTAGAGTTCCATTTAAATTTTATGTTAGAATAATTATTCTTTCAATGAAATTTGTCTGTGTTTTATTAAAACATTAGTATGTCAGAGTAAATAGAGGTTAATGCTGCTTTTAGTTCTATCAATGAAGTATTATCTTTAATCTTATTTTAATAAAATAGTAGTGAATTGCACAGTAAGGGTAATCACCATAGGCTAATTTAGAGAGGCGTAAAATCCTTGCACTGATAACTCTCCTTTTAAGAAGAAAATCTGAAGGAAATACGACAAGTGACATTACTTGAGAAACCATCCTTTTTTCTATAAAGTATATATGAACAACACTCACAAGTCCTTACCGAGTCCTCTTTTATTAACATATTGATTTGAATGGTAGAATTTTTCACTCACCCAGTATTAGTATAAGTGGGGAAATCAGCATTTACTTTTGAGATTATGGATCGATTTGCTCTTGAACAGCATACGTGTGCATCATCATGTCATTGATGAATGTACCAGAAATGGTTGGATTTTACTTCAGGCAAAAGATAAAAACTTTGACATATGAATGTGTTTTATTCAGTGGTGGGATGCTGCTGGTTTAACAACCGGTTCAGTGATTGCGCGCTTTGCTGCTAACCTTCTGTGTTACCACTTGGGAATAACACAGTTGAGGTGTGGCAATCCACACTGCCATGCCCATCAGATGAGAAGATAAAGGGGTGGGCGGGCAGGCTGACCTGATCATCGGAGCGAACCGGTTCACTCCCAGCTGATTGTCGTAGCTACCGTTTCACCCGAACTGGTAGAATTCCACCCCTGGTTTTATTGTGTCTGAGTGTATTACAGTATGTGAGGAGATGACAGCTGGATACCCTAATGGCACTGAGCTCTCAGCTAGTGAAGCTAAAGTGCCTTAGAGTGCCTGGCTTCTCCTCCCAAGGATGGATGAAGGGGTCAGTGGTCCTCAGTCTGGGGGGTGGGTGGGTTGGTTTTGGGGATGGGGCTGCCTTTGGGAGTGGGTGGGGATGGGCCATAGCATTGGTAGTAATGAGCATAGGGAGATATGGTGGGATGCAGGGAATGGGCTGCTTTTGGGGAACACAGGGCCATTGTCTTGTACCAGTTTTGTGTTGAATCAATTTTGTGTTGAGCTGTGAGCAGGGGTGAAATCCAGCAGGTTCTGACAGGTTCTGCAGAACCGGTAGCAGAAAGTTTGAGTATTTCAGAGAACTGGCAAATACCACCTCTGGCTGGCCCCAGAGTGAGGAGGGAATGGAGATTTTGCAATATCCTTCCCCTGCCATGCCCATCAAGCCACACCATGCCCACCAAGCCATGCCCACAGAACCGGTAGTAAAAAAAAATTGGATTTCACCACTGGCTGTGAGGGTTTAGATGAGAAAACCACAGACTTCAGCTGAACCCTGGAAAGACTGAGTGGCTTGGGCTGGGGCCCTTTTGGTTGTAGGATCTTTAGTGCTAAATGGGACTAAACTTCCCCAAACAGATCCAATGTGCAATATAGAACCTACCCCACCCTCAAAGAGCTGGTTACAGTCATGGCTAGGACAACCTTTTACAATGTGTGGTGTGGCAGTTGTGCCTGTTGCTAGATCAGGGGGCCTTCTTGCTATCACTCATGTTCTAGTCATCTCTAGATTGGATTTGGGTAATGCCCTCTACATTACATTGTCCTCGAAAAGTGTCTGGAAGTTTCAGTTGGTGAAGAATGCAGCAGTGCAGGCAACTATGTGTATTCAGAACAGCTCCAAGCACATCTCTGCTCTGCAAGCTATGTTGGTTGCCAGTTTGCACCCAGGTCCAAATCAAGATGCTAGTTTTAACCTTTAAAGTCCTTCATTATCTGAGGAACCACCTGTCCCATTAAGCTTTGGGTCCTTTCTGCTAGGGATTGGCAGGTCCCAGGAGGGGGGCTTTCTCTGCTATGGTGTCCACCTTATGTAACATTCTTGCTCCTTATATGAAATTAGCTCCATCCCTGTTAATGTTCCAGAAGTCCCTCAAAACCTGGCTATATCATCAGGCCTTTTTCACTTTCTCCTGTGCCTCTGGTTTTATGCATTTGAATAATGGTTGTTTAATATCTTTCATAATGATGGCTTTATATATTTATAGTTTTATTTAACTGTGGTCTGCCATCCAGAGTCACATTTTGTGACTGGGACAGCCGTACAAATCTGATAAATGAATAAATAAATGAATAAATGTAAATAATGCGTTTGTTTAAGAAGAATTAGGACCAGGGGAGCTTGTCTAGCATTGACAATGCAGAAAAGAATGAGCTAAAATGGGAATCAGAATACACAGGATGAATATTAGCAATAACTAGAAGGAGCCATTGTGGTGTAATGGCTAAATTGTAAGAGCTGTGAGATCTTCAGCCATGGGAGCCCATTGAGTGCAATTTAACCGAATAACAGAGTTGAAAGGACCTTGGAGATCTTCTAATCCAACCTCCTGCTCAAACAGGAGACCCTACACCAGGGGTCTTCAAACTTGGCAGCTTTAAGACTTGTGGACTTCAACTCCCAGAATTCTCCAGCTGGCTGGAGAATTCTGGGAGTTGAAGTCCACAAG
>WNWU01000030.1:8748294-8765650 GCA_012654045.1 Ptyas mucosa | reverse complement strand
TTCAACTCCCAGAATTCTCCAGCCAGCTGGAGAATTCTGGGAGTTGAAGTCCACAAGTCTTAAAGCTGCCAAGTTTGAAGACCCCTGCCCTATATCATTCCACACAAATGGCTGTCCAGTCTCTTCTTAAAAGAAGAGAGTTCACAGGGTTGTTGTTCTTTAGAGCAGAAAGCACCACATAAGCTGCCTTGAACTACTGAATGATAGGCAGGATATAAATATGAAAAAAAATAATAATTTCTAAGCTTAAAGACATGTAAATGTTAGTCAAGAGATGGCTCACAATGGAAGAAAAGTGTAGCCATGATTGCTCAAAGAGCTTTTAGCAGAATGATAGATTGGGTGATTGTGTATACATTAGAATTGTATGAACAATTCTCTTGATTATAGTTAAGGTTGAACTGAGTATTTGTCACTTTCAGTTTTTTAAAGCACAGATGTAAAACATGTCCTCAATAATATTAAACCTTATAAACTGTGAGTTTTACAGCTCTAATTATGGTTAATCTGCTAATTTATAGTGCCTAATGGTTTTATTTTGTTGTATGTCTTTCTGCTATTGTTTGTGAGATCATAAATTTTTGTAATGCCACTTCTGTATTTCTGTAATGAAATGCATGTATATGAAGAGAGATGAAACGGAGGACTGAATGCATTAGTTTTTATTTATTATTTTATTTTCAATTTTACTAGAATTGTATGTCTTGTTTACTTAGAGCTGCTTCTTCAGCATCAGTCCATAGCACTCTGTATATCAGTACCACCAAATGCAGTTCTGTGTGATTTACAAAGAACTGTTAGTAGTGATCAAGATATTTATTTATTAATGAAATTTATAGTAGCTGCCCAAAGGCAACTCTAGGTGGCGCAGAACAATAAATTAAATAGCCAATATAAAAACAGATAAAAATCTTTTTAAAAACCTCCACAGCAATAAGTAATATAAAAAATAAAAATACTAACCATAGGCAAAGGGAGGATTAAAGTGCCCCCCCCCCGGGCAATGGAGCCATTGAGACAAATCTGTGGTTCCCTGTGAGCCCCAGGAATGGCAGCCAGGTCTTGAGAACCTGGTTATGGCTATAGGTGAAGCTTAAGTATTGACTAAAACTCAACCTTGGCAATTTGAAGTTGCATGGACTTCAACTCCCAGAATTCCCCAGCCAGAAGAACTTTATTTATTTATTAGTCCAATTTATATGCTTCCCGTCTCTGTAGACTCAGGGCGGCTTACAATGCATTATAGCAATAGCCTGCATACTTTTTTGTATATACCTGCTTATTAGGGCTTTCGACTCCCCCAAGCGGTGTTGTTCTATACAAAGTTGGCTTATTGCCTCCATAATCCGGGTCCTCAATTTACCTATTTCGAAAGGATGGAAGGCTGAGTCAACCTTGAGCCTGGTGAGATTCGAACTTGCACTAATTGCAGGCAGCTGGCAGCTAAGCGTTAGCACTTAACAGCACTTTAGTCCACTGCACCATTGAGGCTGCACCATCACTGAAGAAGTCCACACATCTTCAAGCAGCCAAGGTTGAGAAACACTGGATTGATGCTGGAATAAGTCTTACTTATGCAAATAATAGTTAATAGTTTGATGCAAAAATGGGAGATGGAATCCATCATAGTGAGGTTCTAAACTGTGATGGGGAGAATACAATTATGGACTGAATTTAATTAGGCATGCGTTCCAAATTTAATTCACATTGAATTAAGTGGGTACCATATATAAAATTTCCCCAGTTTGTTGTCTAGATACACAAAAGAAAAGAACACAAATAAGGTGTGATTGATTGATAGGGAACCAAATAGCCTGATCATTGAGGTCAAAATATCTAATTGTTGAGATACATTTTCTAAGCTCAAGGATCAGCTATAAAACGGGCAGATTTAAGATTCCAATTACTACCAAATTCATTTTTGAATTTTCCTCAGTTGTTATTTAAGAAATAACTGCAAATTCTTGTAAATTATAATACCCTTGTGAGAAATATGACAAAAATCTGGACTATTGGAACTTTTTTAGATTAGAAAATAAAGTGTTACTGAAGGGGACATGGCTGAAGTATATACATGTTATTTCTCTCAAAAGAAGCACTGGGATCAAGAGTCATCCAGATTCCACTCAGACAAAAGAAAGAACAGGTTTAGCAATTCCTAAAATCCTGTTACCTTTCATTTGGAAACAGCATGCTTCCAAATCCAAATTGCATGGAAACAATTGCAGAAAAGAGTGAGTATCCAGAAATATTTGATTAACCACTTCAAAAAAACAACAACAACAAAATGCTGAACAAGGATGACTGTTACTTAGCCTGATCCAACAGCATTAGTCTTATATTATGAGGTGAATGCCTATAGGATTGCAACTGATGATGCATAAAAAAATAAAATAAAACAATAAATCCATTTTGCAATTAACTAGATCACTTTGGTTAATGACCTTAGACTAGAAATTGTAAGTTTTCATTTTGCCTTAGCCCCAAAGCCAGCTGAGTATCTTTGGGCTGTCATTCTCTCTCAGCCCAAGAAAGTGGTACTGGCAAGCCAGTTTTGAAAAATGTGGCTGAGAAAACTGCTGTTCATGTAATCACCAGAAATCAGACCTGATTTGAAGGCAAACATACGAGACATTGCCTGCTTTATATATAAGATCATATTAAATGTATTAGATTTGACTCAGATACATTCTGAAGTATAGTTACTGAAATTGCTTTGCAGTTCAAAGGTGCAAAGAGGCTGGCAAAATACATAAAACAAATTGAAGATTAAGACAATATAGCCCACCAAGGAATGCATGTAAGTACTTGTTAAGTTGAGCTAGTTATGAAATGAGTTATATTGCTCTCTTACCCTAGCTACTATGGCACCCTGCATAACCAAGTAGTAAAGAAAACGTTATCCTCTATTCCACGTATGATAAATTGTCTTTCAATCCCTATATTGAAATGTTTTTCAAAGAATATTACCATTGCTTTGCTTCTCTGTGTTCTCATTACTTTGCAAGACGATACTTACAATTCTCTCAAATATTACCCCATCTGGCTTCTCTGCTTGAACTTGAGAGTTGGCAGGAATGAAAGTATTTTGGAATAAATGTAACTCCTACCATATTGCATGAGGTCCGGGAAGGAAGGAAATCAATCTCTGTGATATAGCAAAAGGGTGAATGCTTCTACTTTGGTGTGTGAAACAGTACAGAAAAATCCAGTTGTTATTTCCCCTCAGGAATAGAATATTAGTATTTTTTTTAAAATTTTATTTATATGCTGCCCTTCTCCGGAGACTCAGGGCGGCTTACAATGCGTTAAGCAATAGCCTTCATACTTTTGTATATTTTATACAAAGTCAGCTTATTGCCCCCACAAACTGGGTCATTTTACCCACCTTAGAAAGGATGGAAGGCTGAGTCAACCTTGAGCCTGGTGAGATTAAAACTCGCAGTAATTGCAGGCAGCTGGATGTTAAATGCTGCCTTAGTAGGAGGCATTAGCCTGCTATGCCACTCAGTATTTGGTGGCATCCCGATGTTTCAAAATAGGACAAGCTATTTAGGTGGCCTACTTCCAGCCCTGATCATGTGAAACTGTCACCCTGTTTAGCTCTGAGGATGCTTGTACAGTTTCGGACTGTTCAAAGTTTGAAAAAGCTGGGACAATGCCCAGAATAGAATTCATTCTAGATTCCTCTTTCCTATTCCCAAGTTTGGGAAAGCAGAGATGTAGATAAAAGATATCTAGATCATATTCAAGAACAATTCTCAGCATCTCAGCATCTTCTTATCATTAGCCATTCTGGCTGGGTCTACTAGAAGCCGTAGTTCAGTGTCACTCTACTGCAGTAACTGAGACCGGCAACCTTTTGATGAATACCTCTGCATGCTGAAATAAACTTCATTCCGGTAATATTTTTCTATATTAATCAATATCATTTCAAGTTAACATCTCTGGTTTCCCATTGATAAGTCTGTGTTAGCCATATTTATTCATAAATGTGCCTTTGATTTCAAGGGAGTTACTGCTGGATAGGTTTTTATGTGGAAGCGAGCCTTCATTATTTTACATATCACGCAGGACAGCTGGGAAAAAGGGAAGATTTTTCTCTCTGGATATTTTTCTCAAGCAAAGAGCCATTTCCTTCCATGTTTACAAGGTTTAGTGCCAGCAAGGTGGTACATAAAGCTTGACTAAGTATCGAAAGCTGTTTTTATCCTGGAAATATTCAAAGCATGCAGGAGTCTCTAAAGTATCTATTCCAGGGGTACATTAATACATGTGAAAGAATATTAAAGCTTAACAGAGAGAGAAAAAATTCCTAGCGGCAAAATGCAAAACTGCTTAACAGAATTACATCCAGAACTTTGTGCGTTAGCTTTGAAAATAAATCATGTTATACTAGCTCATATTCAAGCTGCTTGTCAGTTTGGGAGATTTTAGAACATTGGATAGTTTCATTTTTTTTTTCTGGTTCAGAACCTTTTTATGGTGTGTGTCTCTGTGTGCACACAGTATACTTTAGATATTCGATGACCTATTTTCCTTCTGCAGAGTTTTCCATGGTATAACATCGAAGCATCCTTAAATACTCCTCCCCCCATCCACATATACGCAGCCCCAAACATCCAGCTCTTCTTCCCCAATATTCAATTGCAAAGAGAATCATGCCTTAATTAAGGAACCTTCTCAGTGTAATGCTTCCAATTAACCTTTACTGACTTTATGTTCTACATAAAACCAAGGCTTCTTCCAAAGGAGGGAGCAGATTTGACTTCTGGTGCAAACACGAGGGACAATTTTATTTAACTCTATGGGTAACTCCTACTGATGATCTGTTTGCAGAGGGTAATCCAGATTGCTCATCAGGACTCAGTTACTGTGGCATGTGCAGTGGACAGAAAGGTTATAAATGAACTGTAACCGAGGCAGCATTCAATTGGTTCTCCACCATCCCAAGGAGACTCATCCAGACATACTTTTAGATTCACCTTTATTAGAGACACCGAGGCCTTGATGATATGGATGCCTGTTATCAGCTTGGGCTCTTCCATCAATTTGAGTCTCTCTTAAGCAGAGGCAGCATACCCAGGAATTTCCACGCACTGGTAATTTCTCATTTGAATTATGTTAATACGCTACGTGGGAATTGGTCTTTGAAGATGGCTCGAAAGATCGGGCCTGGAAGTATAGTTATTTTAACTGGCACAACTTAACCAAAGCTGTATTTTATCAGCATTATAAAAGGCAGCCCGCTGACTGTTTCTGAGCTTTGAGACTGATTCAGCCTTCTAAGATGTTGAAACCCCAACTCACTTGGGACCTTGGAAGGCATTGCTTCAGCTTGGTTCTGTTTATTAGAGGTGAAATGGGTGAAGACTAAGGAGTGTTCATGTACTTGGTACCCATGACACTGTTTCTTGCAATTAATGAGGGTCTTTGAGTCCACAAAAGCTAACTATATAGTAGAAGCAGATAAGCATCCTGCTTTGTCTGAAAGGTATGATGTGAATCGAGGGAGAACATTTCTCAACCCCTAGTACAAAATGTTTCTAAAGAAGTAGGTTTTTTTTCTCCTGTGGAAATTGGTCTAGAACCAAGAAGGAAATCAAAGCAGACTGTGTGTTGCTTGAGTAACTTTGTCTGCCTAATTTCTTTGTGTATTAGGTTGAATGCATCCTTACTGAGTTTGCTAATTCCTAAACTGCTTCTGTTTTGAGCATGCTAGACACAGTGGAAAAGGTAAGGCAATAATTCATTGAGGTGGCACGAGGTTTCCAGGAACATGCCTTAACATGAAAGGCATTTGAAAATTAAGAGATATCCATGTATATTTCTAGATGTTACCCATTAAAGCGGGACTATTTTAAATGCAGCCACCGGGTGGTGCATATGTTTTTTGTAATTCAAATATATTTGCAAACAGTGCCTTTAGTTTTTGTGCTTCAGATGGCAATAGTGCTTGTGTTATTGACTTTGAGTAGCAGGTGACACAAGTATACAGTAGCTTGTAATGTTTGCACCTGGGAAAGAAATAATCTGGGGGGTGGAAAGGTATACTCCCCCCTCCCCCAGCTTGTATCCGCACTTTGCTTTGCTATTTAAGCCATTTTACTCTTGGGACTAAATTCATCAGCTGCTATTTTAATTGAATGTCTTCCTCAATATTTTCCAGAACATTGTGTCTTCCATTCCTGGTGCCTCATGCTGTCATCTTAAAGAAAGAGGCTTTCTTTAATGTTATTGATTATGATATTACTGAAGTAAGCATAGCAGGTTATAATAGCAATTGGCTATGGATGAGCATTGGTGCCCTTGTTAAAAGCAGAGGCCTTATACAGCGTAAGAATGGCACAGAATAAAGCCATTTTAGATACGTCCATCAAAACAAAGAAGCATTTCTGGTTTCATAGCAGCTTTCATTTAAATTCAGGCTAATGTAGGTAGCCGCCATGTCCTTCAGCCCCCCGAGCTTCTTCAGAGCATATCAGAAACGGAGCGAACAGAAAGAGAGATGCATGACTCACATGCGTGCTTCCCTTACGTTCACCTTCATAGAAGTAGGCCTACCGTCTGCATACTGATATTGCCAAGCTGGTTTCAATTCTGACTTATAAGACCTATTGTCATGCACGCCATGTAGAGTTAACATTTGCCTTCCCTTTGCGGATTTGGAAAAAATGTATGAATGTATTTCTACTGCAATGAGAACACATCTGTTGGGAAAACTATATATTGAGTATATGCACAAGACTTAAAAAGAGGTGAGGATTTTTTTTTTAAATTGTGCCCCAATGGAGCTTTAGGGCAAATGTACAAGTTTCCACAAATACATTCCCCAAATTTATCATAGCAAGAGATGCCGGGAGAATGAAAGTTTGATGGAGTGAAGGCAGTGCTACCTACCCATATTTTTTCTGATGCTGGTTAATTATTGTTTTCTACTAGCAGCTAATCATAACAATGTCAAAGGGGATGCAGAATGCTTTCTGTTGTGCAGCAAATTTTTTTTTTAAAAAAGCAATGAGTCAGTACCCTTTAAGTGGCATTCTTAAATGCATAACCGTTAAAAAAAAAATCATTTTAGGATTTAAAATCCTAGCCATGAAAGCCAGTCACTCTCTCTCTCAGCCCAACCCACTTCACAGGGTTGTTTTTAGTGGTGGTGGGGAAATAAATAGGAGGAGGAAGGTGTGTTGGATATGTTTGCCGCTTTGTGTTTTTTTGTAAAAATAATAAAGATGGGATACGAATAAATACATAAATAAGTTCTGTTGTTTAAAAAAGGTAACCAAAACAGGCCTAACAAGCTTAGTAATAAGGCAAGGTGTTCTGACCCAGCTCCTCAAACATAACAAACCCTCTGTAGTTGAAGGATTCCTTTATTAGGAGCCCCAGCAGCCCCAGCAAAAAGTTTCTCTTTCACCACAGGCTACAAGTCTGTCCGGCAGGGAGATGAATAGTTGTCTGCCACACCTATTCATCTCCACCCCCTGCCTTTTATCCCTACAGCTAGGGTAGGGCTTCACTAGCAGCGGTGGCTCTTCTTTCCCAAGGATCAGCCCATGGATTTCCACTGCTCTCCTCTCCTCTGACTCTGTATATCCATGCATCAGGCACTGGACCCAGCTGTTCCTCCTTTTCCTCATCAGCCACCTCCAGACCTGGGGGCTCTTGACTCTCCATCTAGGCTGACCGATGGCCCAGGCTCGGCCTCTGTCTCTCTTTCCTTTCCCTCTTCCCCCTTGGAGCTCTCAGATTGCCTTGATGCTGACCAAGACTCCCACAACTCCTCCTCATCTGATTTGGCTGTTGGAGGGGCTGGCGGCCAACAGGCCAGAACACAAGGGCTTAGCACAAACATACATGTAGGGCAGGGGTCCCCCAATCCCTGGTCCATGGACTGGCACCAGTCCATACCATGTCATCAATCGGTCTATGCAAACAAATGAACCCCCATCCGCGGGATGCAGGCAACATGGAAAACCACTCCGACTCCAGTCCGCAGAAAAATCTTTCTCCATGCAACCGATCCTTGGTGCCCAAAAGATTGGGGGCTGCTGACGTAGGGCATTAGAAAGGATGAGATTATACGAAGCAGGAAAAAAAGTGTTTCAATCTCTCCTGATGTAGTGCCACATAGTGACTTTACTTCCTCATTGGTAGGTTCACCATAGCTATTACATATCCCAACAAAAGGAGCAGATAAAGCCACACAATTTGGGCAAGTGGGTCAGGGGTGGGTTCTACTTACCTTTACTACCGGTTCACAACGGGAGTGTGTGCGTGCACTTCTGCACATGAGTAGATGGTACCTTATGACATGCAGGCAGGTGGGCGGAGCCTCCTGCCGCTTTTACTACCGGTTCTCAAGAACTGGACAGAACCGGGAGCAACCCACCACTGAAGTGGGTGCCAAGCTTGCTAGCAAAACACGAAGGCTACATCCTCAACTAATGTTCAGAGACATACAGGTAGCAACCTTCAACATGTAATCATTCATTTGGTAACTGACATTACAACTGCACTGAAAAAAGGTGACTTAAGACCAGTCCTCCCATTTACGACCATCGCTGCATCCCCACAGTCACGTGATAAAAATTCAGGCACTTGGCAATCTGCATATATGCATGATCTTGGGATCATGTGATTGCCATTTGAAATCTTCCCAGCCAACTTCTGACAATCAAAATCAATAGGGGAGGCCGGATTCGTTCAGTGACCATATGATTCACTTAACCACTGCAGTTATTTGCTTAGCAACCATGGCCAAGAAAAGGTTGGAAAATCAAGCATGGCTCCCTTAACCAACACCTTGCTCAGCAACAGAAATTCTGGTCCCAGTTGTGGTTGTAAGTTAAGGGCTACCCATACTGCTATTAATGACATCAGTAGAGTGGCAGTATTTGTCTATTATGTTAAGCCAGGATATTTCAAACCTGGTTGTGGAATGAGTCATAGACACTTGAGCCACATATAATATTAAGCTGCAATTGGTGGACTCAGTAGCTTGTGCCACAAACTATGGTGATGGAAAAATGATGGTAGATATGTGTACTGTTAACATGCATAATTGCATATGCTGATATTATAAATGGTCTGACACGAGTGTGTAAATCATGGCATTTTTGTGATGTCATCATGCTGATTTGTCATTTATACTCCCAACATTCAGCCCAGCTATTACCCATGGCTGGCTGCTTACCCAGTGCACTCTGCAAAATAAACTTACAATTTATTATCTTTGACAGTGTTACCCACCCTGACTTTTCTAATTACTCAAGAGGTTACCCTAGTATAAAGGTTATTGTACAACTTGAGATACCAAAATATAGAGATTAACTATATATTTATTATTTCCCTTGATTTTTATTTAATTCCACACTACTTACTTTGCTCAATTATTTAGGTTCTAGTTTTGTTCTGCTAGTGTTTTTTTTCTATAATGCAGACTTTCATAAACATATATTAAGTTCTTCTTAACCTTTATTTTCTCAATCAAAAGTTCTTAAAGTAAACTTCTTAATTCTCGTTTGACCAATTTTTTCTTCACTGCTATTTTTTTTAAGGATTCTGCAAACAGTATTGAACTCAGTACCGTATTTTAATCTCTTCTCTAATGATCCACCCTATGATTTCCCCCCCCCCTCTTTTCACATTTGCTACATTTTCATGAACTATCCTTTGCTATTATGAACTGATAGCTAGGGTCAAAGTACTTACATGTAATATAGTGGTACCTTGGTACTCAACTGCTTTGAAACTCTTAGAATTTGATACTTAATGCATTTTGACCTGTACTCGTCATTTGTTTGGAACTCAATGCACAAGCTAGAACTTTCTATGTCAGCTGCCTTGTGACTCACTATATTATTCCTTGTGGGAAAAAATTGTTTGGTACTCATTGTTTACTCAGCTGTTCCATTGGAGAGCAATCAACCAATGGAACAGCTTGACTTCAAAAGTTGTGGGTGCTCCATCACTGGACGCTTTCAAAAAGAGACTGGACAGTCATTTGTCTGAAATACTATAGGGTCTCCTGCTTGAGCAGGGGAGTGGACTAGAAGACCTATTATTCTATGCTTTTGTTCTATGTTTTTGGTACTCATCACACTTCCGGAAACTATTAATGCTAAATATTGAAGTACCACAGTATTAGGAAGAAGTACTTGTAGGGACTAAAGAAAACAGTCTTAGCATTAGCAATAGCACTTAGACTTATATACCACTTCACAGTGCTTTGCAGCCGTCTCTAAGCCATTTACAGAGTCAGCATATTGACCCAACAATTTGGATCCTCATTTTATCAACCTCGGAAGGATGGAAGAGTCAACCTTGAGCCTGGTGGGATTTGAACTGCCAAATTGCAGCCAGCCAGTAGTCAGAAGAAGTAGCCTGCAGATCTGCACTCTAACCACTGCGCCACTGAGGCTCTTCATGGAAATAGGCAGGCAAACAAGACTGAAAGATATTTAATTCCAGAACAAGATAATTTTCAGAATGAAGTCAGCTAGGCACCTTGCTTATTCACTGGAATATAAGAAGGAAGTGATTAAGTGAGTCTTTTCCTTCTTATTGTACAGCACAATTAAATTTGTAGGATTTTGTTATTATATTCTATCCCAATGAAATAGCTTTAACATTTATGTGGAGATAATTTCCTGGTCTGGTTTACCTAACAGACCTAACAGTACATAAGTATATCTTGAGGAAGAATCATCCAGTGAATCTTAACTTCAGAGAAAACAATATAGTAGATAGGAAATTATACAATAATAATAACCTTTGGCTTAACAAAATAATTACCAAACTAAATGACTCTACATAGAGAAATTAGAGTTAGAATAGTAAGGTTATGGAGCTTTTGAAAATAATTTCATTTTAAATTGAACATAAGAAAAGTACAGATCATATAAAAACTGGAAAAGCAGTTTTTTTCCAGTCTTAGGTGAAAAGCAGATGTACATTATAATTGCATTGACCACTAAAATGTTACTGTCATCAAATTATAACTGGTTATTTATACGAAGCGTGTAACATATTTTAAAATTAAATAAATATATAACATCTATTCATACCTGTAGGTGTCTGAAAATACTCTCTTTGCAGATTGCTATTTTTTTATTGCTAATTTTTTTTTAAAAAAAGGGGGTCACTTTTCAAAACAAAAGTTTTCAAAAATATCTTCCAATCATAACAATATTTATAAAATGAGTATTTAAAACATTTTAAAGCTCTTGCCCTGATTTTTAAGATTAGGTTTTGAAAATTGATTGATCTAAGGACTATTAGCCAACACAGTATATGCTGTGATATTTTGTCAACTAGTGCTCCAAAGTCAAAAGGCTGGATTGTCTTCTGTGCACACAACTGATTGGATGAAGAAAACCACTGATTTCTTAAAGGGAGTTTTCCAAAATTGCTTTAGATAAGGGATGTCTAACTCACGGCCCATGGGCTGAATGCATCACACGCTGGCCACACCTACTCCCCAGTTTAGCGAAGGGAGGAAAAGTCACGATACGTCATGTGATGACAACGTGATGCTACGAGTTTGATCCCTTACTTTAGATAATCAAAACACTCTACTGTATTTAAAAGATTAAAAGAAATGCTTTCCTAAATACACAGAAAGTAGTATCCTCAATATTTATTTTGACTGGCTTGTTGAAGAAATAAAATACAATTCCAAAGTTGGCTTTCAAGTTAATGCTCTCTTCCAATAGAATAGAAAATTTTCCAGAGGAGAAGACATTTCAAAAACAGAACATTTTTCTTGGTGATTTTCAGTATTCTTAGTACCTCAAAGCACTCTCCCTGCAGGAAGAGATATTTGATCTATGCTTGGTTTGACAGTTTCACACTGGGTGGGCTCCTGTGACAATTGTCAAAGAGAGAAAGAAAAGGTTAATTTTCACATGCGGGGCTGAAGTGGAGAACCACCCCACTACAGTAGATTGAAAGATTTTCGTGTCCTAGAATGCAGTATCAAGAACTCAGCAGCTGCCTGGAATTATAGTTAAGAATGCAGTGAACTCCTCTTTGTTGGTGAGTATACATTTGAAATTACATGTTCTGGAGACATCACAATATTAGAGAAGGAAAAAAATATAACAGGGATGTCATTGCACATGCAGGAGGGAAAAGCATACCCAAATGCTTTTATAAGGCATTTGAAGGGGAAAAAAACACCCAAAGTTTAAGGGGCTCTGGATGAGTATGAATGAGTATATTTCATGAATATGAAAACTGCACAGAAATCTACAAGGTTTGGAGGCATCTTAGTTGTTTTTTTATATTCATGGCAGCTTTATGCAGAAATCTATATTGGAATTTTTTGGAGAAGAATGCTTGCCTTATCAAAAAATCCTGGTAGATTGCAGGATACTTGAGTGTTTTGCAATTACTTGCCACCCAGAGTTATCTTGCAGTGAGATATGTAGCAAACAAACAAACAAACAAACAAAATATAATAACAATATTGCAATATTATATAATTATCTTTCATAATAATTGTCTTACGCCATCTTGTATTTATTTTAAAGCTGTTAATTTGGGTGAGGGATGTCATCTTTCACATGTTCAGCTTCAAGATTAAACTTTGATAAATGTTCATCATTACTAAATAATAGCACACTTTTTTGATTTTCATTTACATACATGTACACCAATGACAATTATAACATCCCATTGCTAGTTCCTTTCTTGTTTTAATGTGCTGCTTTCATTTTCTTGAAAGAAGAAAAAGAACGATCTTCTTTATATATTGGCCAGAGATCAACTATTAGGCATGTTTTATCTCCAAAGATGCATAAGGTGGTGTTTTTAATTTTTTTCAAAAACTGAAATAATACTATATTTTAATTTATGTTTTCATTATCATTTGAATTTATCCACTATGTCAAAAATGTGGGTTGGGCCTAATGATTGTTTTCCAGAAATGAAAAATACTGTGCTCATGGAAACTGGGGTGCTGGTTTTGGGGAATTTTTTCTTTGAACTTGTATGGCTATGACAATAAATATGGGAAAATCAGTAGAAAATAAATGCTTGCCTTCCACAAATGCAAAAAAATATATAGCTCGTGCATTTAGGTATTCTTAATATTTACTTTCATGAACTAAATGAAGATTCCTAATAGTTACTGATACATTGCATTACGCTGTTCATATATCTCATTCTAACTATTCAAATACCTGCTGCATTATGCCAGCAAATTATTACTAAAAGACTGGAGATTATTGGCAGATTCACCAGCACAAATATTTTGAATGGGGGTTTTATGAGATTACATCAACGTATGCTTTATATTTCTTCCACACATCCAACACTTTCTCAATCGTTAAAATGAAGGTAGCTCATGAAAGCTTATGACATAATGAATTTGCTAAGCTGCCAGAATCTTGTGGTTTTACATCTGGATCTTTCTCATGGTGGAAAATATTGTCCCACACACAGAAAAATAGTATTGAGGAGAAATGTAAGTTAAACCACCAGGGGTGTTAAGAAGCTGCTGAAAGCTGTTAAGGACCTAGGTGGCATTTATAGATTTTTCCATATAAAACATAATAAAATAAAACTCTTTTCCTTACCTGCTAGATATTTTTATGTGATTTTTTTTTCTTAAGGGAAAAAAGAATAATTCCAAGATGTTGTTCCTCTGCCATATGTATCATGTAAAGTGGCACAATTTGAAAATAAAAGAAAGCAAAGCTTCAGCAATTTACCAGAATGAATTCTGGATACTAAGCCTTCTTGGCACATCACTAGCTCTTTCATTCTTGTTTTCTCTGAGTCCTCTGAGGGTTTAATTAGTTTCTTATATAATTGTAACATTTCTCTTTGCTCTTTCACTTTCTAAAATATTTTTTCTAGGATATATACTTTAGCCATGTAGTATTCTGAAAAGAGGCCAATTAATGGCTTGTAATATCACCAGCACCTCAACATTTGAGGGGACAAGGAATACAAGAAATTATTTTATCTATCGTTTCAGTTGGTTTTAAAGTCCCCCCCCCTTCTCTGAAGAGGGGATGATTACTTCCTCCTTTAAATCCCAAAGGTGCTTTTTCCAAAAGGCAACTGAATTACCTTGGGTTTTTTTCATTTGTTTATTTGACAACATTTTGCTTCTCATCCAAGAAGCTTCTTCAGTTTCAAAAATTAGAACTGAAGAAGCTTCTTGGATGAGAAGTGATTTTTTTTCAAAGGGGAAAAATAGCAAGAAAGTCCAGTTGCCTTTTGGAAAAGTACACTTGGGACAACCATGACCTGGATGATTGAGAATCTCCATAGATATTCTTCCTTTAATCCATATACTCCCCAGCATTTCAAAATTAAAACTGGAGCTGATTGGATTGATCAGTCTGTTTCTGATATGTACAAGGGAGCATATGGATATGTACAAGGCATACAGCACAGTATTCTTTCTTCAAACTTCTAAGAACCGCAAAAAAATGACCCAATTAGTATTTCTACTTATCAGATCTCTTTATTAACTATCTAAAGGGGTTTTTTTTTCATGAGAAACAAATTGCACCATAGAAAGTTGTTACCTTTCTAGAGGACCTACTTTTTTTGGAAAGTTATGGTCGATTGGGATGTCCCCTTGCCAGGGTTTGAACCAAAATATCTGGTGAAAGTGGAACAGTCTGGCAAGTGAAAGGGTGGATCCCTGAAAATATGACAGCTTTGTTCTTAAGTTTTTAATCCTTGGATATTCTGAAAAAGCTGTGTGCCTGTGAAGGTTTGAAAGAGCTTGAAAGAGACAGGGAAAATTAGATAAAAGAGAATGTGTTGACAGTACAGTTTGTTCCCTTTAGATTTCCCATACCCGGGGTGATGCTAAATGCAACTTCATTCCACAACTCGTTACCACCTCTTTTCTCCCTTTCATCTTGTTCTGACTTAGACTGCAATTAAAGGCGGAAGTAACTTCTAAACATTTACTTCATACCAAAATCATTGAAAATAAAGGTTGCGTGATTCCACATAGTGGAGTGGAGAAAATGAAGGTTTGGTTACCTATTTTGTCGGGCACCTGCGAAGGCATGAATTTGTAGAGTGCCTTGAGATAATCTGGTGGTTCTCAGGAGATGCAGTTTTCTCAAAAGTTATCATAGTTGTAACATGATCTGTGAGAATGATCGTGATCTGTTTTCAATCAAAGTCCAGAAAGAGTCTTCATTAGAATTCCTCTACCTAAAAGGAAGTTGTCAGATTATCATTATTGATGTAAAGAAAAAGTGAGAATCAGTATGCATATGATATGGCCATGGGAGCTACTGACATCTTTTTGGAACACTATTTTAATATGTCTACATAGCTTTATAAGGAATTTTATACATACATACATACATACATACATACATACATGTGTGTGTTATTTGAATGTTTAAAATGAGTATAGGGAATTGCTAAAATACTTATTTTAAAAAGATGAAAATTAAGGATTAGATTTAGGACATCTGTAGTTTGCACAAAATAAATGCCTGCCTTCCATAGAATGCACAAAAATCCATTTTTGAAGAGGCAATGTTTCTACTACTTATAAAATAATGCAATAACTCTCCCTTTGACACAGATTTCATGAACAACAGTGCCTTAATTTTTTAATAATTTTGAAGTTTGGTGTTTTGCAATGCAGTACTTGCTTAGATTGGTTGCATTTTTTTGCCTTTTTGTTTTATTTGCTAGGGTTAATTATATATTTTCTTCTTTGTGTTATTTTTTATAGCTTTTCTTTTTGTAGTTTTTTGGGTTGGATTTTTTTTTTGCATTTTTCAATATTTTCTTTTAAACTTGTTAGGAAAAGAAACCCTTTTTAAAAAAAACAAACAAAAAAACTCATATCTTGACAGACATGCCAAGGGTGGTTTCCAGGACATACAGTATAAGGGATGCATATACCATGAAGAATATAAACTGTCATATAAAAATGATATATACTTTTTTCTGTACAGAAATATAGTTTGGCTGCTTTTCTATTCTTCTCTGGTTTCCCTAGATATACATTTAAAATGGTGTCATAGCAGAAAATGAACAAAATCAAAACTTCCCCAAATAGCTTCTTACTCATTTATATTTATTTAAAAAGTTATTTTTCATGGAGAAAAAGCAAAGCAAAATAATGGATGTAGATATTGTTTTCATTGACTCTTGATGGCAAGAGTTATTTTCACAAAGACGCATTTTAAAAAGGGCTTATTTTTTTTTAAAAGAAAGAAAACAGAATGTTCAGAATTGTCATCATTAGTTCATTAGTAGCTAAAGACAACAGGCTCAAACAATAAATAATACCACCGAGGAAGCAACGTGGAGACATTTTGCCCGAAATGTAGAAAAGATATTGCCTTGTTAGCCGAAATGTGGAATTTCTGCTTCTGCTGTGTTTAAATGTTATATCACAAATACGCCTACATAAAAGCTTATTGATTGGAAGAATCACTTTCTTTTTATGCATTAGTTAATCAGGCTACTGCCTTGAAATTGGTCCAGGAATCCACAGTGGAATGCTGTCTAATTCATCTGTTTAAGTCTCAAATGGTTTCATTGCTTCGCTCACTTACCAGCACTGCTGGAATGTTACTGCTTTATGATTAAAGGATATTGTTGTTCTTTCATCCATCATCGCAGAGTTCCCTATTAATAATACAGTCTCTCTCCGCATTCCCCTGTTTTTCTTGTCCCATTTCCTATTTAAAGAAAGTGCTCAGATTTTCTGTTTTCCTCCTCCTTGTTTTTCTTCTTTTTGATGGGCTGGTTAGTTCCAAGAAAATTAAACGGGGAGGAGAAAATATCACTATATGCGCAAAACTATTCTCTGCTTTCATTGATTGAATAATGAAGTGCAATAAGACAGGAAAGCAGCTTACTTAGACTGAAATAGAAAAATGAAGAAATTGGGATTGCAAATCAGGGAAACCAAATAAGCAGCAAGAGGCCACAGTACAGAAACAACTGTAGTAATATCCATAAGAAGGATTTTTATCTGTCTGCTGTTGGATTATTTTATGTGGCAGGGAAAAAAATCCATTTGCAATTGCTCCTATGGAAGGAACACTATAGCAATCCAGTACAAAGTTGATCAATCTCTTATAAAATGTCAAGATTGTGTATATGCATATGTATCTTATAATATAAATGTTAATGGATTATAAATTCATGGTGGCAGATAAACATGAGAAAATGTTGCTATTTGTTGCTATTGTTTTAGATGAACAAGGGGTACTTATACTTAAAGTCTATATAATGGGGCTTATTTGTCCCATTGAGGGTAAAGGCAAGATAGGAAATTTATGAATAGAATAGAATAAAATAGAATAGAATAGAATAGAATAGAATAGAATAGAATAGAATAGAA
>WNWU01000030.1:8735859-8748284 GCA_012654045.1 Ptyas mucosa | reverse complement strand
GAATAGAATAGAATAGAATAGAATAGAATAGAATAGAATAGAATAGATTGTTGTTTATTGGCCAAGTGTGATTGGACACACAAGGAATTTGTCACATTTATATGTGGGACTGGAAACCTGCAAAGGAAAAGCCTTTGGAAGCTGTCAGCAAGCCTCATATTCACTCCACAGCCTCATAAAGAGATGAAAAATGAGCCTTGTCCAAAACTCTTACTTCAGCACCCAGTGGCAAAATATAAAATGTAAGCTTGGGACCTGGTCTCTCGGAAGCTGATCTCCCCCTCCCCCCGTCCAAACTCTGTAAGAGGCCTCTGGTGGTTACAGATATTGATCTCAAAAAGTAATCTGTTCAGGTTTGAGGCCATGCCGGTACAAATTATGGAATACATTCCCTTTTCTCTAAGGAACACAGGGAGCTTTTGATATTGTCCACCCTGGCTCTCTTGTCAGCTCTCTCTCCCACGTTTATCATGCTTTATTTTTTTCCTTGAATGCGTATCTGAATTCGCATAGTGGGAGTTTTGGAGGAAGGCTACCTAAAGAAATGCACATCGTTGTGACCAATATTGTTAATTGAGGATTTTTACTCCGAGTCGACCTCTTTTCCTCTCTCCTTAGCCCTCATTTTTCTTCTGTAATCATTATTTGATTCCCTCTGGCTGATTTCTGGTGGTACTATTCATCCATTGAGACCTTTTCATCTGTCACACAGCTTTGCTTCCCCCTCCTCATGCTTTAGTTTTCCAACTGTGTCATGCTATACCGTGGTATTATTTTGAGGCTGGGGTTTTTTTGGTGGCAAAATAAAGTTGGACAAGCTCAATCACAGATGTTCTAGGAAAGCCCATCCTGCTGGTAAAGTGGCCATCATTTTATGGCAGATTATAGGTCTCTTAACAGGCAGATATATGGGCAAAGGAAGTCTTTTTGATCAGAGAAACCAATTCATTTGCTTATTTATTTATTTATTTTGCCTATTTAAGGCTCAGGAGCCCTTAGTACTATTTTTTCCTGTTAGAAACCTGGTAGTGTTGGTGTGGGAGAAAGAAAATAAATGATTTCCATGGCTAAATATCAAATGGATACCACTGCAGCTGCATTTCCTTTTTCTGGAATAATTTGATGAAACAATTTTTTTTAATGTCATTGTCCTTATTGTCCAGTTTTCTGTTTCTAGGAGTTGATTCACAAAATGTTATTTGTTTTTAAAGTTTTTTGGGAAAAGGTGGATTTATGTGAGGGTAGGGTGGTGTTTTTTTTTGAGTTACTGAGATTTCTCAGTTCACTGAAAAAGGAAACCAGTAACCAGTAACCAGTATCAAAGAAAAAACTAGAGGTAGTTTTAGATAACCTCACTAACATTTTCATGCTAACACTAGGACAAATGACTGGTTCTTTCCTAACATCCTTCTTAGACCATTTAGCAGGACATAAAGTGAGGAGATATATATTTAAATTGAATAATTAACCATGGATGATTTATTTACAATAACAAAGAAAAAAAATGAGGTTGAATCATGAGATATAATGAAACTGAATTTCAAGAAAAGCCTTGAAGTCTTGATTTCTGGATGTTCATGTTTCCCCCAAAATAAGACCTGGTCATATATATATATATATATATATATATATATATATATATACTTGTGCACATCACCCCCAGCCTCCATTTTGCTGTTTGAGGCCTTCAGGAAAGGACTCTGCAGCCAAGAAACAGGCTCTGGATTGTTGTGTGTGATGCCCCCCAACCTCATTTCACCATCAGAGGTCTTCTGGAAAGGAAGCATGTGTGTGTGTGTGTGTGTGTGTGTGTGTGTGTGTATAAAATTTTTGATGGTGTTATATATAAAACCATCAAAACCTTTTCAATTATCATTGCTAGGTATAGTGAAAATATAACCAGCCAGATATAACTATAATGTGTTTTTTCTGTTAGAGGAAATATCTTGAAAGATGTCTTAGTCAAGTACTATTGGTTGATTTGCCCATTTTTAAATAGCTTTTCAGCAGATGTAATGGGGAATGCAGCTACAGTCATCTAGAGGCAAATTTTGAAGGTTGCTCTACAGTGATTGGTGACTAAGGGTACCAGGGACTAGTTTTCTGGCTGGGTATGTACCCTTCATGAAAGCCATTACTGACTTTTCTCCCTTCAAAAATTAAGCTTTGAGGATGTTGTCTTCTCCCCTTCACTAGCTATAGCTTTTATCACATAAAAGTTATATTTTAGACATTCATTACATAGCAAAAGCCAAAATTTAGACAATCATTACATAGTAGAAAATAGAGTTCTCCCAGTCTTTTTGTTGCCATCTATTGATTGTCCAGATTTGTGCAGCCTAGATATGATACTCCTAATCAGAGGTGTCTTTTCTGTACTGATTTCTATAGTAACTGGATATTGCCATTCTTTGGCATGAAGGATGAAGTTAAATTTTTGGGGAAAAAAATGAACCTTCCGCCCACTCCTGCCACTTACCAGCATGAGCATTAAAGGTGAAAGAGACTTCTGGTTGAAGTTCAAGAACTGCATGCAGTGACTTTAAAGCTAAAATCCTTCCAGTAAGCTGTTAAGCAAGAAAATGAGAATCAGTTTCTAATCCCTTTTCCCAAGCAACTGATCTGGGATTTTTAGCTTTTCAAAATGGTATCCAGCATATGCGTCATATGGGGAGCCACATGTACAGAATGTATTTGCAGTTGTTAAACCCCATGAAATGTGGATGTGCTTCAGAAACTGCTTTGTAGTGCAACCAACATATAACTAGATAAGAACAAGCATTTTTTAAAGTGCACTGACATATCTAGTAAGTAAAACAAATGTGCAATCAACTATATTATCTACAACCTTCCCTCCAAAATGGATGAAAATTTAAAAAGTAACCCCAGTCTACGTTCCCAGACTATCAAGATCAAAAGCTGTACCTTATCTGACTGTGACCCATTAGGAATGCAAGTTACCTCCAACAAGAAGCAAACATGTTTTGTTCTTACTCCCAATGTTGCAGTGGAACCAGGGTTGGGAGCCTGCATCTACAATCAAATGAAAAGATTAGAAATATTCACTTTCCTCAAAGGCATGAACAGAAGAGAGAACAACTGGAGTGTTTTCTATAAGCCAGCATTATCAGCTGCTGAGCAGCTAAAAATGGCTCTATCAGAGAGATATGAGCACCTTTGTGAATAGGCACAGAGATATTTTCCCCCTTCTGTGTAGTTTTGCAATGGGCTCTGGACTCAGAAAGCTCCTCCTACAAGCTTTGGGTCATATGAGCCGATGATTACAGAATCAAGCAATCACAGATATCTTCTTGAGGGAGTTGAATTAATAGCTGATCTACATCAGTTCACCTTCAGAAGTCCTCAGCCACCATCTCCTATTGTACCTAACCCAAATAATATAAGGTAACTATAATATCTTAGGCATGATTTCTGTCCTCCAGTTTCAAAGGACAAAGAACTCTAGGGGCCATTCCCTGCATGTTTTCCCTAATTTTATTTTTTTGATGGTTGCATCTGCTGATAATCGAAATTTTCATTTGATAAATCAAAATGTTGTACTCCACATAGTTAACCAGGATATTGTTTTTGGCAGCCAAGAAGGAGCTTCTGCACAGTAGCATTAAATTTTCTTGAGCATGTCCTCCACTCCCAAGAATAAGGGTTTGTTTCTCCTTTAGCATAAGGAGAAACATAGATAGCTAATCCATAAGAGAAGCAAAGGAGGAAATTGTTCCAGTCTGTGTAAGGACCCCCTTAAATCATCTCTTCAGATGGAAATCGACTATACAGTCTGCTCTAACAATAGAACGCAACATACACAAATGTGTTGGAGCAATGCATGTGGGTCATTGTCCTCTGTTTGTAGACACTTTCTGTACTGGTGATTTGTACAAATTCATATAGAACCCATGATGATGATTGGTTTTGATTATATATATATATATATATATATATATATATATATATATATATATATGTAGGTCGTGCAGAGAAGCACGAGAACACCAGCCTGAAGATGACGAATGAGACTTCGTCGAAACGTTGCCAAGACACTTCCAATTTTACATGGGAGAAAACCCGAATAACCAAAGACCTACATACAAACACCCGCGAAAACCTCAGAAAACAAATATGTGTGTGTGTGTGTGTGTGTGTGTAGATCTTTGGTTATTTGGGTTTTCTCCCACGTAATATTGGAAGTGTCTTGGCGACGTTTCAACGAAGTCTCATTCGTCATCTTCAGGTTGGTGTTTTCGGCTTCATGCTTCTAGGAGCAATGTATGATCGCAGCTGTTTCTTCCTTTTAACTGCCAGTGGGGGTGTGAACTGATTGGGTGGGAGCTTGGCTGTGTTCTGATGGGTGGAGATGTGTTGGCTGTGCTCTAATTGGCTGGGAGTGTGTTCTGTTTGGGTGGGGGCTTGGTTGTGCTCGGGTTAGTCTGAGTTGCAGGGGGATTTGAGCTGATGAGCTGCATTGCTGTTGTTTGGCTTTGTATTCATGGTCGTGCCACATCTTCATGGTGGGTGTCAGCCTGCTTCATGTATGGATCAGAGGGGTTTAAAGTGGCTAATGATGCAGTTGTAGTCTGGCTTCTGGTTTGTGGTCATGCCTCATCATCGGTATGGGTTTGGGTTTGCTTTTTTCATGGATGTGTGGTGGTGACATCCGGTGTGGTTTTCGTGAGTGTGGGTCTGGTGTCATTCTTTGTGTTAGGGACTCATTTGTCAATAAGGGCGGGTTTCCAAATGGCTGGTAGGCGGGAGGTATCATCTCGTTTATTCATGCTGTGTGAGCGTTTTTCTATCTCGATGGCTTCTCTGATTATTCTGTTGTTAAAGTGTTCAGTTTTGGCGATAGTTCTGGTCTTTTTAAAGTCAATTTCATGTCTTGTGGCTTTAAGGTGTTGGACCAGGGAAGAAGTTGGTTCCTCTTTTCTGACTGAGTTCTTGTGTTCTTCAATGCGTGCACTTATTCTTCTGTTGGTTTTATGTACCCTTTATATATGGGAGGAGGCACCACAGACAGAATCAGCAAGATCCTCCACAAACACAACATCAAGACAGCATTCTGCACTAACCGAAAAATATCCACCATCCTAAGAAACCCCAAAGACAAAATTGAGTTACAAAATCAAGGAGTATATGAAATCCCATGCACCGCCTGCCCCACCACATACATCGGACAAACCATTACACGGCAGTAGGGATTCGAACCACTGAACTGCTGACCTTTCAGTAGACAAGCTCAGTGTCTTAGGCACTGAGCCACTGTGTTCCTTACATATATACATACATACATACATACATACATACATACACACACACACACATATACATACATAGGTACATACATACATACATACATACATGCATGATTATATTTTCATCCTGAATGCTGAATGCTATAGTTTCTAGCTAGAGAGCAGTAAATTGGCAGTTTATAGGTATAAAATCTCTCAATGTATGTGTACATATTCCATACAGAGAAGGTTAATGATATATGATACACACACACACATACACACACATTGGTTTCCCTTATTAATTTGATTATGTAAATTCAAAATTACAAAGTCACTTTGTGAGTGAGGAAACATACAAGTTGTTTGGTAGGCAGGTATTGTAGATGGGTAGATAAATAGATAGGTAACTTTTATAATCTGGAGAAACTAATAAAGGAGATAGGAGAGCTGACTGAAGAGCTTTTATAACATTTGTTTTAGAAAATTCTAGAAGTCCTAAAATCATCTTTTGGTTTCAAGACGAAAGTATTTTCTATAAGTGTGCCTTTTTGTAAGCCACAGCTGTATTTGAACTGCCAAAATGTTTGACATACGAGATACCTTACTTTCCCTGGAATAAACATCATTCAGAACATAAGTATGTTCTGTTGAAAAGAACAAATAGATGTCTATGCAGGTTTTTGTCAAGGATGCAACTGTTTCTGTCAGGTGAAGCCAGCGGTAAACAAATTTAACAAGCAAACAAAATAAACAGTTGCTTCTTCACCCAAAGCCACTCTAGGCAATAGCAATTGATCAGAAGCTTGGGTAGATGCTGGATGACGGGTTTAGCACAAGGTTTCTGTTTCTATTCTGAGGCAAAAGGAAAAACAAAAAACCTCTGAGCTATTTTTCTTTCCCTTAAAAGTCATTAAGCGTTTATTGATGGACATCATTCTCTCCACAGAAGTTAGAAATGTGGAAGGAGAGGCAATCAAGAGGTTTTGATTCCAAGACGCCTATATCACCTCTTCATCTTCTGCTAGTAAAGTGTAACTACTTGAATGGAGCAAATTAGCAGTCGAATTAATAACTCAAAATGACACTGACCTTCTCCACGGTAGTCTGATGCAGAGATGAGCAGTTTAGCCCAGCTATGAGCTTGCATATTTTTATTCTCCAATAGTCACGCGGCACTTAAATTGCATGCTATACAGATATGATTTTATTGTTCGTGTAATTATGTCACATAGCAAGAGTGTGTGTCTTACATAATGACAATGAAGATTAAAACCAAGTGACATAATTCAGTGTTTGAGGAAGTGAAAATAAAATTTAAATTTGCACTTTTGGAGAGCTTTCTGTCAAAGAGGGTGCCTTTTCTTTCCCTCTTTTAAGCTTCTTGTTCCCAAACCCAGAATGCTGGTGTTACAGTAAATGAATATATTTGACAGGCGCTAACTCTGTTGGGTATTGCAGTAGGTTTTGCTCATCTTGGCATGTGAAGATTGAGCGCGTTCTTTGACACTAGGAACTGAGGATGTGAGCACAACATCTTTCAGGTCACATAAGGAACAATCAGCAATAGAGACTGTGCTGAGGTAATTTTCCCACACTATGCCATGAATTCAGTCAACTCCTACTCCTGTGAATTCTGGTTTGACAGAGAGTCCCTTGTTGGTGGTAAATAAAACACAAAGTGTTCTCTCAGCATCAAGAATTCTCTAGACCCCTTCCGTAGTAAAATAAAAATATAATCCTTATGCCTCTGTTTGAAACCCGGCAAAATAAATGCATATGCACAACATCCTGTCGCTCATGTTTGGTCTCCAGAAGTTTATTTTCAAAGTTCATAGATCACCTCCTCACTGCATTTATCATGGAAGCAAATTGTGCCTGCCCAAAAGCAAGTTTGGGGGCTGGGGCTGATCGTCCCTTCTGATAGCTCATATGGAAAAATCCCTGAGATTCAGGAAGATTCTGAATACAGACTTTTCGGGAATAAAGGGGACTACAAGGGGAAGACTGGCAGAAAGCCTTGATGCACGGATATTTTCCAGCTATGTAACTATGGACACACCCTATGCTAGTCAGGAAGTAACTAAGTGGCTTGTCAGGAAGTAACTAAATAGAAAAGGAACCGTCTATGGAGATTGTCAGTCAACCAGGTCATGGTTGTCCCTGTTGTGGTCCACCAGCACCTGCAGAGCTGGCAGCAGAGTCAGACAATGAGGAGGCTGGGGAGGAACATGGGCCAGGCCTGGAGTCCTGGAGTCTGGCCCGGATGAGGACTGTGTGTCAGAGGCAGAGATTGGGCCAGGGCCATCTGGGAGTGATGTGCAGACTCCGGAGCCTCCAGAGTCGGACAGCAGAGAGGCAGAGGAACAGGGGGAGTAAGGCCTGGAGATGATTGGCCCCTCCCATAAGTCTTAAAAGAGAAGCAAAGGCACGTGAGCCCTTTGCAGGAAAGCAATGTTGTTAATTCTGTTCCCAGTCGGCTTCCAGTTTGATTCTGGAATCTGTATGACTTTGCCAAGTAGGTCTTTGGCAGCGTGTCAAAGGAGATAAAGGTTGGTGATTATCCTGAAGGACTTCTCCTGAAGGATTTTTTGCAACTAATTGGGACTCAGCTGTGAATGAAAGTAATTCACAGCTGTTGCAATAAAAGAAGTTTTTGGGACTTCTCGTGTGTTTTAATGACTCAGTAAGCCTAGGTCACAACAGTCCCAAAGGTGCTTTTTCAAGAGGCAACTGGATTTCCAGAAAGTCCAGTTGCCTCTTGAAAAACACCTTTGGAAAAGGAACTCTGCATGTGATTAGCCCCCTTGACTATATGGCTTTTAATGGAAGAGCAGTAATAATTTAAACCTTTATTTCATTCTAGGTGTGTCTATCGGTGGAAAGTGGGATAGACATAGGATATCATCACCCGGTTCTTTAGGAGCAAAATGGGTGTCTGAAGCATTTGCAGAGCTCAAAGCACCAATTTTGTTCCTTAAATACAGTGGCAATATCATGACATCAATGCCAAGAAGCATGTAGTCTTGCAGTAAGGAAAGCAATAATTTTGTTTATGACTCCTTAAAAGTTGCCAAATCTTAAATCAATTCAATTGTGGTACCATATTGTGAAATTTTACGTCCCTGACTGCTTTTACAATTGCACATATGTGTCCGTGTTTTCATATGTGGCCTGCTTTTCTAACCAAAACACAACTGATCCTTTAATATGGCAGTATGGAGCTGCTGTCCCAAATACTTGCTGTTTGGGATTGAGTTGGGAAGTAATAGCAAGGTTATGGAGGACAGAGTTATGGTGTTATTAAGTCTGACCTTTGCTTTCAATGCTAATTGGGTTACTGAGGTTAGACTTGGATTGTCACCCAAAGTAATCTTAGATTCAACTGCAAATCAAGTTGACTTCTTATGACCAAATATGCTTAGAAATGTGGTTCAGATGTGAAAGTTTCTTTTATTTGGGGGGGGGGGGGAAGGGTTTGGGTGAGGCCTAAGAGGTCTTATTGTATTTCTCACCCTTTGTCTATTGTGACTACTACTGTATTGTTTCTCTCCCTTTCTTTCACTCTCTGGCTGGACATCTATTTTATCCAACTGTGTTTCTTTTCCTGTCTATCACTTGTGCTGCTTGCTATGTCTTCTTCCTTGCAAAAAGATGATGCAGAAGAAGTTCAGGCCAAGATCTGAATAACAAGAAACAGATTCAGACTGTTTTCTTCCTGGGTTTTAGGACATAGATAATAACTGATTATTCCATCTAGCAAAGGTCTCAGTCTGGTAAACACATTTTGGGGTGGGGTGGGGGTACTAATTTTATTGATATTCTGACAATTTCATGGGTGGGGATTCACTATCATTTTTGAAGGTCTTTTAAAACAATTCCATGATGTTTCTGGCCATTGCCCTCTTAGAGTCTTTTAGGAATATAGAGCATTCAAATCAAGTAAGAAAATAAATAAAAACATAAGGTTGTTTTATATAAAAAACTATATTTTGGAAAAAACATTGGAATCTTTGGAGTCATGCCCCAAATCTCGAGAACCACAGGTATCATAAGGCCTCATATAGTGCACAACTTCAAATTTGTTTGCACATGTAGTATAAAAACGATATTTGAATCATCTTTTATGTTTTGGGACATTAAATATTTTTGGTCTATAAAACAATTTTTACCTGGCTTTACCATTGTGTGATGGGTATCTGAGATGGGAAGAAAAATCTGCCAACAATAATTAATGGTACAGTGGGCCTGTGTTTACTTACAGCCTGTCTAATAATGTAATCCTATACACATTTACTAGGAATTAAACCTCACCGTGCTCAATAGGTTTAATGTTATGGATTGCAATCTTATAGAAATCCTTGCAGGTTTGCTCTTTAATGGATATCATGCAATTGTATCCCAAGATTTTTAAATCATATGTACTGTGTATGTTATTTTTGTAACTATATACTCTTCTATTTCATCAGTGTTGTGTTTAAAATCCATTAGCATAAGCTATATGGGTTGATATGACTTTGATCAGCATAAAAATGCATGCTAAAAATCTCAAAATAAGTGTCACTCTCCATTTTGGTATGAATAAAGCTGGTTTTCTGGAGAAAATAAAGCACAGCTACAGTCTTTTCCTGCCTGCTCTTTTCAAATATACTGTATGTCTGTCTCCAGGACTCCAATATTCAGGACACACGTTTCTGCATATAGGGAGCTGGCAAACTTTTAAGTGGATTTCCAGTTTCCTTTTTCATTTTGAAATCATTGCTGTATTCAGCTGATACCTGGAACTGAAAACTAGTACATTATTATCATCCAGAGTGTCTGGAGGCAGAAGGAAACAATTTGAGAGAAAGAGAGAAAAGAGATTTAAATGTCTTGCATTCTGGAAAGCCTATTTCACATACTTTCATTTGTCTTTTTCCTATTCCTCCTTCACATTCATATATACCGTAAGTATGTGTATGGCAGAGACTTTATAGATTGCTGCATTTGTAAACGAATGTAACATTACCACTACATATAGCCTTAATTTATTTCAATATTGTTTTAATACTTTTTAAGAGTCCACTGATAAGGCAATACTTGCCTGATATACATTAAGATTAATATTCATAAATATTAACCCAAAACATGTGCCTTCTTTAAAAGGGATAGTATATTTACTCAAATTGTCTTTTCTTTTCATTTCCAAAATTAGAACTGATCCAAAACACTATGGGTTTTAGTATTTTTGAAAATCATGTTTGCATTCCTTTTTTAGTATCCAGGACTTGAGTTCTATAGGTAGTTTTGGAGAAGAAGACAAAAAGCTCTTTTGTCTATAATCTAATAGTGATATTAATGGATGAAGGGTATTCTGCTCCATAACAAATAATTAATATTAATGACATTATATATAATTATCTAAGTCATATATTTGAGTGTTGCTTTTTAGGTAGAAAATATTTCCACAAAATATCGTACAAAAATATCATATCATAGTCATGATATAAACATTTGTCTGAAAATAGTATTAGTAGTATTTTCTATATAATGTGCTATCAAAATTCAGCTTTATGGAAAACCTAAAAGAAGTTGACAAGTGGAAGAATATTTATCTGGAATTAAGTTATATTGAATTGAACAGAACAAAATAGTTTAATGCTTATTCCAATCCTTTCCCCCCCATGGTTTCATTGTATATTCTAACGTACATATTATAATATACGAAGTGAAGTTGCTGCTACTGCTGATGTTTTTGTTATTATCATTGTTATTATATCTTTAAAACATCCTGTTCCAAACTCAAATGCTTTGGAGAATGCCTGGGAATTCTAGGAACTGCAATCTTACTATATTCAGAAAGTGCTATTTTGGGGAAAATGTCTTCCGTCTTTTCCCATTTGAAAATAGAGATTAAGAAGAAAAAGAAACAAACAAGAGGTCTAGGTGGGAGCTATACTGATTTTTGTGCCAATCAAATCTTTATTATGGTCCTATACCAGCATAAAAGGGTAAAATGTAAGCAATTAATAATTTTTAAAAACTTTAAAAAAGTAAAATATACAAAAGTTAAAAAGTTAAAAAATATAGCAACAAAAAAACCCTATAAAATATAAAACATTAAGTAAATTTTTAAAAAGTTAATATATGGTTTACTATATTAATATATGGCTTACTATAATATGAAATGTTTAAAATTGTATATGTTTTAATTTTTCAAATAATTAATTATTTGTATTTTACCTTTTTTATGCTAGTCTATGACCTGTAATAATGATTTGACTGTATTGATTTGCATGCAATTATACATATAATAGTTATACATAAGATATATAGGATATAAAATATAACTATTTCTTATATTTCTTAATATAAGAAATAGTCATTTTAGTTGTTTTATAGGTAATTGCCTTTATTTTATGGGTATAATTAAGTGATTTTGGCATAAGAAAGATAAATCCTCAAGTACTATATGAAAGGATAGTGCAGTTTGGATGTATCTGGGCTCTGTTGGATAGATGCATCTTAAATTCAAATTTCATAGAGTAAGCAGAAGAAATGGTAAAAGAAAACATACCAGATGCTGATTAATGGATGCCAGAGATACCTCAGTGCTCTGTTTGCTTGGTTAGCTTTGTTTCAAATCTGATACAGATCTCATACTGCACAGTAAATCCAGAAACAGTCCATATTCCTTTAAATTCAAGCAATGTATCACTTTCTATTACCCCATGTCACATCAGTCTGTGGCTAAAGGATGAGTTATATAGACATGAACCAGCATGCAGGCCCACTGCAGAGAAATAGAGCATTGCAAATATAAGCCAAACGTGGATAGGAAAAGTATTGGCTGCTGTTTGACATTGCTGTTTAAGACACAGCACTGAATTTGATATAATATAATATGTGTATTTAGCATAATACTGGCAAAGCTCCTTACTTATTATTTATTTCAAGCAATACAGTAAGACAGAGGTGTTTTAGAATGCTTTGTATTCCCTATCTAGATTTTGATCTGAAAAAGTATAAAACATTAAAATAAATTCAAAGCATAACCATATGGCATTTTTATATGTATAAATGAAAATTACAAAACAAAAATTACAGGTTTTGTGAAAGCAAAACTTCTGTTTGTGATAGACAGACATAGATAGATGATAGATAGATAGATAGATAGATAGATAGATAGATAGATAGATAGAT
>WNWU01000030.1:8699940-8725847 GCA_012654045.1 Ptyas mucosa | reverse complement strand
CTTCTCCTTCTCCTTCTCCTTCTCCTTCTCCTTCTCCTTCTCCTTCTTCCGCTTTTCCTACTCCTACTCCTACTCCTGTTCCTGTTCCTGTTCCTGTTCCTGTTTCTGTTCTGTTCTGTTCTGTTCTGTTCTGTTCTGTTCTGTTCTGTTCTGTTCTGTTCTGTTCTGTTCTATTCTATTCTATTCTATTCTATTCTATTCTATTCTATTCTATTCTATTCTATTCTATTCTATTCTATTCTGTTTTGGAATAAAAGCATAGAACTAAATAGGAGCGGAAATCTTTCTGATCAATTTTGGTGAATCCACCCAAAGCTGGCTGCGTGTGGGATTGCCACTGATTTTAACTTGTGCATTGAGAGTCTAAATCAGAAAAGAATATGACATCTGAGTGAAGTCAGTCTTCTGAATGTGAGTTGGTTGATTTTTGTACCTTTCTTCAAAAAGTAACACGCTGTGTGGGCTGGGATAGCTGCTGGCTGGCAAGCATCAACAAAAGGCTTGTTGTGTGCATGCATGAATATGACTTCATTACAGCTGACTACAGCCTCGGAGGTGATGAGAGGGTCTATGAAAGAACTTTCTGAAAAGTTTGATCTGTTGAGCACATGAAACCTATGTAATCATTCACTGATTAGTGTGGTTCATTGGTAATGGTGGGTTTCTCAGTAGTTACACTAATTATGAACAAGGGGACTTGCATTTGATTCTTTATTGTAGAATCAGAAGCTTTGTTTCAGTGTGTTGGATCTCATTTTACTGCATCTGGAAGAAAAACACTGAAGTCTGTTATTCTACCTATCTTCTTCGTGGCTTTCCATGAATGTTTTCACCCTATGATTGGAATTTCACTCTATCGCCAACTTAGGAAAGTGAAGTTTGTGTCCTGTGAGTTATACTTACAGAAATAATCATAGAGAGAAGCAGTCTAGAACTAAGGAGAAATTTCCTGAAAGTTAGAACAAGTAATCAGTGGCACAAGTTGCTTACAGAAGTTATGGGTGCTCCAATACTGGAACTTTTTAAAGAAGAGCTTGGACAGCCATTTGTCTGAAATGGTATAGTGTCTTGTGCCTGAGCAGGGGGTTGGATTAGAAGACCTCCAATGTCCCTTCCAACTCTGTTATTATGTTATTCTGTCAGGGATGGGTTCTAAAATTTTTTACTACCGGTTCTGTGGGCATGGCTTATTTTGTGGGCGTGGCTTGATGGTCATGTGACAATTATTTAAGATTTAGCAGAGGTACTGGTCTACCAGGCTTTTAACTGCTTGCAGAGCTGTACCGATCTACCCATTTATTTTTTGCAGGCACTGATCTACTCATGTATTTTTGCAGGCACTGATCTACTCATGTATTTTTGCAGGCACTGATCTACTCATGTATTTTTTCAGGCACTGGTCTACCCATTTATTTTTGCAGGCACTGATCTACTCATGTATTTTTGCAGGCACTGGTCTACTCATTTGTTTTCTTTTAACACTGATCAGCTGTAGGGCGTCCCTTTGAAGTCCAGTGGCAAGAATTTAAACAGTTTTTTTCCCTCTAGCCATCAGCTGGGACTTAGGAGGCAGCAATAGATTGGGGGTGGGGCCAAATAAAAGGTAAGGATAACGTGGGGGGTGGGGGGTGCAGGAGGGGCAGAACCAGTTTGGTGACATCATATCATCACCTCAACCGGCTCAGGAGAACTGGGCCGAATTGGGAGGAACCCACCACTGATTCTGTCCCATGCATCAATTTGTGAGCTTCTGCTGTCATTTCAGAAATTTTGGGTATAGTTGTTTGGATTTCTCCCTAGCTTGCTATGTAGAGAAGATATTTTCTCAATAAATGATATTTTAAGATTGATAGTTTCTAGTGCTATGAATAAAAATGTGGTACATTATTTATGCAATCAAATCAAGTCAAATGAAAAAAGAAAAAGAAAAGGCAAAAGCAAAAGCAAATGGACGATGTATAAATAAGATGTAGTATGCCATCCAAAGCCATGTTATTGGTAAGATAGGTGACGTATAAATTTAATAAATATACAAACAAACAAGTAAATAAGGTGATTGTACTCTAAAAGCTTCTCTGTGGTTATTTTCATTTGACCCTTGAAAATTGTAAACACTGATTTCTGCATTTTCTTTTTTTCTCTAATCTTGCATCATTTTTTCCCCCACAAATTAAGATGACACGATTATCATCCTGTGTCCTTTCATATGCTGCTGAAATTTGACTCTTAATAGTCTCAACAATCCTAGCCAATGCCAAACATTGTTGAGAATTATAGTTCAACAGTTTCTGTTGAAACACAGATTGCCTGCCCATATAACAACAGCACTTAGACTTATATGCTGCTTTATAGTGCTTTACACTTCTCTAAGCTCTATTCTCTAAGGTTTACCATTTTACCAAACTCAGAAGGATGTAGGGTTGAGTCAACTTTGAGCCAGTCAGGATCAAACTTTTGGCAGTCAGCAGAATTAGCCTGCAATACTGTAGAGTAACATTGGAATCACTGAGCTACAACAATCTTTTAGGCTATACCATGTTTCCCTCAAAATAGGACCCTGTCTTATATTTTTTTCCATCAAAAAAGGCACCAGGTCTTATTTTCAGGGGGGAAGGATGTTGTCCACTGACTCACCTCACTTACATGCATCCTTTTGGCCTTCTTTTCACTGTCAGAGGCCTTCAGGAACTTCTTCTGAGGCTGGGATAACAGAGCTCCGGATCGATCGGAACTCTGTTATTGGCTGCAGATGCCTTCAGGAAAGCCTTGCCGGCTTTGTTAGCTGCAGAAGAAATGGGCTGGCAAGGCAGGAGTTGGGGTGTGTGAGGCCTGGCTGCAACTTTCTGATCTTTAGTAGGGCAGCTCCACCCACCATCCCCACCCTAGGTTAATTTTTATCTGTGTACCCTGGAGTGGGCAGGGTCTTAATTAGGGCTTATTTTAGGGGACTTGGTGCATGTGTAAAAATCAAGCTAGGACTTAGTTTCGAGGAAGGTTGTATTTTTGGGGAAGCGCGGTAGTACTTGGGGCTACTACAGATAGGTTGCAAAAATACAAGGGATCACTAGATAACAGCCAATAAATACAGGAAAACCTCATTGCTGTGAGTAGCAGTCATCATGATTTTTTCAGGAAAGATACAGTGGTGCTATCATCCTTGAAGTATCCAAAATGGTAACAATGCTTATTTGACTCAGCTTAGTATGACAGGTGGGGACACGGTGGCTCAGTGGCTAAAACACTGAGCTTGTCGATCGAAAGGTTGGCAGTTCAGTGGTTTGAATCCCTAGTGCCGCGTAACAGGGTGAGCTCCCATTACTTGCCCCAGCTTCTGCCAACCTAGCAGTTCAAAAGCATGTAAAAAATGGAAGTAGAAAAATAGGGACCACCTTTGGTGGGAAGATAACAGCATTCCATGCGCCTTTGGTGTTTAGTCATGTTGGCCACATGACCACGGAGACATCTTCAGACAGTGCTGGCTCTTTGGCTTTGAAACAGAGATGAGTACCACATCCTAGAGTCGGGAACGACTAGCACTGTTCGAGGGGAACATTTACCTTTTACCTAGTATGACAGGTGGCCATCTCCTCATATGAGTTGCTTTCATGAATATGTTTACTCCTCAATTATTTTCATTCTATTGGGTGGAGTTGGCTCCTGTAGAAAATGTACTCAAAAGTTGCAGTATCCATCTGGGACAGAAGTGGGCAGGCTTCAACTCTCTGAAGATACTGGAAATTAATTTTCTTTATTATAAATGATTGTGCCACTCGATTCACAAGACCTGTGGTCAAATAATGCAGAGAAAAATGCTATTTATTTTTCTGGGGTCTGGATGTTGAAAATAGCCATCATATTGTATCTCGACGTACCCTAGTCTGCCACTTATAAATGGTTTTACAAGAAATGCAATACATACTGTCTTAAAGAAGAATGTACTGTATCTTTAAAAAAAAATACACCACCCACCCACCTAGGAACAATATACTGAACAACAGTCACTCCACTGTTCCAATCCAAAAGGGAAACAAGATGACTCTACATTTCCTGAATCTTGTCCCAATTATATTTCATTTAATAACACCCAGTTTAAAAAAAAAAAAGTCTGCCGGCAGGGGAAATGAAATGACATGATTTTATGGGATCATTCATCAAGAACTAATTGAAGCTTTCATACAGTTTAGTGCTGATAAAATGCTGGTAACAATAAACAATAACAAAATTCACCAGAGAAGGATTTGTTTTGCTGTGATGGAAATGGCTCATTTTCATCCTGGGGAATTCCTGGTGAAAAAGATTCTCCAATTTAAAAAGGAAGAAGCTTCTCTGCATAATGACAGGATGGAAGCTGTGTCAAATGGATTAGTCCTGCTCCAGTGAAGCCATTCTCATTGTAAGCGTTTGCTATTGTGTGTGACTGAGGGAGGAGGCAGAGCGGCCAATAGGATTTTCCTTTTTCCTTTTTTTAAAGTTGGCTTATTATTATTATTATTTTAAAAAGTCTATCTTTATGTACTTTTAACCAGAAATTAAAATAAGTTGTAGCAACGTTTTGGGTGGCAATGAAAAGGGCAGGGTGTATTTCCAATACACATTGTAATATACTGTAATATATTCGCTTTTTGTAAAAAAAATAAAAATCCTCTTTTGTTCCTTTGAACACATTCATTGCTTTAGGACTTTGCCCCTTTTTCTAATGGGGATTTCTCTTCGTGTGCAATAAAGTTGTGCAATGTTCCAGGTCTGGTTAAAAACCAAAGTGCTTTGGAGCACGAAGGCATTTAAATGTAGCATTTCTCTGCAACTCTTTAAAGTAACTGCCTCTTTTCTTGAGATTGCATGCTTCTGTCTGCAGCTGCCTTCTGATTCAGAGAGAAGATGAGGGGGATATAAGAAGTTGCACACAGATATTCCTCTCACTAGGGGTGACATGACAGCAGTGTTCCAATATCTCAGGGACAGCCACAAAGAAGAGGGAGTTAAACTATTCTCCAAAGCACCTGAGGGCAGGACAAGAAACAATGGGTGGAAAGCAATCAAGGAGAGAAGAAACTTAGAACTAAGGAGAAATTTTCTGACAGAACAATTAATCAGTAGAACAACCTGCCTTTTACAAATTGTAAATGCTCTTAACACTGGAAGTTTTTAAGAAGAGATTGGATAACCATTTGTCTAAAATGGTATAGGGCGGTGATGGCTAACCTTTTTGTTGTCGTGTGCCAAAAGCGGGGGGAGAGCGGGGGGACTGTGTGCATGTGTACCCACATCTATAATTCAATGCCCACCCGTGCCCCGCCCTCCTGCGCACATGCGTATGCTCCCCCTGCGCTCCCCCCACTTTTGGCACGTTATGGCACAGTAGGCCTGTTTTTCACTCTCCCCAGCCTCCAAAGGCTTTCTAGGACCTGGGGAGGGCAAAAAATGGCCTTCCTCAACCCCCCCAGAGGCCCTCTGGAGGCTGGAAACAGCCCATTTCCCAACTTCCGGTGGGCTCAGAAGGCCCAAAAATCAGCTGGCCGGTGGGCACATGAGTGCTGGAGCTGAGCTAGGGCAACACTTGTGTGCCGTCAGATATGGCTCCGCGTGCCACCTGTGGCACCCGTGCCATAGGTTCGCCATCACAGGTATAGGGTTTTCTACCTAAGCAGGGAATTGGACTAGAAGACCTCCAAGGTTCCTTCCAACTCTGTTGTTCTGTTCTGTTCTGTTCTGTTCTGTTCTGTTCTGTTCTGTTCTGTTCTGTTCTGTTCTGTTCTGTTCTATACAATCTACTCTTCTACTCTACTCTACTCTACTCTACTCTACTCTACTCTACTCTACTCTACTCTACTGTTCTGCATGATCCAAAGCATCCCTCTCAATCCACTGAACCACTGCACAGATTATGTAAGAAAAGAAGTGTTTTAAGTGTGTTAATATTAGGGAAACTGCATACAAAATGTGAGCCTAGGAAGGAATGTACTCCAAAATGCATGCATATTCATAAGCCGAACTACAAACAAGCCTGAAACAAACTTATGGTTAGAAAAGTGAGAAACTGAACAAAAAAGGACATTAAAGAATTAATGCATCTCTAATATCTATTCAGATATATAGTCCTCTGAAAAATTAGACATACTGAGAATTGAAAGTGCAAAGAGTTGTTGCATGCATATAATGATTAGATTAACTCCATAAGAAATATTTAATGACTCTTATTTCTATCACTCTGAAAAGACAAACTTTTGCAATCTTTATTGAGAAAAACAGATACAAAAATATTATTTATATGTGAATTAGTATGCTCACTCAAAGCCTTAAAAATCCTACATTTTCATCCCTATGTGTGGAGCAGAGACCTGCTTTTAGTTTGAGTTAAAATATAAGGTAGCTGTGCTTAATTGTGGACTTCTGAAGTCAGTTATTACTTTAGTACTATTTTTTTATTTGCTTCCGTAAGCAGAGAAGTGTATGTATTGTATTTTGTTTAAAAACTTGTTTTTTTCCGCTGTAAAAATTTGTATTTCCCTTGCTTTTTGTATACAATTCTATACAATATATTATATTATGTATTCGATACAATATTAAAAAGTTCTGTTGTTACTAATTTTGAGCTTTCTCCAGCATCCTATAGTGAATAATTACTGTTTGCATTCTATAAACTATTTCAGCAGCATTTCTTTGTATCTCACACAGAACACAACTGTTTCGACCTATTGCTCTCTTCAGACATTTCATTACAGGTTTGGACTTGTTTTGTGTATCACCATTTTCTTTCTTTTTTTATAAAGAGCTGCATTCTCTCAGGGATAATCATTTGGATGTTCTGTGATAAGCACCTTTGAAGCAAACTGCAGGTGGAGCCAGACCCAATACCCTCTCACTGACGTCCCCTTTCTGATCCTTTTTTTATTTCTCTTCTAAGCAGTGGCAAAAGATAGACACATCTCCTCCCCCCACCTTTTCCTTTCAGTTGTGTCTGATTCTAAGAAACTGCCTGGACAGGTCCTTCAATTTTCTTGGCAAGCTTTTTCAGAAATGGTTCACCACTGCCTAAATGTGCTAATGTTTTAAAGCATCTCTGTATAGAGAAATGATAATTTCAGCTGATTTGAGAACATGGATAGGCAGCTATTTCATATCAGAATATCCAGAAGCTATAGATCTCCTTCTGTTATTGTTTTATAGTAATAACACATAAACACAACCCTCCAAAATTGCATGGTGGAGTAATCTCCATCTAAATCATCCTCATAGGTGGTTCAGAATAGGAAACTGGAAGTTAGAAATTGATTTCGTCCTGAAGTCATCATTCAACATGCGTTTCTATCTTCTTAAGCTATCATTTTCCCACACTTGGCTCCACTTGGTGGACTAGATTGCTAGTTAAAAATACAAAATAAATAAATAAATAAATAAGTAATAATAAAAAACCTAAAGATATTGAATGACTTCAGGTATTATCCCTTTCTTCAACATTGATCACCTGTGTTTGCCTTTTCTATTGTTCAGATTTTTAAAAGAACATTATGGAAATCCTACTTTTAAGGAATGTTTTCAGTAATCAGTCATATAGATATCTGCACTTGATCGTAGTGCACATGATGGTCTACATCGTTAGTCTTAACTGAATGGTTAGGGAGAACAAACCCAAATAAATTTCCCTGGTAAATCTCAAATTATCTATACTATCTTCCAATTCAAACAAAATCTAAGCTTATGCATGTAAGTGTGTAATATACCTCTCCTTCTCTCTTTTGAGTGTCTTAGAACATAATAAGATCCATATTTTCTGAAAAGTAACTACCATACCAAAAACCTTAATGTCCACTTTATTTTAGACTTTGAATAAACTTCGAGGTAACTGAGAAATAATGGTTTAACAAAAGCCAATACTATGAAATGCTCTGGACAACTTTATTCTTTTCTACATGATATGGCAGAGTTTAACTTTTTCACCTGAACGGATGCAGCTAATATTTCCTTATTTTAACCTGAGCAATTTTACAATAGGATTGTTTACCTCATTAAATGTCTGAATGATTTGTGGTAAGGAAAAAAAACCTTTAGAAATGATTTTAGAGATTTCACCTTGTAATTCAATTTTTAAGATGCCTCTTTATAAAATAATATATATGCCATGTTCATAATCATGATGCACAATTACCTTTGGCGCTTTGCATTGGTTGGCAGAGAAAAAGCTATCTATGCTTATTTTCAGTTTGTTAAAACTAACCCATAACAGACTTTTTCTTACTGTTATTACCATGTGTATAACACTCCCTCTCCTTTCTTGGAATAATTTGTTGACTACAGGATGAAATCATTATTAGGTACAATCTATATGTAGTGTGTTGTTAGAAGGAATATAAATGAAATTATGACTCAAAAATATGATTCAACTGCTGTCAATGAAACTGTTAAGTGCACACAACAAAATTGGAAGGTTATAGGGAAAAGCTGTGTTACTTTAGTGGCCTACTGTATATCTTGAGATTGATTCCCTCGGTAAATATGTAGTAGTTAGGCAGAGTTCAGGATGGAACAATTATCCCACAATTAAAACAGTGTGGTGTCTTTAGACAATCCTAAAGTCTCGGGTTCTTATTGAACATTGCAAATACTTTCCGAGATAGAATGCATATTTCAAGCATTATATTTATATAATTTCATTTGCATGCTAAATATATGACATTTTCATTTTAACTGAAGCATCGGAACAAAGATGCACCTGAAAAATGCAGTGTTGCAAAATTCTTGACAATCATGAAACCTGTTACACTTCCAACAGCAAAAGCAATACTTAAAACAATTTTATACAGACAAATATCCACACAACTACTGAATTGCTGAATGCCTAAGAATCAACAGAGAAAGGAAAAGAGGATGGACTGAGAACTGGCAGATGAAACGAATGATAATACTTATTTCAGCAGATTTTCCTATGGTGAGATGTAGAACCAAAGGGAAAAGGTATCAACACATAGGCCAGGCCATTCAGGCAATTAGGAGATGCTAGTTTTATAACATGGCTCCCTTCCTTTGGAACAGCTTATTTGGGAAACTCAGCTAGCCTATCCAAAAAGTGCTTTCTGTAGGGCCAAAGAGATTTTTGGAATGTGTATTCTTTGAACAATCATGAAAATCACCTTTTAACCTGTTCTACACATTAGAGACTTCTGTGATTAGCTTTTCTTTCTTTTTTTTTCCTTTGAGAAGTGGGTCTGGTTTGACTTCACATGCAGCTAATAGATCACAAGAGACCCATTATATGAAACTAGATTTGAAGGGCTCTCCATTCATTAGTGAGACCAGTTTCAAGGCTGTTACTTACCATTAGGCCCAGTATGACATGCTGGCATCCTTACAGCTTTTCGTCAGGAAAAAAATGTATTTGATATTAGTATAGCAGATGCCTTTGTCTTTGCTTCCTTTAGCAGAGGAGCACTGTTACAGGGCATATATCAGGAAAAACAGGTTGCACCCAAGTGCACAGAAGCATTCAACCAGGGGCTTCATGAAAGGTCTTTGTGCTTTCTCCTTTTTGTTCCTGTGTGTTGAGCACAACCCAACAAGGGAGAAAACAGTTTCCTAAACCCGGAATACACAGCTTGATTTATGGAGGTATATGGGAACACATTCATTCTGTTACCAAAACAACGCACTATATGGCAAGAGTGTTATCTCAGCTGGCTTTTGTGTAGACACTGCTAGACTCTGCACTGTCTCCATTTGGGAGACCAATATGATAGCTTATTTGTTGGGTCATTTTCCCCATTTCACATATTTATGGCCCATTCTTGGAAAATCACCTGAGATAATTTGGATATTTGGAGTATTGATCTTCAAATTATTTCTGAATTTTTTCCTGAGCTATAGCTGCCTGCCTATTCACCACTACAGTTTCAAGGACAAGTAAAAACAACAATTACCAGCTAAACAAAAGGTTTGACTTTTATTGACATCATTGGGTGTAATCTTGCAGCTTGTTTTATAGGCACATTTTTTAACCTACTCATTATGCTGTATTCTGGGTTAATTTCTCTTATTCTCCCCCCCCTTTAAACTTAGTTTTGTTATTTACTTTTCTTTCAGTTACTTTCAGCCATTAATATTTGCTGAAGGGCTTTGCATGAACTCATCTGGGAATTGGCCGATGGGAGACTTGATTGGAAATTCAGCTGTGAATCATTTTGTTATCTAGATTTCCTTCTGCTAGGCGAAGAAGGCCACCTCGTTTGATGGTACCTGAGAGAATCTGAGGGGAACAACTAAAATGTGAATGCCTGGTGATGGTTATAATGACCACATTAATATGCTGAGCCAATTCAAGCTAAGTGAGAATTGGGTTGAGCACATTGGTCCAACATTTGAAACTTAAGTACCATCCATATCCCACTAGAACATTAGCACAAGCTAAATGTCACTGTAAAAAGTGCAGATCCAGGTGAGAGGGCCCACTTATTTTTAATATTTAATGAAGGATTCTTAATGACATTCTTTCCATAGCTGTTTTGTGATTATTTCTGCTGGAGAAATTTTCATAATATGCATTTTTCCTCATTTCCCTTCTCTTCCAGCCATTCAAAAACATATATGTTAATAAGGACCAGGGACCATGTTTTCTTAACAATATTACTCCCATAGGTTTTAAGTGCTGTTTCAACCCATAAATTCTATATATTTGCAACAAACTACATTTTATAACAGAATATCCCTAATATAAAAAGCAAAATAATGACTCGACACTCCTTGATTTGTTCCTTTTCCATGTGATTGCTACTTGGCTAGATAATTTTAGTAAAATTCAACATTGAAAGCTATTCAGCTATCCAAACATTTACAAATTCATATGAAGACTTTTTTCTATTCTTAAAGAATCTCATGAAAATGGCTAAACATGTTAGAAAGCTAATTTTGCTGTTAATTCCATTGTTGTTTGCTTCTTTCTCAGGCAGTTATAACAACACAATTTTATATGAATGGATAATGGAGTTTTTCCTTACCCGTAATGTTTCATTTGTTCACACTGATTCTTCTTTCAGCCTTATCACCATAGAGATACCTCTGACCATTGGGTCCTACAAACAGCATGCATTGTTAGCTCTTTGTTTATTCTCTGAGGCTGACCCTGTTTCAAAGAAGCTGTTGTACTGAAAATAGTTTCCACTCTCTCCTTTAATGTACAGAGTTGACTGACAAAATTTTTAAACCTGCTATCAGAAAACATATTTTCTGCTAGCTTTTGGGACACGATCTGATGATTGCAATGGCATCCTAGCCTCTGTTTAAGGTGCAGAGATTTCAGTTTCCCTCAAAGCCTATAATCTTTGGAATTAGGTGGCATCAAAGTCAAATTATTACGTAAGTAAATATGGAACACTGGAACATACTAAGGGAGGCTGGCTGAGACAGAATTAGGGAAACCATTCCCTATAACAACAACAATAATGCTCTGCACTACTTCAGTTTAACAGGTTTTTTCCCCTTCATAAATGGCCACAATCAAAACAAGATGCTGCACTGTCTAGGTTTCTAACCTGATTCCCCAACTACCACACCAAACTGGTTCACTTATGATTTTTAAATTAAACTAATTTTTAAACTAAAGTAATTTTCTAAAGGGGTTCAGAGAGTTTGGCAGGCTAATGGTAGCAGTGGCGGTTATAGCAACATTGGAGAGAAAAGAACAAAGTAAGAATGCATAAAAACTAGAGAGGAAGGTTGGATACCAACAACCACCTGATATTAAAGCTTTTATCAAAGCATGGATTTATTTTTATATAAATCCTCACTACTAAGAAGCAAAAGATAGCTGATAGATAGATAGAAAAATAGAAGATGGATAGATGATAGATAGATAGATAGATGATAGATAGATGATAGATGATAGATAGATGATAGATAGAAGATATAGATAGATAGAAGATACTAGATAGATAGATAGATAGATAGATAGATAGATAGATGATGGATGATGGATGAAAGATGATAGATGACAGATGACAGATGACAGATGATAGATGATAGATGATAGATAGATACATACATGATAGATGATAGATAGATACTAGATAGATAGATAGATAGATAGATAGATGATAGATAGAAGATATAGATAGATAGAAGATACATGATAGATAGATAGATAGATAGATAGATAGATAGATAGATAGATAGATAGATGATGGATGATGGATGAAAGATGATAGATGACAGATGACAGATGACAGATGATAGATGATAGATGATAGATGATAGATAGATACATACATGATAGATGATAGATAGATACTAGATAGATAGATAGATAGATAGATAGATAGATAGATAGATAGATAGTAGATAGATAGAAAAATAGAAGATAGATAGATAGATGATAGATAGCTAGAAGATAGTTAGATATAGATAGATTGGTAGGTAGATAGGTAGGTAGGTAGATAGATAGATGATAGATAGATGATAGATAGATGATAGATGATAGATGATAGATGATAGATGATAGACGATAGATAGTAGATATAGACAGATAGAAGATACATTATAGATAATACATACATACATAGATAGATGGAAGATAGATAGATAGATGATAGATTGGTAGGTAGGTAGATAGGTAGGTAGATAGATAGATGATAGATAATATAGATAGATCGATAGATAGATCGATAGATGATAGATGATAGATACATGATAGATAGATAGATAGATAGATAGATAATAGATGATAGATATAGATAGATAGATACATGACAGATAGATACATGATAGATGATAGATGATATAGATAGATAGATGATAGATGATAGATGATAGAAAAATAGAAGAAAGATAGATAGATGATCGATAGATAGAAGATAGAGAGATAGATGACTGCTAGTTCAGCAGATCAGCAGATCAAATCTCACCAGCTCAAGGTTGACTCAGCCTTCCATCCTTCCGAGGTGGATATAATGGGGACCCAGAATGTTGGGGGCAATATGCTATTTAGTATACTGTGAATTGTTGTAAGCCACCCAGAGTCCTTGGAGAGTGGGCGGCCATGAAGGAGGTTCTGGGTTCGAATGGATTGTGGCCCAAAACGCACACAAATGCCCTAAAGCATGCAAGAGGTAAATAGTTTAATAGTAGAAAAAACACATAAAGCAAACCTACAAGAAGGCATCAACGGCCTAAAAGATTCTCCTCTCAGCAAAGTCCATTACCTCTAAACTTCTTCCCAAACGTGGGAGGTCCTCTGTGTTGTTTGTTAATCTTCTCCTGCAAGTCTTCTCAGGAGCAAGGCAGTGACTCAGCTCTTTGCCGTAGCTCAGCTCTGGAGACTCTCGGCTGTTCTCAGCTGTCTCAGTTCTCAGCTGATTCAGAGTTCCAATCTCTGGCGTTGAGGGAAGCTCTGCTTGTTGAGGAACCTTTCTCTGCTCTGCTGTGAGTATCTCTCTGGAGCTCTCTGAAGCTCTCAGCTTTCTGGAGCTCTAACTCAGAGTGTGTCTGAAGTGGCTACATTCTGCTGCTACTTATATACTGGCCAACTGGCCTTTGGAAAGCACAGGAAACTCAGGAAACCAGGAAGCTGTGCTCTGATTGGTTCATTTAAACTAACCACAATCAATTAGTTGCAGCAAAATGCTCAGAGGTTTTTCCTCTGACAGTGGCATAGAAATATGATTAATAAAAATAAATAATAATAATAAAAATTAAATGCTGTGAAGAATTGAGAATGGGAAATCTCTCTCTGTCTCTTCCTTTCCTTCCATTTGGTATAAGTCATAATGATAATTGTGTTTGGATGGTCAATAATCTGCATATTACAAAAACCTTGCCAGAATTCCTTATCCAAGACAAATACCATGCTTCAGCTGTTTGAAGAATTGGACTATAGAAAGAGTAATAATATAAAATCAATAAATTACAGGTTCCCTGAGTTTTTTTAAAAAAATAAAGATAATCTAAATTAAGAGTTATTGCTATTTTGCAATATAGGGGAAGAGCCGCAACTCCGAATAGTGCACCATTTAGCTCAAGTGTTTTACAACGGGGCACTAAAATTCGCATCCATTACATTTGTTTTGAAAAAGATCTTACGATCATAAAAACTGACAAATCACGCTAGGATCAGAATGAGAAAAGTACTTTCTAGGCACTTCCACTTGATTGTAGTGCCTATTACTAATTATAAAAAGGATAATTCAGTGCACTGATTTATCTTCAAGTTGGCAGAAAGGTTCTCTATTATGACCGCATACAATTATAATGAGGGTTAAAGCAATCTATAATACATAGATGTTTATGAGAGAAAGAATAAAATTATGCCTGAAGATGAGTGTTTTTGAAAGCTCTCTCTCTGGATAGACATTGGATTGAAATTCTAAGTAATAGTTTCTTATAGATACTCCATGAACTTCTTCTACATTAAATCCAGGAAGGCATGCTGTTACCACATCCATCCCTCTCTTAATGATGCCAATAGAGTGCTAGGGCACATATGATTCTTCCATAGACATTAAGCTATTATTTGCAAGTCAATTTGAAAAGTGGAAACAGCACAGATTGCATGTTCCATGTTTACGGTACATGTGGAGAATCCAGACAGAACTAGTCTTTTTCTGGGAATCAGCTATCAACCCGCAAAAAGGCTCTTTTATTTATTTAATTTATTTAAAATATTTTTTTTATCCCAGTTTGCTACTTAAAAAGCACTCAAAGTGGTAACCATGGAAACCATTTTGCCAAAGAGCAACCGGCAAAAGAGGCAATCAGAAGGACGTTGTACGCAATGCAATCCTACCCTTCTCTAAGCAAGGAGTCGGCCTCTTATTGGGTCACATCTTCTTGAATGTAGCCCTTGCCGCCGCTTGATAGGACACCGCCTGCATGAGAGCTGTGAAAGGAGGAGGATGAGGATGATGCAACTATGAAAGCTGACATTTTACATTTTGCTCTGAAAACGCAAGTTGTATGAAAATTTGTCCTGTTCCTATGAAAAAAAATTTTTTTTTCTTCTTTTGTAGGGCCACATGCTGTCACCACCATATGCATGTTGCCTTAATTTCACATGAACGAAGATCAGTTTTGATTCTGTTTTCTCATGTTTTCGCATAGATTACATCTATGTACATTTAAATTTGAGACTTCGATGTACACATGCAGATGGTCTGTCTGGTATGGTTTCTAGTAAATGCAAATACTCAGACACATTCAGATCCCAATTAACAGTGAGATGGAAAAAAAAACATGTTTTCCTTAAAAAATGCAAAGGCAGCATATTTTTTCCCCAAAAAATAGAACATGCAGAGTTTCAATAAGCTCTCACAGAGTTTAGACAACACAAGAAATTGCTGTGCAGTTTTGACTGCTAGTTTGTAAAGATGATGTGTTTTACAAGAGAGGAGGAGACTGCTATCCTATCAGACCTTGATAAGGATGATCTCTGTGTCTTCAGACTCAGGACTTGCAGGTGTATCTTAGCCTTAGTGAGAGGGCACAACCAGAGATTAGATGGGCTAAACTCCATTCCTCCTTCATGAGTTTAGAGTTAACTGATGCTGTTGGGAAAAAAAGACAAATTGCATGCCTGGTTTCAAAAGGTGGTAGGATCAAAACATCTGTGACAGAATAATTAAGCACCATTTGGAGTAACTACTCTGATCTGCACATTTATTTCTCTCCCTCTACCACCCCCACCCCCAACTTTCTTGCAATTGTCTTACTTTCCTGATTAACAGAATAACAGAGTTGGAAGGGACCTTGAAATTCTTCTAGTCTACCCAAGCGTCTTGTAAGTCTTTTTTGCATATTCTAGATCTGATTTGTGACTTCCTTTTCCCAACTCATCTCTTTGAACAAGCTTGCTCACTCTAAAGACAAACAAAAACCCCAGTTATGGACCGTGAACTATGCTACCAGTAGGAGGCAATTATTCTGGGATGCTGTCATTTGTTTCCATTGGTTTTTCCCCTCAGCAATACACTAGCTCTACAATTTACTTAGAATGAATTATAGTGACTATGACCATCAAACAGGACAGCTAGTGGCAGAGATGTATGTTCTAGAAGCTTTTTTAAAAGCACTCTCTTGATTACTTGGGATGCTACGGAAAACATGATGTTTAACTTCTTTTGGGAACAAAAATGATGTCTAGATTTGAAGACTTGTAGATTCTTCTGGATGTCCTCATCCCCATCCCCTGGAACAAAATAGTTATGTAAAAATGTAAAAGAAGTTTCATTCCTTTTCATCTAGGAACTGGCATAGCTTAATATCAATTTGGAGAGAAAGGAGATTGTGATATTGGGAAAATGAATCATAGAAAAACTGATTCTCCTTCCTTTTTCCCCCTTTGCTTTGCTCCCAGTGTTCCCAAATGAGAGCTCTGATAGTCTGGATATGATTTTATTGTCAAAAGAAAACAGAGCTTAGAAGACATAAGTCATATACCTTCAATATTGGAAAAAAATAGAATTATTGACATGTTAATGAGTCGCCTAGTCAACAGGGATACCTATTGCCCCTCTCACAAGAGAGGGATGTGATGTATGTGAAGGGAAAGATGTAGCACTTACTTTAATCTGGTCTTCCTAGTGTTAGTGTTAGTTTAGAACTTTAGTATATCCTACTGTAAAGCCACTTTGGTGTAGTAGTTAAGGCACTGGGCTAGAAGCTGGGGGACTGTGAGTTGTAGTTCCATTTTAGGCATGAAGCCACTTGGTGATCTTGGGCCAATCACTTTTTCAGCCCTGCAAAGAAGTCAACAGCAAGCTACTTTTAAAACTGAGGGGCTTGTCCAGGTAATCTCCAATAATCAAAAACCAACACAAAGACCTATCTGTCTGTCTGTCTGTCTATCTATCTATCTATCTATCTATCTATCTATCTATCATCTATCTATCTATCATAGAGCCGCGGTGGCACAGTGGTTAGAGTGCAGTACTGCAGGTTACTTCTGCTGTTCACCAGCTGCCAGTAGTTTGGCAGATCGAATCTCACCAGGCTCAAGGTTGACTCAGCCTTCCATCCTTCCAAGGTCGGTAAAATGAAGACCCAGATTGTTGGGGGCAATATGCTGACTCTGTAAACCACTTAGCGAGGGCTGTAAAAGCACTATGAAGCGGTCTATAAGTCTAAGTGCTATTGCTATCATCTATCATCTATCATTTATCATCTATCAGCTACCGTGTTTCCCGAAAATAAGATCCTGTCTTATTTTTTTTTGAACCCTGAAATAAGTGCTTGGCCTTATTGTCATGTGCTTTGGGCTTATTATCAGGGGATGTCTTATTCTGGGGAAAACAGGATATCATCATCTATCATTTATCATCTATCTAGTGCATGCATCTACTGCATGTGTTTAGGTCAGGCTTTAAAACTAAAATTGAGTGGATACAAAGGTATTTCTACACAATTTTAACCCTGAAAATATTTAAAACTACTGAGCTGACCCATCATTTTTCTCACCATTGCCATCTTGCAATGCTCAACACTCCCATGAATTGACTAGTGCTTTCAGCAAGTGCTCCATCTCTATCTTCACTGTTTATGCACAGTGTCCTGACTTCAGCAGGAAATGGGAGGCTCTTTCCATTTACTAACCACAGTTGAAGTGGTAATAAGACACCATGACAGTCTAAGATCATCAGGGAAAGCCAGTGAGCTAGGAGGTGGAATAAAAAAGAGAATTTTGACTAATGACAAACCACCTGCCTCAGGGCTCCAGGGTTAATGCTGCAAAACAGTTGTCAGAGCATTTTATTCCTGTTGCTTAGTTTATCTGGAAACATAACTCTTGCAAAAGCCTTATGATGTCGTAGGGTCACGGAGAAGGGTGCTAGTCTTTGACTATTGTGAGTATCACATAGGCTTTAAATCTTACAAGTATTTAGGTTTTGTGATCTTTGTGATTATAATAAATGATTGTATTCAGATCAATATCTAATTGATGTCTAGTTTCTGCATTGTGTCAGTAACAATTAAAATATGGAATGTTATATTTCAGGATGTTTCCAGTTACTTCTTTATCTCATGTTGTTTGTTAATGTAATTATTTATACATGTAGCATCCAATACCTTCACAGCCCACTCCTTGAAACATATCTTTCCTACATAAAATCTTGCCAGATTATTAATTGTAGTAAGAATTATTTCTGTTGAAACATAAAATCCTGTGGTCATCGCATCATATAACAGCAAATTTCGTAAATTGATTAGGCATTGTATGAAAACAGGCTTCTTTTGATCTACTCAGAATTTGATTTTTATGAAGCTTCCTATGACATGTATGACCTATATCAGAATACATGTAACCCTTGTGTGCATTCAGAAACCAATCTTCAATAATAGAATAAATCCCCAATTCCATTCTGCCTAAAATTCTTCTGAGTAAACATTTGATACAATTTGATTCTCCTAATATGAAGCTTGAATCTGCACAAGTAAGAAAAATATTACATAGATATTTACAAAGTCAGAGTACCATTGTGCATAGACCACAGGGGTCCGTTACATGATATATCACAATGTTTTTTCCCTTCGCGGAGCTGGGGTGGGTGTGGCCTGCATGTGATACATCTGACCCATGGTTGCCAGTTTGACACCCCTGGCATAGACTGTGTCTACCACTATCATCAAGCATGGAGATTTTGAAGAGAACTATGTAGATTTTGAAAACACTAGAAAAGGAACCATGTTATTCCTGACGAAAAGTCTCCTTACTAATTCTCCCAGTAGCCCTCAAGCAACCAGCTTGATTATATATAACATCTCTCCCCCCCCCCCATGTTATGGAGAGGGCAAAAGAATCCTTTTGTAGATAGCTTTTCTTAACACAAGGTGATATTACTTCAAGATTTTTTCAGACTAAAAATTCAAAAGACTGAGGCTTGTCAGGTTTTGACTAATCTGTACAAAGTACTAGTCAAAATCTGTGTGAAAGGATCAATACGAGGGGTCAATATAAATGTTTAATCAGGCAAACTAGACAGCCTACCTGGGAGAGGGAATACACCTTGGGAAGTAGTGTCATCAGACTACATTTTTAATAGGATGCAGCACTGAGTAGTACGATGGAATTGATCTAAGTAGGAGGATTGTTGCAAATGCCTTTTTCACAGTCAGAAATGCCAGAAGTTTTTTTTTTTGTTTCCTTAGTATCTTTTCCTTTTTTTTTTCCATAAAGGGAGATGAGATGTGAAATACCTAATATGTAATCAGCCTTTAGGAAACCTGTTATGCATTTCATTTTTGCTCATGTATATAATTTCTATATACAAAGTCCCCTGTGTTTTGTTTGAGGGTTGCTTTATCCATTGTGAGCCAATAATGCATTGAAAGATTCCTCACAATGATGTGTGCACTGGCATATTATCTTGTTGAACTATTCAATTAAATATGATAATGTTGAGCACATTGACATAGTTAAACACTCAGGTGAATGAGCAATTCACTGTGAAGTGTAGAAATATTTAACGTCATCTGCATGCCTTTGAGAAATCTGTTTTTTAAACAACACTTCAGGATTCAGGAAGTGATTTCTGCTTGCAAACATAAAGCCGCGGCGGTGATGGAAACCCAACCTTCATAGTCTAACATTTCCTAAATAGGCACTTAAACCAAATAATATCAACTCTGTTATGGTGATGTCAGTGAAGCTAGGCATGGACATCTTGTATCTCTTTTTGCCAACAGGATATGATACATGTGCAGTTGTTGCCAATGGCTCTTGGATATTGCTTAGATCAGTTGGAAAATCAGAGTGATATATAGAGTGTGCAGGAGATGCTGCTGTTGCTGCTCTTGGATCTTATTTAAAAGATGAAATTCATCTTGTTGCAACTTTTCTATATCAGCAATGACTTGTCCCCAATAGCAGTGAATTACACTGATTTCGTACAGTGTAATGTATAAACTTCCTGAAACAGTTAAAGTAATATAGAAATGTGGAATATATATATATTCGATAGATAGATGATAGATAGATAGAGAGAGAGAGAGACAGAGACAGAGACAGAGACAGACAGAGACAGAGACAGACAGAGACAGAGAGACACAGAGCTATGGAGAGAGAGAGAGAGAGAGAGACAGACAGACAGATAGACAAAGAGATATGGATAGAGATAGAGAGATAGATTGATGATAGAGAGAGACAGACAGACAGAGAGAGCCACACAAACACACACAGAGAGACAGAGAGATATGGAGAGAGAGAGAGAGAGACAGAGACAGAGACAGAGACAGAGACAGAGACAGACAGACAGAGAGAGAGAGAGACAGAGAGAGAGAGAGAGACAGAGAGATATGGATAGAGATAGATAGATAGGTAGGTAGATAGATAGATAGATAGATGGATGGATGGATGGATGGATGGATGATAGAGAGAGAGAGACAAAGAGAGACACACACAGAGAGAGACAGAGAGATATGGATAGAGATAGAAGATAGAGAGAGAGAGAGAGACAGAGAGAGACAGAGACAGACAGAGACAGAGAGAGAGACACACACACAGAGAGACAGAGAGATATGGATAGAGCTAGAGAGCTAGAGCTAGAGCTAGATAGATAGAAAGATAGATAGATATGTAGCTCATAAATGTAATATATACCATTTGTGGTATATAAATATAGTGCATACAATATTTAAAAGTGCATCCTTTTAAATAATAAAAAATGGTGTATTATGTTTCTACTCTTGTCCTCCTGGAGTTAATTTAGACAGAATTCATGCATCTCTTCCATAGAATTCTACAATTGCCCAACTGTGAAGGAAAAAAGATTTCCTTCTATCTTTGAATTTTAAATTAAAAATTAGAATTTATCATTTATTTGTGCATCCCCTTCAATTGTGGAAATCTCTCATTATGAGAATCAAAGAAACCGATTTGCTTAACTCTTTTGCATAATTGTGTCACAATAATTAAACTAGGTAACAGTAAATTAAATCAATTATTATTGGTCTCTTCTTTCATACGTTAACCACTCATTCAGTAACTCAGTAACATAATTCTAGATGTCTTAAAGCACATACTAATTGAACCATGAAATCTTGTCAATGGAAGTTGCTCCTCATCTGAAAATGCTCCTGAAACCTCTTTTTCACAAATGAAGTCCATGACCAAAAGCATCTGTTGATTTTGTGATTGTGTTGTGTTGCCTTTGAAAAACATTCAGTTAGTTTAGAACAGAGTGACAAGGTTGATAAACAGAAAATGACTAACAGTTCTTAAAGAAAGTTCTTATTTTGAAACAGTTCTTTGAACAGTTCTTATTTTGAAATAACTCTTTTGTTTTGCCACTAGCTTGTGCATCAGCTGAGTACCAACTCTATTTGCATTTATTTTAGAGAGAAAAGGGTCTCAGAGTCCCCCTTCTACTATCTCTATGTAATACCTGCTGCTATGATTTGTTTTGATTTAATAATTTTCATAAATTTTAGAGTGTTTCACAGACGATATTTGATATGAATTGCTAGCCTCCTTGAAGACCACTATGGACAGGATAGAAAAAGTTCAATTGATTAAACAATAAGTGCTGAGAATGTTTCCAATAGGTGAAGGCACAATCTTGGTTGCAAGCAAAATGGAAGCTCCCTTCCATTTATTGAACGGGAAACTGTCTCTGTTCCATCTTTGTCTTTGTGGTATTAATGCTGACTCTAAAACATGTCAAATTTCTTTGCAACCTGAAGTCTGCCTCATCAGCGGCTTTCCGCTGGCCTTTCAAGTGGGAAGTTGACATTAATAAATGATTCCAGGATGTAGAAAGGAAATCAAGTGTGATTTGGATTCAGTAGGTGGGAGAGAAGGATGGTAGGTTCAACTGAAGTTCACCTTCCAGTGACTGGACTGGAAGACTTGCGTATTCACATCTATCCAGTTCTGCAGCTGTGTCTCAGGACAACAGTATAACCCACAACCTCATCCTCTATTCTGTACTGTATACATTTTCTAAATTTATCATATTGAGCCCAGTCTTTTCCTCTTTGTGTGTGTGACTGTAACAGTGAAGGCAATCTCTGTTGTTGCTTTAATGTAATTCACTTTTTGACCATTTGGCCACATATTAGCATTTCTTTGACACCTCAACCCCTTTTCCCACTCCATATTCAACAATCTGAAGTCACTACAATCTTTTTTTTTTTTTTTGATAGCTTAAACTCTGGAAGGAACTTGGGGCTAAGCATTTGCACCTGTTATAAGTTGAAGGTTATGCTAAAGCACATAATATGCTGAAATCATTCACTCTGCGTATGACCTCTGCATAAAGTAAGATAGAGAAAGGTTCCTCATAAATACATACTGAAGAGAGAAAATAAAGTTGCAAACAACCCTTGGGACAGAAGGACTTCTTATCAAAGGATGGGAGGGGGAATCAACAGCACAGATAATAGAAGAGATTGTATAAAGTAGACTTATTCTGACAAATGCCAATTTATAAGCATATTATTGTTATCGTAGTTATTATTTTCTGTGTTTTGGACAATCAATCACTACAGTAAATTTGTGGGGGGCCCTCCAAATAAAGATGCTTGTTAAATGTGGTTATTTTTGGACATTGCATGTTAATAAATAAAATGTCCAAACATTAGTAACCTTCTCTGGAGCTAATATTATATATCTGACAATATTTGCCCTTACTTGGAGCTCTCATAGTGAAATATATCCCTTTTCCTGGAGGAAAGGGGACATTAAGGGAAAGTAAAAGGGGAGTATATACTCTGGTGTTTCAGTCAATCAGAATAGAGCTGGAAGAGACTTTGGAGGTCTTCTTGTCCGCTCAAGCAGGAGGAACTATACCATTTCAGACAGTCCAGTCTTTTCTTAAAAACCTCCAGTGATGAAGCACCTTCAACTTCTGAAGGCAGATTGTTTCTCTGATTAATTGTCTTCACTGTTAGCAAGAAAGTTTCTCCTTAATTCCAGGTTGCTTCTCTCCTTGATTAGTTTCATCCATTGTTTCTTGTCTTGCCTTCTTGTGCTTTGAAAAATAAGTTGACCCTTTCTTCTTTCTGGCAGCCCCTCAAATACTGGAATACCAGAAGTGGGCTGCTGCCGGTTCTGACCGGATCGGGCAAACGGCTGGACCCGCTCACCCATCCCAGCACAATCCCGTCCTATATAATTGCCATGTTTTTGAACCCGTGTGCACACGTGGAAGCCGCACACAAGTGCTCACATTTCCGGTGCTGGGTGAACTGGTTGTTACATTATGTGACGCCCATATCTGTGAAATACTGATAACATGTCACCCCTAGTCTTTCTTTTTTCTAGACTGGCCATACCCAATTCCTGCAATGCTTCTTCATAGGTTTTTGCCTCAGTGTTTTTGTCTCTATATGTTTTTGTCTCAGTGATTTTCAGATTACATGACCCTGTAGGAAAATATACATCTATATTTTTGGTTAAGAAGGAATATAGAAAGTATCCCTCAAAACATAGACTCATGTATGTCTGGAGTGTTGTATATGCCTAGTAAAATAAATAAAAATAGAATTAGAAATAAATAAAACAGCTTGATGCACTTGCATCATTCAGGAACAAGCCTTTGCAAGATTTGAAATAAACATGGGTTTTTTTTATTTATTTGTTTTTCATATTTTAATCAGCTCAGTAACAGGAAATCTCCTGGGAGATTTCAACGCTGTTAAATTCTGTAAAAGAACAGAAGAAGAGGGGAAGCCATCACAAAACATGTCAGTAAGTAGCACAGGAAATAAATGAAAATAAAATATGTATTAAAGCCAGGGTAACTGGGATATTTAACATAAAAACGTAACTATTAAATGTTAAAGAGCCTGAAAGCAAATGAATATTTGTTCCTGAGGCTGCAGAGACAATAACGTAGGTGCCAGATGTATCTTCCTGGGGGTGGCACAATTAATTTGGTAGCAGGTTTTTTTTTTTTTTAATAATGAGATTATTTCTAATGGATGCAACCAGCCACAAAGCACAAATTTGCCAGATGGAAATCTGGGGAGTTTGCTTCCCGCAACACTCACTACCTTTTCAATATGTTGCCTCTCAACTTTCTGCTTAGATTTGATATGGCTTGGCCTAACCCGATGGCATATTCGTGGACAAAGTGCAAAGCTGCAGAAACCTGCCATTTTTATTTTCTAAGGATATTTACAGAGCCTGTGCCCTGTGGATTCCAAGAGCAGTCCGCAGAAGGAAAGAAAACTTTGGATGATAAAACCTGGCTTTCTGGATGCCAGATTCCCCCTGAAAGTTTGTTTTGCGATGTGAACATTTCTTGTGGTTTGTATTTCTGAAAGCAAATAGGCACTTGACACTAGACTTGCGTTTTTGTCATGCTGCAACTTATCCTTTAAATAGAAATGATCCTTGGCTCCATTTTTTGAGAAAGGTATAGTTTTATTAGAAGTTAAATCCATTGCTGGTGATGACCTATAAAACCCTACATGGCTTAGGCCCAGGATAACTGTCGAACCATCTGCAACCAGCAACAGCTTCCCATCGCCCGGTGCATTCTCACAGGGAGGGCCTATTCAGGATGCCGTCGGCTAGACAATGTCAGCTGGCGACCCCCAGAGGTAGAGCTTTCTCTGTGGGTGCACCCACTCTTTGGAATCAACTCCCCCCGGGGCTCCGGTTGGCCCCTGACCTATGCACTTTCCACCGCAAACAAAAAACATGGTTGTTTAAATTGCCCAGCCTGGACTGATGGGGTTCTGATTATTTTTAATGTGTTTTAATATGCATTTTTGACATGTTTTATTTGGATTGGGATTGTGTTCTTGATTGCTGTGAGCCACCTGAGTCCTACAGAGATAGGGCGGCATACAAATATAAATAAATAAATAAATAAATAAATAAATAAATAAATAAATAAATAAATAAACAAACAAACAAACAAACAAATAAATAGCTAGCTAGCTAGCTAGCTAGCAGTAGTGCATAGCAGAACTGAGAATTGCGTACCGAAATCCCTAAGTTCAACTTTTCCCTTCCTTAGCTGCCCCCCCCCATCACTGATTCCCCCTGACCAATCAGGTTCAAGCAATATATTTTGAGACTGGTCACTTCAAGCGTAGGTTGATATGCAGCTGCGTTCTCCCAGCTGGGTGACCTTGAAACAGCGTTCCAGGGAGATACAGCAAGCAGCCGGGGGGGGGGGGGATACAGCAATCAATTTTGATTTTCCCCAAGCCTGCCCCTTCCCATCCACCCTCCCCACAGTTCATGACAGACTGTCACCACATAGTATCAAAGAACAAGTGAGAATGAGGTAGCTGCTGACATCATGTCTGAATTGGGCCCCTAAAGATAATAGCATTGATAAAACATTTTAAAATACATATTGATAAAACAAATTCAAAGTAAAAAATAGTACTAAGGAAAAAAAATCCACCTATGGACTGATGCATTGTAAGCTTGGCTGTGCCCTCAGGCTTCGCGCCTGCTGCTTACTGTGGGATAGTTTTACACCAGTGTTTTTAGCAACTTAGCAACTTTAAGATGTTTGCATTTCTGGAGGGAGAATTCTGGAAGCTGAAGGCCAGACATCTTAATTCTGCCAATTTTGAAAAACATGGCTTCAGACTGAGACAATGCCTGACCCAAAGTCACTCTGGAGAGCTTCCATAGCTGAGGGCAATTTAAAATTGGATCTCCAACCACTAGACCACATTCAGTCTCTAAAAATGAGTTCACAGGTTTCCATGAAAATATCCTCCTGATAGTTCTTGAAGGTAAAAAGGGATTCAGGAACCGTAGCTTTTTCATTGTGAATATCTTCTTGGGTTATTCCTGCTTCCTGCTGCTCTGTGGGAAGAATCCTAGAAACTGGTTTTCTTTTAAATAACAATGAATAAATAATTATTCTGTTTTTTATTTACAACAATGTTGATAGAGTTTGTAAACCATTTTTATTTTATTTTTATTTTATTTTATTTTATTTTATTTTATTTTATTTTATTTTATT
>WNWU01000030.1:8679859-8694344 GCA_012654045.1 Ptyas mucosa | reverse complement strand
AAGGAAGGAAGGAAGGAAGGAAGGAAGGAAGGAAGGAAGGAAGGAAGTCATAGCCATTCTTGAAACATAGTTGCTCGTCAGAGAAAGTAGTAAATTACAACTGGATCTTCAACAATCATGGTGGAGTCCCCAGCATATCTTTTATTTTATATATTCCATATATCACATATTGGGCATGTAAGGGATAAATGATATAACCTCATAAAAGTACTCTTGAAATTTTCATAGATAAATCGTTACTCTTCTTCCCAAGCTTTGAACTGAAAGGTTGAACAGATCTGCATATCTGGTTTATTTTCTTCAGAGTGTATTCAGACATCTACCATAGGAATATACCTTCTTTCAGGCTTAAAAGAACATTACAATTTCACTTCAGCAACTACACTGAAATCTGGGGATTAAGTTGAGCTTTAACATGTTTCAAAGCCCAGGACAACTTCTGCTTCCAAGTCAGAAATTTAGCTTAGCATCAGAACAAAGTCTCCATACTATTGCCAAGTTGAGTGAAGGCCAAGGTTAATGACAGCAGTTTTCTTTGACTCAGTTTTAAGGACCCAGCTAGTAACAGTTTTAAACTATTGATAGCTAAATAAACAAAGTTCTCTCAAGAAAATAGATATTTCTTCTGAACTTTAAAATGAAATCGCTATATTAATTTTCACATTATTTTTAATATCCAATTATACAATTGAACAAATGATTAATGGGTGGAAAAATCCACCCATTAATACTATTTTATACTGTGAGTTAATTTAAATATTTAAATGGAGACAGTGTGGTATCCTCACTGGAGATTTTAATTTAATGCCTGTTAGACTTAGGATAAAATATCTTTACAGTCAGAAATCTCACCATCCAGACACTGCTACTTAGGCCAATTTGTATAGTGAATTGTTAACAGAGATAAATTTGTAAACAAGTTAAATATCACCCTCTACTGAGATCCTTATTAAAAATATCAATAAATTTCATAAATTTCATACAGACAAATATTTTAAATAAATACCCTAACTGAGCCTCTGTGGTAACAATTCCTGAATTGTATATGTCAAATGGGTAAAACCCAAATGCTGTGAAAAATACACGGAGAGTACTTTATGCAGTCTTAGGGTTGGCCTTGCTAGGCCTGTCTTGATCCAGCTTTCAAGAAGAATGAATGAGTAGTATATTTTAGGTGTCCCCCATGCTACATCTCATGCTCATTCCTAAAGAACCCATCCAGAATAGGCAAAACCAGTAATGAAATGTAAAATTTGTTACTACCGGTTCTGTGGGCGTGGCTTGGTGGTGATGGATAATGTGACTGGGTGGGCATGGCCAACTTTTTTTTTTTTACTTTTAAAAACATTTTTTCTGCAACCTTAAGAGGTTGCAGAAAAAAATGCTTTTAAAAGCCTCTGATGATCAGGCAACTCAGCTGGGATCGTCAGAAGCTTTTAAAGGCATTTTTTTCCCTACAACCTCTTCGGCTGAAGAGATTGTAGAAAAAATGCTTTTAAAAGCCTCTGACGATCCCAGCTGAGACACGTGATCATCAGAGGCTTTTTTTTTTTACTTGTAAAAGCATTTTTTCAGCCGAAGATTTTCAGCTGGGCATGGGGGGAGGGCAGGGAGTTTTGCTACCGTTTCTCCAAACTACCTGCCACCATCGCTACTGGATCAGGCGATCTGGTCCGAACTGGTAGCATTTCACCCCTGGGCAAAACCCTGGGTTATATTATTACTGGTGCAACGTGTTTCCATCCTTCCTATCACAGAGCTTTGGACATTCCAAAACATATCTTGGATTGGTAAAGGCAGCAAGGAATAACTTAGATACCCCACTGGCAAATGCTGCGGCTTGAATGTAGATGAAACGTAACATCTCAATGGGCCATTTGTGGTTGTTGACTACATTTGTAGTTTGGACCATGAAACAGGGAGCTTGCAACAACTGTAGTCAGATTAGTATTTCGAAGGAAGGGTGCAAAGGTGACTCCTGAAACTCCATAGAGGCTGAAAGGATCACCAAACATGCTTCAGATTTTTATTAGCGATGACAGCGATAATGCCGATTATTATTTGAGAAGACAGCCTGGGACAGAAGTCTTAATAAATAATGCAAAGAAATTCTAAACATCCAGACTTCATTTTGCTTCATGTGTTTTAATTATTTTGTGCCTTTTCTTCTCCAAATTCATTTGAAGGCTTGGCCATGGTGGTCAGGTGCTTCCTTTGTAATCACAATGGCTGGGGGGTGGGGTGGGGTGGGGGGTGGGAAAGGAAAGGGGAAGGATAAAGCCACAGTAGTGTAACACCAGGCATTTCAGTTTTAATTCTTTATTACATTTTTACATTATCACCAAACATAATCCCCATAATTGTTTCTCTAGCAAGTGGGGGGTACGGCATTATATCTAATACATTATACTGAAGTGATGTTTGTTTAGCTGAAATGACATGGTTGCCTATGTAAAAATATATCTGACAGCAGAGCTTTGGAGTCAGCGCTTTTCTTCATTTTCTCCGCTGCTCAATCCATCCAGAGGCTGTCACAGTGGGGAAGCGGACAATCTATCAAGGTATCGAGATATATTCCTCTCACCTGCGTGAGTTCTTTAATGAACAGCCAACATGATCTCAGCTGACAAGCAGGAAATGGATGTAATAAAGATTGTTTCTGCATGCTCTTTGCATCTTTGATAAATCACCATGCTGTGCATCAGATACAAGTGCCACATGGAAATTTTATTTCATACGGTGAGAAAACAGATAGAAGGAGGGTCACCTTCCCTCCCTCCCCCCTTTCTTGCTGGTGGTAGTGAAAATTGCTGGCCTGCGTGGGATCCTATTACTTTCATGGGCTAGCAGTGCATGACTGGCATACTTGCCTAAATTAGTTGTTACAGCGTCAGAAAGATGCCTTTTTAAAGACCTGGCTAGTCTATGCTTTGATAGCAAGAGGCTGGCTTTAAAAAAAAAAACCTAGTAATTTAGGAACAGTTCAAAGGTGACAGCAACAAAATGTGCCGGGAGATGACCTCTGTATCTGCACCTTCAGCTGGCAGCTGAAAGTGAATGAGCTCTGTTCGCGTCAGTTCCACTTAAAATGTGTAGAAAGTCTATATCAGAGGCAGCCAGATAGCAGTCAGATAATTTATGATTTAATTTTATGCGAGCCTTGCTTTTGTAATTTGCTGTAAACTCAAGGGAGTCTGGTGCTAACCAGTTTTTTAGCTCAAGGGGATAGTGGCACTCACCGAAGGGTACTTTGCTTGCTAATATAGACGATGGTTGTTTTTATATTTTATTTTATGTGAATCTGACAAGCTCCAAAGCCTGAAATGAAGTCCAAGTATGGATGTAGCTGCTTCAAAATTGTCATAGGGCTCTGGCTGGTATGGAAAACAGCATTTCCCATACACAATTACAGAGCACATTTTCTCACATTTTATTTATTTGTTTGTAACATTCCAGTTGGCTATTTTTAGAGTCAAAACAAACAGGAAGGTTTGTAGATTGGAACCTGAACAGAAAGATTGATTTTCTTTTCTTTTCTTTTTTTTCTTTTTAATAAGAACATCCAGAGGTATATTTATTATAAAACTGGATTGTCTAGAATTCTCTCTCAATTTTCAGTCCTATTTGTGTTCTTTTGAAGTCATATTTTAACTGATTCTCAGCCAGAAAAAGAAAAATGACATACCTACAATTTATAAATGTGCTCTGATTCCAGTGAATCTGATTTTTAAAAACCCAAATTTGGAACTAGTAGATAGCTTTATCCTAGAAACGATGAACCTAATGTGTTTAAAATTAAGCACATTTAAATCCCATTTGTTGAGCAGAAGAGTTATGTATCATCTGGATTTCAATGAGATTGATAATAATCAAAATCACTGGCTCTTTTCAAGTACATCAGGCTTGTTTTATTTTGGTCTCAGCAATGTCTAAAATATTGCATAGTTCTGTTGCATGGTACTGTTGTATAATCATATTTTAACAGACCCAGAGTGTGTGTATAATAAAACTCAGACTGAATAAATATCCAATCACCCTTTGAAACATTAGAATTCTATCCACATATGAAAGCACAGTGATTTTCCAGCCAGTAGCCTGATTTCCAGATGACCTGGACTGATTCCTAAGCAGCCAGAGGCAACATACTAGAGAACATAAAAATGATAAGTGCATGTGTGGTAAGTAACTTTGGTTAGCATGATACTACAGTTAGACCCCTAATCTAACCCTTATTTGGGGATTCATACCTTAGGCTGAAAAACGAATCTTTTGACAGAAATATTGGATGAAATGTTGGCTAATATATATTAAGTATCCAAATGTCTGGAAACGTTTTAAAGGTTTTTCTTTTAGAGGAACTTGATGTTCTTATCACTTCCTATCTGTGATTGGCTTTGCAATTGCTACTGCAGGCACCTCACCAGTGTGCTAGATAAGGGTTGCAAATTCACAGCTGTCTGTGGTCGGCAACAATGCATAGTTATTCAGTGGTAGATCAAGTTTTAATCCACAAAATATTGATGCAGGATTTCAGATATTGGAGTATTTCAGTATTGTTGACTTATCATTGTTGAGTGAGGTTCTGGAGCTTTAATGCAACTTTGTCTTGAAATCTTATTCAGGATAATGGGATAATATATTCCAGTTATGTACGTGTAGTAGTTTACTCTTGAGAAGCATCTTAGATCAAGCGATATGTTCAAATGCATACCTGTATTATCAGACTGTGATAGAAGTAAAACAGTTGAGAGGAAAAATCTCATGGAAATAATCTAACAACAACTATCTATGTTATGTGGTAACATTTAAAAAGGTTTGCTTAAAATTATACTCTAGTTTAAAAGTTCCTTAAAATATTTATTAAGCATAAATAGAACTCTGTAGATGAATATAAAAATTATGATTTTCGGTTATATGAATAAGTCTGTATAAACCGACCCTTCCTCTTACTCCATAAGGAAACTGTGACCTCAATTTTTTTTTTAAAAAAAAGGATAAAACTATCGCTTCAGAATTTATTTAAATCCATGTTTCAACATTTATAGTTGTCATTATTTAGATGGAATTTATGCCACACTTGAAAGAGAAAGCAGAAATCTGGAATCTGGAATTCTGGCACACACTAAATATGTCTTATGAAGATTGGAAGAAGAATACAACATCTCATGTTTAAATAGAACTGATGTTATTATTGCCCATAGCTCCAATTTTGCAAAAATAATAAACTGCACATTTTTTCACACTAAGATGCCACAATATTCTGTACTGTACTGTTTTGGCCAGGAGTACCTAGTCTAACATTTTAAGCTTCTATGTACAGTAACTTTTCTTTGCATGGTATTCAGTTTTCGAAGCACATCCAGATTTGGTGCCAAATAGTGATAACAGCAACTAGAAGAGGGACATTATGGTTATGCATAGAACTTAATTATATTAATTTCATGTAACATTGAAATTTGTGTTGATTCTGGCTCTTCTTGTAGGAGTATGGTTCCCAGCATTCCTCTTAAACACTCTCAAATGAATCATAATTCCACAAAAAATTGTTGCACAATGCTGGATCAAGCCTTAACAGCCAATTGAAATCAGAGACTTCATGGAAGAACCGTTAAAGAAAAAAAAAGCAAACTAATACTGAAGCCAAAATACTGCCTTCATATTTAGAAGCAAGGTTAACAACATTTAAATTGATCTAAAAGGCTTGATAATTCCTGCGTAGCGTCTTACTCTTATTCATTTGTGCAAAACTAGTTTTTTTCTGAAGTATTATTCTATTATATATTTGTATTTTTATAACTTTCTGGTCTTAATGTATATTTTGTTACAAAAATTATACTTAAAAGACTTCTGCAGTAAAATAGATTTATATAACACACTGAACTTGCTAACCAACTTTTAGCCTAATCTAAACTGCTAATCCAGATTAGTGTATTTTATGCTAGGTAGTGTGAACACACAAAACTGGATTACTTCTATAAAAAATGGTAAATTAACCATGAGTAAGCATGTTACACAAACAGAGGCCTACATAAATATATTTCTCCTTTATGTTATGAGTGTTTGGATTGTATGCTTTATTAGAACTCTAATACGGTATTTAAAGCATTAAGTATTATTCTTCATTTGGTAATTGGAAGTCATTAATGTGTATGTAATTTTGATAATTTAACTTCATTTGGATGATTCACTTTGTGATTAGTTTAGCTTTTCAGAAGTGTGATTATGACCTGAACAGCAAATTAATAGCTGGATTATAGTATTATAGTTCATACAATTCATTACATTCATACTAATCAATATCTGGCACCAGTTACTACATATTCAGTGCATATGCTTCGTACATTCAGAGGACAGATCTATTTTTTTTAACTTCGTTGTCTAGAACATAACAAGAAATAGTCAGCTAAGAGCCTAATAGATAGATAGATATAGATATAGATAGATATAGATTTATAGATATTCGTGTGTGTGTATGTATGATACACACACACACACACACATACATACATTTACGGTATATGTATATGTATCTCTCTGTGTGTGTGTATATATATGTATATTTTATACATATAATTAAAATACACACATACATCTCTATCTCTATCTCTATCTCTATATCTCTATATCTATAAATACATACATATACTCTGTGTGTGTGTGCGTGTATGTATATGTGTGTGTATACACACACACACGCACACACACACACACACACATACACAGAGAGATATTTATATCTCACCCTGCCCATAAGGTATAAGTATACACCTTGTATCTCAGTTGTAGAGTTGTGAAGACTTCAGATTTGAAATCTCTGTAGTAAAAGGGGTGATTTCAAGTGTGTAGGAACACCTGTCACCACTTCATTAAAGCAGTTGCATCTTTTCCTAGAATCATGGTTCAGTTGCAGAAAGCAGCTGCATAATCCCAGGAACTGTTTTACGGAATTGGCAATAGGCCCTATTTGAGTGCCCCCTGTTTTTATTATGAAAGATCTTTTTCATTTTGAATCTAAAGCTCTGGACACCATAACAGCAACATGTACTATGAAAAGGCAGAATCAGATTATGTTTCTATGGTTAAATGATTGTTGTGCAGAATGGCATGTGGGAATGTAGTAGTGTGTGGAAATGACTTCGGAGGACAGGAAGGAGAACTGCAGATGGGACAACTGACATGTAAAAGATGAGTCAGCCCAAAGAAGGGGGTATGGGGTGGAAAATATTTTAGAAGGGTCACTCTCTTGTTTTCTGAAGAGTAAAAGGAAATAAGAGACACACTTGCAAGATCCTGTTAATTCTACTGTAACTACAGTACAGATAGAGCTAGTACTCATAGATGTGTTTTATGTCTGGACTGCCTCAAAGGGCTAACACAAACATACTTCCCTAAATTACGATTGCCCACCAAGTATCCATGAAATACATATTCAACACACACACACACACACACACACACAAACACACACACACACACACAGAGTCACTAAAAGGAGAAGACAACAATAAGGATAATAATACCACTTGATAATGTATTCAAATGGGAACAGTTGTATGAGGAGAAGGAGACAGTAAGCATGAAGGCCCAAGGAAAGGAAATGTGGAAAGAATTATATGCAGGAGTGAAATCCAGCAGGTTCTGACGGGTTCTGGAGAACCAGTAGTGGAAATTTTGAGTAGTTCGGAGAACCGGCAAATATTACCTCTGGCTGGCCCCAAAGTGGAGTAGGAATGGGGATTTTGCAGTATCCTTCCCTGGAGTAGGGTGGGAATGGAGATTTTGCAGTATCCTTCCCTTGCCACACCCACCAAGCCACACCCACCAAGCCACACCCACCAAGCCACACCTACAGAACCAGTAGTAAAAAAAAATTGGATTTCACCACTGATTGTATGTATGTGTATGATGCACATAAAAGAACAAGCCAGCTTTCTATTTTTCAAATTAAAATACTTTCTTTAAAAAGACAGGTGGGACAAAAAGCCCAGAGGCTCCCCATAGAGGTGACATGCAAGTTTCAGGTGTTACACCAGCAAACATAATTTTATTCTGTCTCCAGATGAAGCAGGACTGGTTTTGCAATTTTTCCTCCTCATTATGTATGTTGTAACAATATCCACCTCTCAAATGTATTCTTGTCAAGAGGACAAATAAGCTGGGTGACCTTGGGCCAGTCACTCTGTCTCAACCCAACTCACCTCACAGAGTTGTTGTGGGAAGGAAAATAGGATGAAGAAGGAGTAGTAGGTATGTTCATTGCCTTGAGTTATTTATAAAAATAATTAAGGCAGAATAAAAATAAAGTGTGTGTGTGTGTGGGCCCAGACAGCCATTACCACCCAAAGGAAACAATAATTTGCCATCTGGATAAACAGTTGAATGTGCCTTGTGTCAACTTCTTAGCAATTAAAAACCATAGGAATTTTCTTGCAACCTTGCATCTAAGTGATTCATCCAGTATTGACATATGTTAATTAGGGAAACTCAACTATGATTTTGCATTACACCTGATCTGTTAAACGGTGGTGTTTTTTTAGCAATAATTCTAACCCTGAAGGACACCGCACTGTGCAATGTAGCTTGTAGCACAAACAAGGATCTGGTATGCAGTCAGAAAGGAGGATCTTGAAAACCCTATTCAGGTTTTCCCAAGAAGTCCAACCCTCTGGGCCAGAGGTCTTCAAACTTGGCAGCTTTAAGACTTGTGGCTTTCAACTTCAGCTATGCTGGCTGGAGAATTCTGGGAGTTGAAGGCCACAAGTCTTAAAGCTGCCACGTTTGAAGACCACTGCTCTGGGCTGTCAGTGAACAGCCATTCTCCGAGTGCAATGTAATTTTCAGCTGCAGCACAAAGCCTTAGTGTTATAGATACAAAGCGTTCCAGCTACATATAATTTAGTGCTGTACCTGCAGAGGACCAATGACACTGCATAATTTTAACCTGGGAAGGACATGCTCGCTGCTACTTTGATGGTGGATTGTAAACTTCCTTGTAATGCCTATATGAGATAGTAGAAATATTATGATATCTAAGCACTTTAAAATCTATAGTTTCATATTACCTCGATCAAGATGTTGAAAAACAGCATGCAAACTTCCAGGTTCTTCAATATCCTCTCTCTTTTTAATAGTAATTGTTTAAAAGATGATAATCACAATAAAAATAATATAAGTGGAAAAGATAGAAGTAAAAAGAGAAAGTAAAAGGTACAGAAAAAAGGAAAAAGAGAATACGGTAAAAAAAGAAATATACAGTATAAATAAGTTTCTCACCTTCATCATAAGTATAAATAATGTTAGCAACTTATCACATCCTCTTAAAATACAACAAATGATTGCTTCTTCCGACATCCCATCTCTTATCTATAAACCTTAAAGCTTAGCTACTTCAGTCCTGATCAGCCATTAAGGGTCAACCCAAGTCCATTAATAGCAATAGCACTTAGACTTATATACCACTTCACAGTGCTTTACAGCCCTCTGTAAGTGGTTTTACAGAGTCAACCTATTGCACCCAACAATCTGGGTCCTCATTTTATTGATCTCAGAAGAATGGAGGGATGAGTCAACCTTGAGCCTGGTGAGATTCAAACTGCCAAATTGCAGTCTTGCAGGCTACTTCTGGCAGTCAGCAGAAGTAGCCTGCAGTACTGCATTCTAACACTGTGCCACTGTGACTCTTATAATGGTAATTAAGAGTTACCAAAGTTAGCAAACTATTTTAACCTTGATTAAAGAAACAAATTTTTATTCTTCCCCTTTACTTCTAATAAGTAATCTTTAATCCATTCAAATAACGTAGAACTTAATTTCTTTCTTTGTCCCTTCTCAAAAGTAAACTGAGTTTAAATATTCTTCTCCTTTAATTGTCATCTTTCATTCCTTCTAGTCCTCCTTTTTTAATTTTGCTGTTTATTCCAAATCGTTTGACTCTTGCTCTTTTTTTCAAAAATAAATTAAAAAGATAACAATGGCACAGGATGCACTTAATGACTGCAACTAGGAAATGTTGGAACTGCTGTTGCTAAATGACATAATTATGTGACGTTAAATTTTAGGACCCCATAGCTCAGTGACCAAAATTCTGGTCCCAATTGCCATTTTATTCTACCACTAAAATTTGCACTTCTGATCAGCCAAAAATCCTTTCTATCATTTGATCAGAGCTTTAAAGACAACATTCTGAAAAGACAATGAGAGACATCTATCAACAAAATATGAAATCAGTTTAAAACTATTACAGCATACACATGCACAGAATCCTCCCCCTACTTTTATTCCTTGGTTCAGAAATGAATGTATTGTTTGCAGATTCATAAATCAGTCTAAATATGTAATTATAATTTTGTAAAACCACTGCTGTAATGCAGCACTGAGGCAAACAACATCAGCACTCAAGCTAAAATTATATTAGAATTATTCTGTGAAACAGGAATGCTTATAGCTTGCCTAAGTCTACCTGCCCGTTAAATTTAGGTGAGTCCTAACTTTAATCATTAATGTCTAGCTGTGTTTCATCATTGCATTCCTAGTCTTTTATTTTTAAATGCAGACTTGCATTCTTTGAAGTTTAACCTGCAAGTTGCCAGCTTACTCTGAAATTGATTAGAGAGGCTGCAACCCCTTACTCCTTTTGACTTGACTTGTAAAGTTAAACTCAAAGAGCTACGTAACAGGGAAGAGATGCTTTATTTTTCGGTCTCTGAAGTTGCTAGCATGTGGATTTCAGTAATCCTCACTTCAGACATCAAAGGTCAAGGGTATTCTTGACTCCCTTTGGTCCTAATTTAATTTTTGGAAAATTTCAAACTGAAATGTCATTACTTGCAAGCAAGTTCCTTGGAGACCAATGAAAGTAATTATGAATAAGCTTAATTATCTGTAAGAAGTATGTTTGGGTCCATGTGTGTCTATTTGTTCATACATTCATTCTAGTGAAGACACGGTTTTGGAGAATAGGTTTGTGATCCCCATGGAGATTTGAATCACTGAAATAGAAACAGACGACTTTCTCTGATTTGAAACAATAGACTAACACAAATGTACCTTTTCTCTATATAGTACATAGTACTCCCTGTAGCCTCTTAAAGCTTGATCATGATAATGACCAAAAAAAGTTTGCTCTTAGTAACCACCAATCTCAAGAGGACTTTAAGCAATCTGAAGACAGAATGTTTGTGCACTGTTACACAATTTGTCCTTTTTTAAATAGTTTTGTTCTGTACAACATGCCTGTCTCTCCCAAAGGAACATATCTCCTAGGGCTTCCTGAAGCATTTTCCTCCATTATTCTTTCATGCAACAATACATGTGGATGAATACACATGGCAAATAGAATGCTGAGAAAAAGGTATCTCTTCATTTTACAGGTAAAGCCTATGTGCAAGAGCCCATGAGATTCTGAAACCTTTCTAGCAGATCTTTCTGACAAAATCCAGAAGGGAATCTTTTATTCATTTCATTATTCTCCACCCTCTTTCCCAAGAGAGGAATTCATCAGCGTGAAGAGAAAATAGCAAGATGTAATCCTATGCACACCTATTGTTTTCATTGTGTTCATGACAATGTTCTATTTGGATGTTATAAGCTGCTCTGAGGGCTTGTTTTAGAGAAAAGGGGAGATACAAATTCTCTTAATATAATGAGATTTACCTCTAAGTAAACATGCATACAGTTCTGCTGCATTGGCATGATCCAATCAAAATAATAGAGTGGCCAAGGAAGATTCAGTGGCAGATCTGACATCCAGATTTCAAGCTCTACTCATTTACTTTGATGAGATGCTATGGGGAAGATGGACGGTGGAGGGAAGAGGCCAGTTTTTGCTTATCTAATCTCTTCTCTCCTCAGTGCAATTAATAGGAGGGGATTAACTTCATCAGTTTCAAAGCTGACATAATTTAAAGGTTGGGGAGGGGAGTTATCCAGAGTATCAGACGGCTTAAGATCATGATATTCTGTGATGCTCCCTTTGGAGCATCATGGACAGAGCTGGAATACTGGCAGCTGAAACAGCCCATAGTTACTGTGTTTGGCACTTGAGGATTACTGTCTAAAATGTAATGGGAGAGGAGAAAATATATGAAATAAATAGGACATGCAGCCTAGCTGAAAACGCATCTGGAGGTGAGTTGTGCTGATTTCTGTGGGATTTGTTCAAAGGAGGTTAGGATAGAATTCTCTGATTGTTTACATTCTTATTTTGAGTTTAAGGAACTTGTGGTAGGGACAGCTGAAACCCTGGAGAAAAGGGAAGAAAGAGTTCTCACCAATGGGGAACGTAACTCCAGCATTATGGAGCCCCTGTGTTTCTAATAAAAAGCAGGATTCTCTGTGATTTCGGCTGAGCCAGAAATAAATTACCTTTTTGATAGAAGGATGGCACAGGATCAGAGGGTGGTTGTAATTTGGGATCAGTGCAAAAAATAGAGGTAGAGTTTCCCAGAAACTTTCGGCTGATTGTCACATCAAAACCACTCAAATAAATACATAAATGAGACACATCTGGTTCCAAACATAGTATATGTCAGGGGTTGGCAACCTTGGCAACTTTAAGACTTGTAGACTTCAACTCCCAGAGTTCCTCAGCCAGCTTTGCTGGGACTTGAAGTCCACAAGTCTTAAAGTTGCCATGGTTGGAGACCCCTGGTATATGGGATATGAAGAGGCTGCAAGAAAGCAGGTTAAGAAATTATATTTTAAAATGTTAAATAAATGTAATTTAATTACATCACACTTTTCATGTTTCAAAGAGAAAGACCTCCCTGTTCCCCTAGGCATTTAATCCTTAACGTTTGTTTTACTATGTGTTACTATAGGGAAGTAAAAAGGGAAAAATATAGAAGGCCCCAGCTTTTTAATAAAAATAATCTACATGTAGAAGGGATAGATCCTTAAAGATACCATGGCATGACAGTGACTAAATTGTTAAGTGACTAACTTCAATAAAAAAAAAAAGTTAAACATGGGTCTAAATATTTCCCTGATGCTAAAATCAGTATGGCTTAAACATACAGTATTTAATTTTGGCTCAATTTTATTCAAGTCTCTTTATTCTGCATATTTTTGTCCTCTTTTCTTACAAGTTCTCTGTTATTCAGATCCTTTTGCTATGCCACCTTTCCATCCATGAATGGCACTCAAGGCAGCTAACAGCAAAGTTAAATTAGAAAAAGAAAAGCACGATCATATACAATCAATGACACAGTTTTTACTATTATGATATATGCTACATTATAGTCCAGGGAAAAGGAACTATAATCTTAAAATGTTAAACTTTGTATTGTACAGAAATATTTAAATTCCCAGCCCAGCTCTAAATCTGCATTTACCCCTCAACTGTGTGTATGCTCTTTCTCCATTTTTGTTAACGTCAAGTTTCAAAAGAAGGGTGGATGGGGCCAGCCCTCCTTGTAAGTGGTGCACACACAGAGACTGATGGAGGACCAATCAGTGTTTATGAGAGGTGGAAGTACTTTCATGGCTGGGCTGGGGAGGCAGAAGGCCAATGGAGAAAAGGTGCTACAGCACGGGTGTCAAACTCACGTTTTCACGTCGACGTCATGTGTTGTATCATGATTTTTTCCCCTCTTTGATAAACTGGGTGTGGGCGTGGCCAGCGTGTGATGCATCCAGCCCGTGGGTCGCGAGTTTGACAGCCCTGTGCTACAGGGTGTTAGGCAGGTATCCAATTACAGTCTGGCACCACTGAGCTTGTTGCATTTTATGCAGTACCTGAAAATAAAGATCAATTGGAAGACACACGAAAGATAGCAGCTAATTTTAAGGGGGGGGAGAGTGATATCAGGCAGACAAAAAAACTGCTTGCAGATATGAAGCCTTGTCAGCAAGCAAGGTTCAATTTTATTAAGTGCATTTCTTCAAGAATTGCTTAAGCAAAGCATTCTGGCAACAAAAACTGGAGCACCACTGTTAACACCTTCAGCCCTATGAACTTTCTCCTGCCAAGTTTACATTTGTTGCAATGAACCTCAGAAGATGTCAGTTCCATTTAGCTTAATGTTTCTGTCCATCACCGTAAATGCTTCTTTGTGCAGCAATACTAGAAACTAGTTCTGATGTGGTTTGCAATATGCCCCATTCCATGGCCAGCATGATTTAAATGATGTCTTTTCCTTACCTATGCATGAATGATGTATATTTTCACATATTTAGTGTATACAACTAATTTGCCCCACCCCTCTCGTGCATGCACCCCACCCCGGGCATGCATGCGGCCTGTCCCACAGTGCATGCACATGTGGTCCCCCTCATGCGCCCCACCCTCCACGCATGCATGGCAGAGACCCAATGACCAACTGGGTGGCGGGAGGCACATGCACGGCGGAGTTGAACTGGGGCGACAGCTCACATGCCCACCTGTGGCACACATGCCATAGGTTCACCATCATGGGTCTGTCTGTCTGTCTGTCTGTCTGTCTATCTATCTATCTATCTATCTATCTATCTATCTATCTATCTATCT
>WNWU01000030.1:8661728-8679566 GCA_012654045.1 Ptyas mucosa | reverse complement strand
ATCTATCTATCTATCTATCTATCTATCTATCTATCTATCTATCTATCATCTATTTTTCAGAAAAGATATTTACAAATCGCAGATATGTGTTTATCCAGGTAAATTCTCTGATGCAGAAGATAGTGCAAGTGGAAACAATTAAAATACTTGTCACTGACTCATACTGCCATCTTCAAATTGGACTGTATAAGAGAGACCCTACTCCCTGCCTATGTGTGCTGCAATAATCTCAAATAATTTTCTTTTATCGGTACATGTTTCTCATTGTCTTTTCAAAATGTTGTTGTTAAAGCAATGTCCTTGTGCTGAGAATTCCCCCCTCTATTTTTCTTCCTTGGTTCAGAAATGAATGTATAGTTTGCAGCTTCATAAATTAGTTACATGGTACAATTTCCACCTCTGCAACTTGTGCTGTGAGGAATACAGTGACAGATAGATCCTGTGCTCTGTTTGCCTATGAGATGATTTCCTTGAAGTCTCATAATGAGTTGTTTTTGGCAGGATTAATGAGTATTATAATAGTAAATGGATGTTTGCAGCTCACTTGTGTTCCATCACATAGTAACATGAGGTTTCTGGTCCCTTGGAGGCCATAATTGGTGGCATTAATGCAATTTTTAATTACACTTCTTGAAAAAATGAATTGGAACCAAAACAAAAGCTAAGTGATCATCTCACTGTGGTGCCATGTGGTATAAACAGAGTGGCTGTCACCATCCCCAATCTCTTTCTTTTAAATGAGAGGAATCAGAAAAGAAATTAAGCCTTTGCAAAGATAACCTGATTTAGGATTTAAATGCCATTTTACAATTGTCTACAACAATGCTTGTGTTCCTGGTTAGTTAGGAAGTCATTTTCTTCTGCTTGGAAGCTGCAATAAGATAGTAAAAATTCTACTTGCTTTTCTTTACTAATCTTTTCCTTCTCTTTTTCTTCTGGAGACTTTACTAATTTACTGTTTGTTTTTCTTACTATCAAGCCTTGGGCAAGGAAGGTCAAGGTAGCAAAAATATATATATATATACAGATTTCAGTAATGCTTATCTGGGGTAAATTTAGTACCTTGGAAATTGTGATAGGAATGTCCCAGTCTTGCTTATGGTGAGTTAGTAAAATAATGCATACCTTGAATACCTTCAGAGTTTGAATCCCCAAATCAGGGATGAACTGCCTTTTATGAGATCAACTATCCACTGATTCATCCAGTCTGCTATTTCTCCCATTCTTTTGTCAATTTCCCTGCAAGCTCTCATACATAAAATGGATGTCTTTACTGTATTTTACACTGTTGTTAAGTCTTTCTTGTAAGGAAACAATATACTGTAAACATGATCAGGTCCGAAGCAACTTTTTATTTAAAAGTTTTCAGTGGTCTGTTATGCTATACCTTCTCATTCAAACAGAGCAAAGAAATCCGATCTCAAACCGAGAACCACAATTTGTTCACAATATAATATTTTACAATACAGTACAATACAATACAATACAATATTTTATAAAAGGAATCACAGCAGAGGTGGTATTCAGCAGGTTCTGACTAGTTCTGGAAAACCAGTAGAGGAAATTTTGAGTAGTTTGGAGAACTGGTAAATACCACCTCTGATTGGCCCCACCCCCATCTATTCTCTACCTCCCGAGTCCCAGCTGATCGTGAGGAAATTTTGGAGTAACCTTCCCCCTGGAGTGGGAACGGAATGGAGATTTTACAGTATCCTTCCCTTGGAGTGGGGTGGGAATGCACATTTTACAGTGTTCATTCCCACGCCCAGTAAACCATGCCATGCCCACCAAGCCACGCCCACAGTAAAAAAAAATTGAATCCTACCACTGAATCACAGGCTTCTCATACTCATAGTTTTGTCATCAGAAATTGTGATCTTTATTTCAGAACAGTTGATACGTGTTAATATGGAAGACATTAAGGAATGTATTAAAACCTTATTTTTCCCTCCGTTAAAGGGAACTCATTAACTCATTATACTTAAAACTGAGGAAACCCTTCACTGAATATCCAATATATTTGAGTGGTTTCCAGAAGATGCTTGGGACTTTACTCAATGGTTTGGTTCTGCCTCTTGTCTGGTCAACTTCTGGAAACAGAATGGACTAGAGAGTTGGACAAGTAAGGCTTCTGCCTGGACATTGATTTTAGATTACTCCCTGGTAAAAGCTCACATTCAAGCCCATACAGTGGTGATAACAGCAGCAAGCATGCATTTGCAGGCTCCCACCCAAATGCCTTGTTTTAAAGTAATTTGAAAGGAGAGGATAAGCAGGATAAAACAAAGAAAGGCATGCTAGATGAAGCTGAGAGATTTCTGGCAGATAACATTACTTATAGGAATAATATTGACACCTTTGAACTTTGGTGTTGGATGAGAATACCATGGACAGCTAAGAAAACAACCACTTCATAAGCGCATGGCACAACATAGGAGAACAAACACATCAGGACTAGATTCAGCAGTCCATCTGCATTTAAAAGATACAGGCCACTCTTTTGAAGAAAGCAAAGTCCACATTTTGGACAGAGAGGACCACTGGTTTGAAAAAGAGTACAAAGAGGCCATCTATGTCAAAATTGAACAGCCCTCTCTCAACAGAGGGGGAGGGATATACAACATTATCTATCTCCAATCTACAACACAATCCTTTCAACAGTTCCAAGAAGGCTCCACACCCAATTTCACCACTCAGGTGACCCAGATGACACGGATAAACCTCCAGGTGACCTTAATGTCTTGCTAAAATAATGCAAATGACCAGCTGTCTGCAAGGAGTATAAATCCTTTCCCCAGCCATCCAGTCAGAGCTGAAGAAGCTTCTTGGATGAGAAATGAAGTGTCTTCAAAGAAAAATCAGAAAGTCCAGTTGCCTCTTGAAAAAGTATCTTTGGGACTACCTGTAATGTTAAATCATTTTTTAAAATCAAGGGTTGGTAAGCAAACAATAATGTTCTAGTTTGTACACAGTACTAAAATATAACATATAACTTCATACAATTCTAAGTGAGAATCAAACTAAGAAACCTACTGTATTTGTAGGATACAGTCTGGGTTGGCCACCAAGTTCAGATGTTTGGTCTGCTAAGTTTTTGAACTCGTGCTGGAGCCCATCCTCAGAGAACAGAATGTGTGCTTTGCACTATTCCTACTGTATTTACATACAATATGTGAACTCAGTCTCTCTCTTTTTGGGGCTTTCTCTTCTAGGACAAAATATTTAGTACCCCCAAATGTTTCTCTGGATGTGCCTTAGTACCAAAGTTCATTATTCTTCAGACACCACATCTCTCTTTTTTGTTTTAGAATGGGATCATTCCTGGGGTGAAGGAGGAGAGACCAGTGACAGAATTCAATTTTTTTTTTACTACCGGTTCTGTGGGCGTGGCTTGGTGGGAGTGGTGTTGCTTGATGGACGTGACTTGGTGGGTGTGGCAGGGGAAGGATACTGCAAAATCTCCATTCCCACCCCACTCCAGGGGAAGGATACTGCAAAATCTCTATTCCCACCCCACTCTGGGGCCAGCAGAGGTGGTATTTGCCAAACTATTCAAAATTTCCGCTACCGGTTCTCCAGAACCTGTCAGAACCTGCTGAATATCACCCCTGGGAGAGACCCTTATTGGGAATGCAGAATATAAAACGATGAGTGTTCTGTTTTGTTCCCCTTCCTTTCAAGAGCAGAATAAAAATTTCATGCACACACATAGTCATGGTGCGGAGCCTTAGGAAAATGTTCCTTTGCTGCCAATGAGAATTTTCCCCTAAGGTTCTGGCTTTGTAGGGAAATAAAATAAATTTGTCTTTCTATGCAGTGTTCAAATAAGGGCTGCCTGCCATGTACTATACATTAAAATAAGGTAAGCCATGAAGCAAATATCTTTCTTATCTCCTGGACTCAGGTTGAAAAGGCTGAAACCTTCAAAAGATATTCAACTTGCTGATTATCTGTAAATCACACATCAGATTTTTTTTTTTTTAAAAAAAGGTAAGTCCTAGTATTACTAATCTGGGTAGCTACTAATTACAGCAATTAAAAAGAAAAGGTGTAGAAATGTGGGTTTTCAACTATCCAGTATCCTTCCTTGGGTCTATCAAGTATTTGGTATCTCACTCCTTCAACTTTGATTTGATTAGTTACTTCTGATTTTAATTCTACCACTCAAAATTAGTTTTATTTTATTTTTGAAAAAGGGATTAAGAAAAAAAAATCACCATAACTCATGTTCTGTGATTTTTGCCGAGGATCATTCTTCCCGAAGCATGAAGAAAATGCCCTGCAAAAAGAAAATTATTAAAAATTGTAATATAAATTGCCTTTTTAATTTCTAATTAAATTTTAATGAAAAGTAATGCCTAGGAAAATAAAAAAATAGACATAAACATTCTTTTAAAAGATGCTATTAAATATTAATTTCCATAGCACCTATCACTGTTCTATCTGTGTTCATTGTTAAAAAAAAGCAGTGTAATTCTGTTCCAGCTGCAGATAACATTTTGTGTTAATTAAGAACTTAGTGGACACTTACCTAATAATTTATCTGGTTTCTGATAGGGCTGCTTTACATTTGTGCTTAGCTCTGCTGTGGGACCATAAAAATAGATAAAATGCCATTTCTAATATGATATATAATATCGGGATTAACTTCTTATCTCTCAATCTTGCTTTTAAGTCACCCATGTTGCACATTCCAAACCCATTATATCCGCTATAATCACAGTTTGGTAGATTAACATTTTGTTCTGAAAGCTAACTTTTGTTTTCAAGTCCACCAACAGTGAAGAAAAGGGGGAAAGAAGAAAAGGGGGAAAGAGTGGTACAACCCTCTGAATGCTGTGTTCTTAATCTACAAGGAGTTGGAGCATGACAGCTTTTTAGTACTGGAAAATCATATTCAGCATACGTTTTTCATAAATTGGATGAGTCTGTTTCATTGCACTGTTTGCTCTAACCCAGGGATGTCAAACTCAAGACCTGGGGGCCGGATCCTGCCCCGCAGGGCAACCTTGGAAACAGTGAACGACCGGCTTGCAGTGCCTCTGGCAAGCGAAAATGGAGCTCGGGGGCATTGCGTGCAACCCTCCTGAGCAAGGGGTGGGTTCTAAATATTTTTATTACCAGTTCTGTGGGCGTGACTTATTTTATGGGTGTGGGTTGATGGTCAATTCTTTAGGATTTAGCAGAGGTACTAGTCTACCCGGCTTTTAACTGCTTGTAGAGCTGTACTGGTCTACCCATTTGTTTTTGGAGTGTCCTGGTCTACCCATTTGTTCTTGGAGCATCCCAGTCTACCCATTTGTTTTTGGAGTGTCCTGGTCTACCCATTTGTTTTTCGAGCGCACTACCACCACACTGCCTTTTAACACTGATCAGCTGTAGGGTGGCCCTTTGAAGCCCCACAGCAAGACTTTAAACAGTTTTTTTCCTTCCAGCTGATCAGCTGGGACTCAGGAGGCAGTGAAAAATTGGAGGCGGGGCCAAATATAAGGTAAGAATAACGCGGGGTGGGGTGGGGTGGGAGGGCCTAGCTCCCGAACAAAGAGAACCGGTTCAGTGATGTCATATTGTCACTGCTACCGGGTCGGCCAAACTGGGCCAAACTGGGAGGAACCCACAACTGTCCTGAGCTCCGCTTTTGTTGCCAGAGGGTTACAGGAGCCTGTTGCAGCCAAAAACCGAGCTTGGGAACTGGCAGAGCACTCGGGCCACCACAGGTGCTGCACACACTAGTGACATTGAACTGGCCACACCCACCTTGGCCCCAACCACCCCAGCCCCCCAAGGTGAAACACAACCATGATGCGGCCCTCAATGAAATCAAGTTTGACACCCCTGCTCTAACTCTAAACAAATCCCAAATAAACTTTTATTTTTCGTTCTTCTATTTTAAATGCAGTCAAAAGATGAATTATTTCAAAGCATGCTCTGTTTAAAAAGACCAGCCCAAGTTTGGTCAACAGGAGATAAAAACTAAGCTGCCATATAAAAATTGGTTGTAGGTTTTCCCACTGAGTTAAGACATGCTTTCTTTTGGGAAAAACGGTAGTCATTATTTCCAGATTTTCATTTGAACATACTGTATAGGTTAGTAAGGGTAAATTTAAGGAGCACTTTCCCCCCCCTCCTTTAAAATATTCTGTCTCTTTTACAATGCATATGTGCTTATCCTTATTGATATATCAAGCTTGATTTTGATTAACAATATTTACTTCTATTTAAATTATTGAGTTTATTATTGTAAATAGATCTATATCTTGAGCATATATATCTTTGTATCTTGTTTGGGATCAGCAATGTAAGTATCGAAAAAGGGTAAAAAAAATAGGAAACCAAAGAAATTAAAGCATATAAGAAAAAGAAAAGGAATTATAGCTAGTTTGCTATGATTTATTTCTTTCTATTCTTGAAAATGATTGCTGCTTCCATCACCTCCGTTCATTGCACTTTTCATTTCCCTTTCTTCTTTAAATTTCTCACCTTTTTCTTTGTTTTCAGGATCTCATCAACTCCATCCAGTCACAGCTTTCTCAGTCTTCGCTTTCCTCTTGATCTATTCACTCTTATTTCATAAATTTGTTTCGCGATTCCATCTTCATTTGGTTTTTTTTTTTTTCTTTTCTTTCTACAAGACCGAAACACCTCTATATACTTGCATTCAGGTCACTCACTTTATTATTCAATCCACATTCTTTCAGCACGCATTCACTTTTAATCCTATCTCTTCTGGTTTTATCACACATGTTTCTCAAGTATCCTATTCCCGCTGAAATTCATTTAAGTCATATGCTTCTTCTGAGATCCCCGACTCACTTTCATCAATAAAATGGACAGCCATCTTGACTTCTTCTAGCAATAATTAATTTTACATGGACAGGTTGATATGCAATGCTTAAAATCATTTTTTTAAAGAAATGTCTTATCCAGGGTTTTGTTTTCCATGGTTCAAAGGTAAGAATGGAGGGTAACGAAAATGACCTGTACCTTGGTCTTTGATAGATTAATGCTCATGCAGTCTAACATTTGCTGCACATTGTATCTAGGAGACCGTGAGTTCTAGTCCTGCCTTAGACATGAAAGTCAGCTGGTGACTTTCGGCCAGTTATTGTCTCTCAGACCAACCATTAATCCATTTCAGTTATTAAGTGGGACTGATTAAATGTTGCCCAAGCTTTATCAGCTGTATTGTCTTTCAACGTGTTTTTTTTTTAATTTGATTTACCTGCCGCCCTTCTCCGGAGACTCAGGGTGGCTTACAATGCATTAAGCAATAGCCTTCATACTTTTGTATATTTATATAAAGTCAGTTTATTGCCCCCACAATCTGGGTCCTCATTTTACCTACCTTAGAAAGGATGGAAGGCTGAGTCAACCTCGAGCCTGATGAGATTTGAACTTGCAGTAATTGCAGGCAGCTGAATGTTAATTACAGTGCTTTAGACTGCCGTGCCACCAGGCTCTGAGGTTTTGGGACCTAATCCAAAACAATGATGATTGCATCTAAAAGCCAAATAAACTGAGATCACGGTATTATTACTAAGAATTCCTATGGGCACCTAAACAAGTATATTTTGAGATTTTCCTTAAGTACTCTTGCCAAATGAATTTAGATATTTGACTAAAATGGAGAGGCTTTATAACACCCACCTATACTGTATTCTTTCTAAACCAGCTTGCCCAATGTCTATACTGCTTTGTGTTTAGTGCCATATAGGTAGGCAACTTCATTTGGCAACTTGCAGTTGGCTCCAATGAAATGATTGCTAAGCAACCTGGTCGCTAAATGATCACTTTATGAGAGAAAGATACTGTGAAGACCACTGGTTGCTGCCACCTCGTTTAGGTAAAGTTTTCTCACATAACAATTGTAACATTGCTCTCACTCTGCCATGTTGTTGTCAGTCCCAGAATGTGGGTGTAAGTGCATGCATTGATCAGAAAATTATGTACTTACTACTGTTTATTCCTCTTGTATTTGTGAACTGTTGCATTCCAATGTAGTTGCTAAATAAGGACTACCTGTATTAGAATATTCCTGTTTTTCCTAACCATTTGAGTCTCCACAGTATTATTCTGAAAATGTGAAACCTTATATAGTAATGGGATTATGGGTTTTGTTAAAATGTGTTTATGCTATTTATCAGTTATATTTTAGCATTTTTATGAGACAGAGAACATGCTTGCTATTTGACAGATAATAAATAAACATCTTCATGAATCAAAACATGTTACCTAAAATGCAATAATTATTATGATCAAGTTGTAGTAAATATGCACTAAGAATCACAACCACTGAAAAAGGATAATTGAAATATTTTAATACATGTAAGAGAAATTCTGTACAAATGAACATACACTAAAATGCTAAAGTACTAAAATTATATCATTAAAATATGATACAATATTTACATAAAAGCATAATAGAAGGACCATAATAAATTAATACATAAACTGAAATGTTGTGAATATTTTGAATTTTTTTTCTCTACTTGTCATAGAAGATGTGAAGGGATTGATATATGCTGTTTAAAATTTAGGAAATATACACAAAGATTTACGAAATATACGGAAATATAAACAAAGATTAATTTTCGTAGTAGTTTGATCTCCAAGCTTGTTTCAGTTTAGTTTCTGAACGTTTCATTACCAGGCTATATTACCAGGCATTACCAGTGTATAAATGTATAATTTATAAGCTAAGGAGAATAGGACAAGACAATCCTGCTGATGATGTTACCTAGTCTGGTAACGAAGTGTTCAGAAACTAAATTGAAACAAGCTTGGAGAGCAAACCACTGCCAAAATCTAAAACCCGAGCTATGAATATTTTCTATTATTTCAAAGATTAATTTCTTTGAGTATAGTGTGTGCCAATAATTTTTCAAAAGGACTCTGCTAATTACCAATATCTTAGCATGTCTAGTCCGGCACAACTTTGTTGTTCGTATAATGCAATAAACATTGTTTTCCTTAATAGAACGACTCCATTGCATGCATTCAAAGCAAAATCAGCAAATTCTCTCCTGTTCATCTTCTTCACTTTTCATTCTCCTTCTACACTACCATCACTACCTTTTCAATATGTGAGTTTTTCTTCTCTCTCTCTGAAATAAAAGTCCCATAACTTCAGTAAAGCAGATGGTGCCTGAGTATTCCTCTCTATTAGCATTTCCAGGGCTTGCTTATTTTACAGAAATGCTTTTTTCTGCATTGCCCTGATTTTATTTTTAAAGTATACACTACCAAAGGTATTATAGCTTTGCCGTATCTTGAGTGCCAAATCTTTCATTCTATCACTCTTTATACAGTCACTGGCAAACCATTGAAAATGTCTGTTTAAGTGACAGTAACGATGGCACCAGATAATCTGCAAAGGAAGTTTTGTTGTAGTGATCTTATTTCCTACACTTTTATTAATATATTGATGGAATAATGCCATTTCCTGTCTGTAATTTTTTTGTCTCTGCAATTTGTTCTTTTTTACTGAACAAACATATTTAGGATGCCACTCAGTGGCACCGATAGAATATTTATTTAAAGCAAATACTACCATTACCCAACTAGGTGGAAAATCCATGAGTTAGATTTTGATAGCAGAAGCATTTTGCCACAATTTATGTGTGCATGCAAATCTTGGGCGCTTTGGATATAGGGTAGAGTATTTGCTTTATATGTATTATTTTGTTTGAATACACAAAAGCGGGTTTGATTTGTATGTTTCCCCCTTATAGAATTGTTCCAAGGCTCTGTCAGAGATCACGTAGAGTAATTTTTCCCATCAATCTTTGCTGTGCAGCCATGCACGAATGCAGGAGGAAAAAGGGGGCAGGAATCAAATCACTTAATTGCAGCATTTTTCATCTACATCTTTTGTTTTATGGTGGTAAAGGCCCCGAAGTAGCCTCCCATGATTCATGGCTGTCACCGCTGCCGTTAGCAGTTCAATCTTTCATTCTAGGCATTTTGGTACTGAAAGTACCTACACAATTACTTTGATGAATATGACTTGTTTGTTTTTTCTCCATTTTTAGCAGAGAGAGGGTTCTGCTTAATACAGACATTTAAATAATATACTATTCATGGCTCCCATATCTTCACAGTATTTTGGAAGCAGGAAATCCAGACATGCTCTTATACCCTATGAATTTAAGTTCACAGAGACTCTTTGGAGGTAACTTTTATTTTTCTGCGTGCTCAACAGCGTGATCTGATTAAAAATAGAAATCCAGATTGTTTGAGAAAGGGATTCTTTTCAAATCTTTGCTGCCCTAACATTCTTCCCTCTCCCCCCAATGTTTACTCCTTTCTTCCTCCTCCAAGTTTATATGATGTCAAGGTTAACAATGGGGTTTGGACTGCAAGTAAAAACCTTGAGGAACCCACCAAAAATACAGTATTTGCATATTAGGGGAAGTTGTCATTAAGGTCAGCATGACCTTTCCTTACTGTGACCTGCACATGTAAAACACGCTCCCTTTAAGGAACAAATGAGATTTAATTACCAAGTATTATGAGATGATTGAATAGTAGTATAACCGTCAGCTTGTGTGCACAACATAAGGATAGAAAGACATTTGCAGATTCGAAATGATTTTTATTCAAAAGTGAACTCTATGGAATTCAAAGTTTGCTAGCAGCCAAGTTCTTTGCATGTCTAATAATGAGGCAACTTGATAATTATGCATCTGATACAAAGAACCTGAATATTGTATTTTATTTATTTTAGAGTTTAAGTTTAAATCACGACCAAAAGAAAATGTGAAATGGCTTCTGATTTTACAAAACATGACTTGTTCAAATTATATTAGAAATATCTAAGCTTGCATCTTTATATTTGTTAACATATGCAGAAAGGCTTTGGTGGAGACAACGTCAAAAATAAATTTTTTTAAAAAAGCTTAATTTAATGAGCCATTTAAGGAGTGTCTGTCAAACCCAAATGTCCATTAAATCAGAATTTAAGTAATTGATGCAATTTATGTAATTTGTGTCAGTCATGTAATAAAGTAATTGAGGGTTTTATGTCATTTGCTTCAATTTACCTTATTTGTGTAATTATTTAATTGATGTATATATGTCATTTCTGGAAATATATGTCATGTGCAATTTGTCCTACATTTGTGCAGATGATGTAAAATGTCAATTACGTCATTACTAGAAAAAGGTAAATTATTGCATATGATGTAAACTTGGTAATTATGGAATTGCAACTATTGTACAGTAGACGTCATCAACATGGACTTGTTTGTTATTTCAGGATGAAGTCCAAATACAAATTTGATGCAAATTTGTTGCATCCAAAGTCCGTTAAATGAAGATCTGTTAATTCAAAATTTCACTATATTCTCAAGAAGTACTGTTTCCCTATATTAGTTTCTAAGGAACTTGACTGAATAGTAATGTGTGAACAATGAATTAAATTTACAAATACATAATTGTTGTCCAATACTCTTTCACAAATCATCACTTGGTTTGTTTCACAAGCTTAATGCCTGAGTTCATTCATAGAATTAAACCAATAATATTACAGTTTAACTCAATGTGTGAATCAGTTTCTTTGCTGCGATGCATGCAAAGCTCAAAAGAATGAGTGTGCTACATTGGTGACAATTTTACCCTTTGCTTCTCTACAGTCCTTTTGCCAATCAAAGCTGGAAGAGGGTGTGATTATTATTGCTTTTCCCTACCATCTCCACATAATGTGGAATTAGACCTATAAATACCCAGATAACCACTAGAGCAAGATTTCCTAAACTATAAGGTGTATCTCCCTTGCAAAGGTGCAGCAGACTCTAGACCAGCGGTTCTCAACCTGGGGGTCACGACCCCTTTGGGGGTTGAACGGCCATTTCACAGGGGTCACCAAAGCCCTCTCTCGCCCCCCCCCGCCTTCACTCACCCTCTGTCTCTGTTGGATCGCCGGTCGCTTAGTCTGCCCACTCCCAATCTATTGCTGCCTCCTGAGTCCCAGCTGATGGCTAAAGGGAAAAAAACTGTTTAAATTCTTGCCGCAGGGCTTCAAAGGGCCACCCTACAGCTGATCAGTGTTAAGAGAAAACAAATGAGTAGATCCGTGCCTGCAAAAGTAGAAAAAACAGCCCCTTTCAGTTCCAGCATAGGTTAATTACCATAAATTGATTAGATCGGCCTCCTGACTCTCAGCTGATTTGCTCTCAGCTGTTTTGCTAGCTGCAAAGAGGTGCAGATTTTTTTCCCCCAAGCCATGCTGAAAACCAAAACTGAAAGTAAAGCAGGGTCTTTGCTGCAACCTGACAAAAGGTTTTTCTGGCAGAGAAAGATTTCTTTTTCTTTTTCCTCACCAAAAAAAGGTAGGTGGAAAACTGAAAACAATGGGAAATTTAGGGCAAAAGAGGAGGTTCAAGATTTTAAAACACAAAAGAAAAAAGCTCTATTTAACTAGGGAATTGTAATAATTGAGATACTATTAATTGAATATTGTGTTGAAAGCAGAAATGGTTAAATTGTGGTTTGGAGGAATATATAGGGGGAAATATTTGGTTTATTAATATTGGTAAATATAATTAATTGATTTGTAAGAAATTGGATTGCATGGAAATAATTGGAATATTCATGTTCATATTGATTAATATACAAAAAGATAGTTATATAACTAATTGATTTATATTAAAATGTTGAATTTGTATTAAACAACTGTATTACATAATTATATAATTAACTAATGTGAGGATGGATATAAAATAGATGACAATGGGAAGGGATATAATATAGAATACAAGGGAAAAATTGAAATTGGTTAAGATTAGAGATGAGGATGAAGGGTAATATTGGTTTTTTTAAAAAGTAGATGAGGAATAAATATGGCAAAAAGGAAATATAGAAATTGTAAATTTAAGTGAAATGACTAAACACTGTTTAAATTTGTGAACCGGTCAAATACTCTGTTCAAAGAAAATACATTGTATGTTTGTATGTGTGTTTCTAATTATTGCTATTTATTCATATTTGTTCTCTTTTATTCTTTAAAGTTTAACAATTCATTCTTTATCTTAATATCTTTATATTTGTTTGAGGTTGGTTTTCTTTCCTTTCATCTTTTTTATTGTACAGCAATCTTTCTCCTCAAACCTACCACCTCTCTTTTCTTTCCTTCTTACTTTCTCTTTCCCCCCCTTCTCCTCCCTACTTCCTCTTCCTTTTTCCTTCTCCTCCTCCCTTCCTCCCTCTCTTACCCTCACTCCTACTCTATTTCCCTTCCCTTCCTTCATCCCTCTCTATTGCTGTATCCTTTTATGCACATGGACTACTCAGAGGGCTGAAAAGGTTATTTTTGACTGGTCCTCACTTTTGACCAGTCCTCGAACTTACAACTGTCCTCACATTTTACATTTTTGCCCTATCTTGTCACCATGATGAAGAGAAGCAGTTGTGAAATGAGTGACACCGTTTTTAAGAATGCTACAATGGGCATAAATGATGACCAGTCATAAGTGCGAAGACAAGGACTACCCAGAGGGCTGAAAAAAGTGATTTCTGACAGGTCCTCGCACTTTTGACCAGTCCTCGAACTTACGACTGTCCTCACATTTTACGTTTTTGCCCTATCTTGTCACCATGGTGAAGAGAAGCAGTTGTGAAATGAGTGACATGGTTGTTAAGAATGCTGCACCGGCATAAATGTGAGGATGGTCATAAGTGTGAGGACCAGTCAAAAGTGCAAGGACCTGTCAGAAATGACTTTTTTCAGCCCTCTGAGTAGTCCCTATAAACATAGCTACGGCCACCCGGTCACATGATCAACTAGACATGCCCACCCGGTCACATGACCTCCAAGCCACACCCACAAAATAAGCCATGCCCACAGAACTGGTAGTAAAAAATTACAGTTATGAAGTAGCAATGAAAATAATTTTATGGTTGGGGGTCACCACAACACAAGGAACTGTATTAAAGGGTCGCGGCATTAGGAAGGTTGAGAACCACTGCTTTAGAGGAAGTGTGGGGAACCTTTCACTTGCCTTGTTACAATAAATCCAGCTTTCCAAAAGTGGAATGGGATAACTCACCACAACCAACTCGCCATGGCCAACTCAGCACAGCCAACTGACTGCAGAACAACTTGCCATGGCCAACTTGCTGCAGGGCAATTTAACAATTCTATTTAATTATCTAAAACAAATTTTAAAAAAAATATTTTAATTTTTCCCATTCATGTTTCATTCTGTCCCTTCTTTTGCATCCTCTCTTTAATGATTCTATTCCACTATTTCTTTGATGTTAATGTAAGTCTTGTCCTGCAGCGAGTTGTCCTGCGTCAAGTTGGCCCCGTCAAGTTGGCTGTGGCAAGTTCGCCATAGCGAATTGTCATTGTTGTTGTTAATTGCGAAGTCATGTCTGATCCATCATGACCCCATGGACAAGCTCATGCCTACTGCTTCAGTGACTCTATCCAGCCTCCTTGTTCTCTGCCATCCCCTTCTTCTTTTGCCCTCAATCTTTCCCAGCATTAGGCTCTTCTCCAGTTATCTTTGGGAATTGTCATAGACCCTTCCCAAAGATTCATATTGTTTTCACTGTTCATTTGTGTTCATGTTGGTGTTTGGATTTTCAGGGGTTGTACGTAAATGAAGATTATTCTGAAGGGAGGTGTGACAGCGAAATAATTAGGAGCCCTTGCTCCAGAAAGTAGTAAAGACATACAGAACCTCTGATTGCTGCCCTCTAGAGGTTGTCTAGAATTTTTCAACACAGGGTTGCTCAAATGGAATGAGGTGGATTACTGGCTGCTAGGACCAGCTACAGCTGCAAGCAATGGAAAGCGTGGAAGGGAAACGGAGTGGCAGCTAGTGTGTTTGTGTATTTCAGGTTTTGAAAATATGTGCTACCTACTAAAATGAGCTATCGACTAATTCTGAAAGAAATGTTATATGGGCTTAACGTACATCTTCATTGCCAGTGTAATGAGAAGAATTAGAGCAGCATCCATATGTGGAATATTTATTTTCGCAATACAAGAAAATGTATTTCCTTATTTTTTTTCCCCCTGCATGCAGAAGGCCTTAAATTTTACAGATGTGATTAATGCTTTAATTTGCTGTTCTCGCTGGCTACAAGTTTACCATACAATATAAATTACTTAGAGAGAAATTTGCTTATATGGAATCTAATTCATATGCTCTTTAACCACCCTGTGTGGTAAGAGCTCTTCCTTCTCTACAGCACAATGCAGTGCTCATTGCAATTGGTTTGAAAAATAAGAAAATATTGGAGGCTTTTTTTAAAAAAAAAACCCAATAACAACATCAAAACTGCAGTATTTTTGAAGCCAACATATGCTGTAATTAGTGTTTGTTTTAGCAGGGATCAGTGAACAGAATATCAGTTGTAAACTGTGAAATGAAAATTGCAGGTTTTTCTTTTTTTTAATTGATGGATGTTTTCTTTACGAATTTGCAATACTTACACATAAATCTCATTTTCATAAGCTTGCCTTTGCTAGTTTGTCTTTTCTCCAGGCATTCAAGGTGGCTTCCATGGGATTCGCCCTTTATGTTATTCCTATAAGAACAACAAAGTGAAGCAGGTTGATATGAGAGAGAGGCATTGCTGTAAAAGATAGACTTCAGCTGGGTTTCCTCAATATTACCGAAACACTGTTGATTTTTACAATGTTTGCATGATGTATCCAATATTTTCTATTTAGATTCCAGGGTATCTGTGGTCATTTTTGCAGCTTGATATATGCTTCTTTGACTGGGTCCTCACATTACATAATTATTTATATGCTTGCCCATCCTGGCTATTAAGGGAAACAGGCAGAACAGTGATATTTGTATCCAGTAAATTACAAACTCCTTCTTATAGGAACATGAAAGAGGCACTGATGCTTGTCTCTTCTGGATCTTGTGGTCCTGGACAATTGAACTAAGAGAGGGTGGGGGAGGAAAGGTATAGATCAGAGGTGTCAAACTCAAGGCCCGCAGACTGTATCCAGTCCGCAGGGTGCTTAGATCTGGCAGACTGGCCTATGGTGCCTCTGCCATTGAAAACAGAGCTTGGGAAGGCTGCATGTGGCTCTCCCAAGCTCCATTTTCTCTGGCAGAGGGTTGCAGGAGGCCGCCGCAGCCAAAAACGGAGCTCGGGAACCCGTTTTCACTGGCAGAGTACTCGGTCCATCCCAGGCTCCCCGACATGAGTGACGTCGAGCTGGCCACGCCCACCCTGGCCATGCCCACCCCAGCCCCCTGAAGGTCAAACACAACCCTGATGTGGCCATCAGTGAAATCGAGTTTGACACCCTTAGTATACAGTAGATGATAGAGATATAAAACATCTTTTATCCTTCCTTTATTATATTTTATAAATACCTCAAGGTGGCAATACTCCTTCTTCCTCCAATTTTCCCCACAACAACAATCCTGTGAGGTGGGCTGAGCTGTGAGAAAGTGACTTTCTCTCAGCTAGCTTTCATGTCCACAGTAGGACTAGAATTCATAGTCTTCTGGTTTCTAACCTTAACCACTAGACCAGAGGTCTTCAAACTTGGCAGCTTTAAGACTTGTGGACTTCAACTCCCAGAATTCTCCAGCCAGCTAAACTGGGAGTTGAAGTCTACAAGTCTTGAAGCTGCCAAGTTTGAAGACCTCTGCACTAGACCAAACTGGTTCTAAATGAACTATGTGAACTATAGATATTACGGTTTTTCTCCTGAGGCTTTATCTGTTATTGTGATAATGATTGATAAAAACTGATGTAAAGGATCTATTTTTTTTTTGTAGCACACAGCTAAGCATTTCATGCCATTTTCAACACATGCATCTGAGGGGATCAGGCTTTTGTGCACAGAAGTTCATTTAGCTAGATATACGGTGAAACTTCATTCTGTCATTTATGTGACACTAAGTATGAGTGTGATTTTATTCAGCCAAAGGACACCACTGTTGCCACTGATGAGGCCATAGAGATGTCTAGCTCTTTGTGTGGTGGAAGAGTTGAAATTAAACATCTCTGATGAAACTATATCTGACTATAGTCTCCTGTTTTGCTTGCTGTAATTCTCAGCCATAATTGCAATTACTTATATCTTTTATTTCCTTTTAAATCATTATTGGCAAGTTCAGATGAAAACTCAATACAAGCTTTCGATTTGTATTCGTTTTCATTTGATTCACCTCTTTCTCTTTCTCTTTCTCTTATTCTTTCTCCTCCATGGATAGGATATAGTAAATCAGAACTTCTATTGTCATTTTTAATTTTTTTTCCAAAAATATTTTTAAAATAGTTGAATTAGGTTCTGGTGCTAATTTATGTTATGAGATGATTCTGATATGATTGATATGTATGATTGATAGTTTGAACCAGTGGTGGGTTGCCCCTGGTTCACACCGGTTCTATAGAACCGGTAGTAAAACTGGCGGGAGGCCCCGCCCACTGACCCTGATCATGAAAATGCTTCTGCGCATGCGCAGAAGAGCGTGTGCACACATAAGCAAAGCGAGCACATATGCGTGGCCCCATTGCAAACCGGTAGTAAAGGTAAGTAGAACCCACCCCTGGTCTGAACAGAGTATCACTTAATCTCCTGGGTCTTCCAAAGCCTTACGCATAGCACTTGTGACTTCTCCAAGTACATGTCAGCCATGTACTGTCATTGGAAAACATAGTGATGGTTGTTGTAGTTCAGTAAGATCTGGAGAGATTCAGCTAACACAGAACTATTTAATGACTTTCAAGAATATCTTGCTTTGTGTTCTAGATTTCACTGAATCCTCCGTTTAATCTAGTCTAGTCTAATCTAAGTCCAAGCCCTAGCCCTAGCCCTAGCCCTAGCCCTAGCCCCAGCCCTAGCCCTAGCCCTAG
>WNWU01000030.1:8636721-8656804 GCA_012654045.1 Ptyas mucosa | reverse complement strand
ATAACATAACATAACATAACATAACATAACATAACATAACATAACATAACATAACATATTAGTCTATGGAGATTCCGTCGTCCAGATCATGATTTTAAAAAGTGACAGCAACCCATAACCTAAATATAGATCTGTAAATCCACAAAATCTAATGTTATCACACGTTTTTAAAGCTTCTGATCATTTATACTATGCATCTGAGTGGCCATATCCTTTCAGTTGAGATATAGTCCCCAAAAGATGGACCGTAATATTAAAGCATGTTGATAAGTTCAATGCAGTTAATAAAGGAGTAATCCACTTCCAGCTTTCAAAGAGACCTTTTCAAAAATATAAACTCTATATCAACCCCATAATAAAACATAAAGATTAAGGAAACAGGAACATTTAGAAATAGTGTGGACTCATCTACTGTTAGAGAGTCATGGAGACAGCCTTGAGGGAGATAAGCAAGAACTCTTTCACGAACAAAGAGGGCTGAAACTTTCCTTATATCCTGGGAAGCAAAATAGTATTTTGAAGAGATTCAGGTAGACTCCTTGGATTCACCAGAGTTAAAGAGGGAAGGGAGGTAAAGCACAGTGACACTTGCAACATTGAGGTCAACTCTGTAAGATATTACAGATCCCGAAACAACTCCATAGGTAGATTAGAAAGTTTTATTGAGATGGGCTATAGTAAGAGACTTTTACATGCTTCATTAAGTTTTACTTAAATAGGCTATCAGCACATATCAAAGCAAATTTAGAATAATTCTGGCCTACTTTCTGTCTGATTCAAAAATAAGACATTCATTCTAGTTCCCACCAAGGTCTGCACAGCATAGGAAGAAAAAAGAACTGTCTCAAAACATGGAGCTCCCAGAGGACATCATCAGTGGAATTTCTGGCTGTCATATACCTGCTAAAGACTGTACTATAGGAGTATTATTAGGATAGTACTAGAAAAATGGGCAGTAGGAAGAACTGATTTTACAGATCTGCTTAAACTATGTGAAAAACATATATACCAAACAAAGTGACCTATTAAATATGCCATTATGATACCTATGGGCATCACCTAGTTTGTTAGTGAGTGGAAAGGCTAAATGAAGGATTAGCAGGTTTCATAATACTAACCAGAACTGTCTTTGTAATGTGGAATAAATATAGGCTGCTGGGATGATAAAACAGTTTAGTTCAAACAATTTCATTAACAGCTTACACAATAACAGGAAATAAGGTGTGAAATAAAATCAAGTTGTTGTCATATACTTGACCTTCCCTTAGAAACTGTCATACAACTAACAACTCAGGGTTTCTCAATAGAACCATGACAAAAGCAAATGTTTTATCACCTTCAGGTGGTTGCTATGAAAATGTGTAATCCATAATTAGTGATGACCCACTCTTTAATGTGGATACAGAACAGCAGATGAAATTCATGTCTTATGACATAGGAACCATATTGCTTTCGGTTGTTGTTGCTTTTTTTTTTTAACTACTAGAATCATGTTAGCTAAAATAATGAGCCAGGAGAAAAGCAATGGAAGGTGTCAGAGGCACAATAAATAAGATTAGAGTGGACAAGGGGAAAGGAAACGTGTTAACTGTGTTGATATTTTCAATTAGAAAAAGCACTGACATACTGTGCTTTCCTTCACGGTCTTCTCTCCCACCTAAACAAAGAGATGCAATTGAAATGTCTAAATACTAAGTGGCATGACAACAATTCTTCAAGGGGAATAAAGTATAGCAAGATGCTATTTATGTCACACAAACAAACACTTTTTAATTATGAGAGTCAGTGGCTCTGATCCAAAGATATGCATATGCAACCATAAACGGTGAAGTTTTTACCATGGTGCCAACTTGCTGCCTAGTCAGCGTTGACTTTCCTGCTCATGTGGAGGCTTCCCCATGGGACAGGAAGACCTAGTCCTTCAACTCCAGGGAAAAGGAATTGAGAAGCACTAGATCAGGGTCTGTTAATTAACAGCCACTAGTTACAAAACAGCAATGGCAGATTCTGTAGTATCGTAGTTAAAATATTAATTAGTAAAACAGTAGTGCCACCTACCTTTTCTTAGCTTGGATTTGAACTCCTTGGTGCCCATGTGATCTGCCGAAGTTGATTGAGTCTATTCTTCAAATACGATTTATAATGTCCATGACCGAAGTAAGTATTTCCTCACAACTGCACCATATTTAAGGGAGACTTCTGGACAACATCAAAAAGGAAGGATTTCATAGGATTAGATGAAAGTGACAGAGTGCACACATTTTATTGTTCCATCAGTGAACTTCTTTAAAAAAAAAAGAGAGAGAGAGAGAGTTGGGACCATTGTTTCACTGGTGAAAATGTTAAAAAAAAATCATGACTGGGGAGGGGAACATCCAATGATGGAGAAGGTGGCATTCCTGCACAATGTTCAATCGCCAGATGACTTGGACAGCAAAACTTGAGTGTTACAAGCCAAATAATTTTTCCTTTTGCATATACCAAAAGGAAATGGATGGAGGTTGTCTTCTTGGTGGGCTGAGTGTAAGTACAGGATGACCCTGTGCATTCCTGTCCTCAAAAAAAATGTTAACTGGCCCATTCTTGTCCTGGGGCAAAACGGCCACAAGGATCAACTCACAGGTAGACATAAAATGAAATTCTGCTGGCTTAGATGCCAAGTAGAAATAAGTGCAGCAACTGGAATAGAAATTAAATACATATTTCTATAGTGAAGAAAATGGTGCCTAGGTGCTTTTGTGTGTGGTGAGAGGAAACACCAGTCTCCTCTCGGGATGTCTCAGGTGTTTCCAAGCATTTGGGGAGAAAGAATTAGTAGATTTACTGAGCATTTTGACAGCAGCAGAGTTACTCAGTACAAGAGTGGAAGTGAAGTCAAGGGAGTCAAAAAGTCTACAGAGATCAATTGAACACAAACCATAAAGGAAGACATTTGGAGAGAAGCTGGAGAGCCAGTAGTTCCTGGGAGAACCTTATTATCTTTGGCACTGCTGTTCAAGGCCTGCTAAAAGATTCAGTATCACCAGGCCCTTCCAAGAAACACTGGCTTGTAAATATGATTGTTCAAAATCTCCAAACAGCTCCTATTGGAGAAGAAAGTTGGCTTGCTTGGAATTCTACACCTGGCTCCTACAGACTCTGTTTGCTAATTACTGATTGCCTGCAGGTATCTTATGCAAGCAGACTTCTAAACCTTATGTTGGTATTTTTTCTGACTTCTGTTCTCTCCCTTGGGGGGATCACAGTTTAATTTGAAAGACTGAAGCTTCTAAGAGCTAGTTGTGCCTGTCTTAAAAAGGACCCTAAGACTTAAAGAGATAGGTGTGAAGAAAAAGTCCATTCCATCCTGCTCCTTTTTGATATCATTCATCATCGATTGCTTAGCCACCTTCCAGCAACTGGGATATATCTCCATAAGCTCTTCTCTGGGTGATTAAGTGTTGACAGGCTCCTTCAAGCATCCTTCCCCCTATGCCTACCTTCTGATAGTTCTTTTTCATCCTTATAGTCAAAATGGACTTGGACTGGACAGCTTTTCAAGAAAAGAAGAGCTTCTTGACACAGGATAGTTGCCAAGCTCTATAAATGGACTAAGAGTCACCATATGGAAAAATGCCAGGTAATTCTTTATTGGAGTTACTTAGGGGTGACCTTTAATGTAGTTGATCAAATGTATGAGTCACTAATTCTGAGAACTGGGGTGGAGGTGGGGTGTTGCAATAAATTGCTTGCTTTGCTGGAAAATGTGCAATTCAAGATATAACTTTCTTTCTGCTGTTTGTAGGTTTCTGTGACACTTTTTATTTGCAAAATCCGAACCTATTCTTTTGTTAAGAGCAAGCTCAAGTTGAGCAACGTTTGTTCAAATTAAAAAAAAAAGCAGGATTACAACATCTTAATATAAGTGCTGCCTTGTAGAGTGAGGAGGAGGAAATAAAGAATCGCAAATAAAGTTTTTCATTTTGTTTGTATCATGTTGTTTTGACTTTGACTTGTTGAGCCAGGACTTTTACAAGTCAAACTTGTAAAGTCAAAGACAGAACAACAGAACAACCAAATCTGTTTTTCAACAATACACTTGTTCTTCAGTGTGAGAATTTAACATGTGTATCATGCAAGTTCCCACCCCTCATAGGTGGACTGGTCCTCTGTTCTCCTGACTTCTGGTGGACATGTGATAGCACAAAGAAAGTTTGGAGTAAGATTCGTATTTTAATACAGAAAATTCTTAAACCAAAGATAAAGATGCAACCAGAAACTTTTCTTTTGGGATTAATGGAAAAAGACTTGGGGAAAAAAATGGAACTTTGATTTTATAAATGTTGACAGCAGCAAGACTATTGTATGCACAAAAATGGAAGGACAGTTCGATTCTCACCATGGACGAATGATTACAGAAGTTGATGGAGTTGGCAGAGATGGCTAAATTGACCCTTTTGATCAAAGAAAAGAATATACCTTTCGTTTCTACATGGAGACAGCTTCTGGACTTTGTGCTTGAGGTAGAAAAAAAATGAAACTTTGATTTTGGGTTTTATTGATTAGATTGATTTGTTGTTGTAGAAGTGGCTAGTTTATATTATTATGGAAAAGTAAAAAGTTAAGGTTCAATGTTAATGCTTTATTCTACTGAAACAGAGGGAGTCAGAAGTCAATGCCTCTTTTTCTCTTTTCTCCCTCCCTCCCTCCCTCCCTTACTTTCCTTTCCTCTTCTCCCCACTGTGTCCTCATATTTCCTTTTGTATTTTTGTATTTTATTTTATAATCTAATAAAATGTTTAAAGATCTAAAAGAATTAGTTGTTAACCCATCAGTCACTATATCAATTAATGCATTAGTATAATAAGGAATTGTACATGCTTGTTCCTATTTATTCTTGTTGATTTATTATCTTTAATACCTGTGAACTGCCTAGCATTCTTATAATTTAAAGTAAGGAAAAACTGCACAAATAAGGTCTTTCCCCCCCCCCAAAATTTATTTTGAATTATAATTGAAATTTATATTACAATGTTAACTATGATGTTTATACAGTACAACAATAAAGCAGCAACAATATTATAACTTAGTGTTTTTTATAATAAAACTGTATAGTTTGGTACAGATATCTAATCTACTATACATTCCTCACCAGACGCATCATAGATAACCATATTTTTCGGACTATAAGATGCACCGGAGTATAAGATGCAGCTAGATTTTGAAGAGGAAAACAAGAAAAAAAAGGTTTTTTTGCCTCCGTGCATCCGGTTTTTGCCCTTCCCGGCTCCCAGGAACACTCTGCAGTCCTCCCAAACATTCTCTGTGTCCCATTTTTGTGAAGATGGGCCCGTTTTTGGCCTCCCGAACCCCCCACGCAACCCCCCTCCCATGTTTTTGCCCTTCCCAGCCCCCAGGAGCACTCTGCAGGCCTCCCAAACCCTCTACGTGACCCATTTTTGCAAAAAACGGGCCCGTTATTGACAAAAATGGGATGTGCGGAGAGGGGAGTTTTCAGGAAGCCAAAAACAGGGCCTTATTTGGTCTATAAGATGCACCGACATTTCCACCCACTTTTTTGGGGGGGAGTGTGTCTTATAGTCCAAAAAATACGGTACTTGAGATTTTAAGATCAACCATTCCATAAGTTATCACAGTTCCTATGGCTCTTCTACTGACAAAGAAGCTCCCCATTAACTTTTCTGCTTCTCTACTAAACACTTCCATATTGGTTGGTATCAACCAGCACTTTCTATCCTGCATGTTTTAAACCTGTCTGGGTATATTTCCACAGCAAGATGTTGGGCTGCTGCATTTTTAAACAACAGAAGTAGTCAACCTTAAACATAATTGTAATATGATATGGTATCAGAACATGGCTGGCTATAATATTGATTGTTGCCAATATATTCCAGTCCAGGAGAGAATAAAGTTAATGGTCTAGTCTTATTAAAAGATGGCTTATATTGCTGATGTCCCTTGAATGACTCTCCATTATTTTCATATGTATTTGGTGTTGATATTTCTGATGAACTATTTGTTTAGTTGGTGTGCCTGAAATTAGTTCCGGTAAAAAAAGACATATGTATGAATGATCAGTGAAATCTTTTCCCTCTTTGCATGCCACTTCCTTTGGTGGCATCCTTTTTTTAAAATTAGTGAGACAATAACAAGTCAGTAATATTATATAATAAAAAGTACATACATTGCAGTGATGAAAATAAACAAAATTGAAAAAAAAATAAGGGGGAAAAGTATATAATATTCATATCACATTAATTGAATCCTTAAATTTATTATTAAATCTAGGCCATATGGAAACATATTGCAATGCAGCCAATACAGACATTTGTAATTAAATCTGTTTCCATGTACAGATCAGTGCAAAGGTGTGTAATGCTGCCTGCAGGAATCATTTCTTGTAATTAATCAAAAGTTATAATATTGGCAAACAACCAATGGCATATTTCTGCCAAAGTAAGAATTTTGTAGCTATTAAATATTTGCTCAATTCTTTCCCCAGTGAAATCAATGAGGACTGAGGAATATTTAATGACTGTGCCCAAAACTGAGTAAGGATCATAAACTTTAAATTTTTGTAAACAAAATACATTGTGGAAAACAAATGTAATCACTGTTACAAAAGCCATGATAATTGAATCAGTAATATGATGTTTGTCTAGCCAAAAATGTCTCCAATTCTTACACTAGCGATTAAACTAGAACAGTGATGGCTAACCTTTTCCAGACCGAATGCCTAAAGCGCATGAGTGCGTGAATGTGCGTGTGCATGCCCAAACCCCCAAAATGCAATGTGTGTGCTGCCCCTGCACTCGCCCCACCCCCACACATGCACACATGGCTCTCTGCACACGCCCCACCCTATGCATGCGCGCGCAGCCCTCCACACGCGCCCCTCCCCTGTGCATACGCAACAGGGACCCGATGATCAGCTGGACGGCGGGAGGCATGCGTGCATGCATGGCGGAGCTGAACTGGGGCGAAGGCTTGCAAGCCCACAGAGAGGGTATTGCATGCCGCTTGTGGCACGCGTGCCATAGGTTCGCCATCACGGAACTAGAACAATTATTTCAGTAGAATTTTTAATTTGGAAATCTCCTGCTATCCTTCTACCTATTAGAACTCCTGGTACAATTTTAGTTACATAATTTCTATTCCATCAAAAATTGACTTCATAAAAATAAATGTCTTGGTTTTTTTTTTTAATGAAATCACAATTTAGAAAGCAATATTATTTTTCAAATATTATACCACTTTGAATGATCACTTTGTACATATAAAAGATGAGCACATGAGCACATATATATGAATCTTCTAGAGTTGGGAAGTTAATAAATTTGAATGAATGAATGAATAATAGATTTTTATTCATTCATTCAAATTATTCATTTTCTTTTCTGTTTTTCTTACCTTGCTTTTTTTGTGTGTTGTTAGCTAAACATGATACTTGGTAGTAAAATGTATTACAAAGGACAGGGAAGCTTTCTATCTGAATAATGGATTAATATGCTCATATAGAGATGAAAAAATCCTTATTTGTATTTGTAGAAAACTACTATGGTGATGCAATATTATTTCTGGCTTTTTATCTAGATGATAAATTAATATAAAATTACAATGAATCTTGCATTTTAAAAATTCTTCTAAAACCAAAAACCATGCTTTTTTGAAAAAAAATATATACAATATGTATGTGATTGTGCTCCCTACTGAGATAAGAGGACTTAACATTTTTAGTGGCCTTTAAGAAACCTTTAAAATCATTTTGCTGGACAGACTTTTAAGTGACGTTCTAATTATTTGTAACTATATTAGCTATTTTGTACATATGGATTCTCTGCATCTTTAAATAATATATTTCCTGTCTTCTGGCAATTATAGTGGCTAAATTTGTCAGTCAGGAACTTGTAAATTATTCTTCATGTTCACAGCGATATGTTCACAATTACTCTTGGACTATTGCTTTATATTCTTCTGTTTCACTGCTTGGAGTCTGTAATCATTGGTCTTTAATTGTATTTACACTCTGCATGCTTGGTTAGAGACAAAAGTGTGGGTGGGTGATGATCTTAAGGAAAGCCTCCTCCTCCTCCTAAAAATTATTAATCCTTCTCCTGCAATTGTAGGTGGGGCTTCACCAGTCATGGGATTCAAATTTTTTTACTACCGGTTCTGTGGGTGTAGCTTGCTGCGTGTGGCTTGGTGGGCATGGCAGGGGAAGGATACTGCAAAATCTTCATTCCCACCCCAATCCAGGGGAAGGTTACTGCAAAATCCCCATTTCTTCCCAATCAGCTGGGACTCATAGATGGGGCGGAGCCAGTCAGAAGTGGTATTTACAGTTCTCCGAACAACTCAAAATTTCCTCTACCAGTTCTCCAGAATTGGTCAGAACCTGCTGAAACCCACCTCTGGACTTCACTTGATTTATCACTAAGGATTCACAGCAAATTTATCCTATTTTGAAAAGTAGATGACTCTTACCTAGAGCCAATCAGAGAGCGGATTTGAAGGCTACTGGCTTGGACCTTAAGCTCAACAGGTGAGGGCCCATTGTATGTCATATTTTTTTTAAAAAAAAATTAATTGTGCTAGATGTTTTCAAAAGCTGGAAATGGCCTGGGCTTCTCCTTTTCTCATAACCTCTATTTTCATTAATTTGTAATTTGGGATTTGAAGAAGAAACCAGGTCCTTGTTTCATTTCAAATTCTATAGTATTTGGGACGCTATGTCTCCACTGGCTTCTCAGCCCATGTTAGATATGCACAGTGAGAAAGATTACCTAGTTATCAGAACGTTGATTTCTTCCTGATCATAATTTGTAGCACTGACTAATGCTAGCTCAAGAAGAAATATTTGATTTGTCCATGCTTGCTTCATTTAATTTTGAAATAACGACATCTGCACTTTTCTCTGTGCTTTTCTTTCAAGCAGTTTCCTTGTTTTTCTCTTCCTTTTTCAAGCAGTAAATAACAACTCCAAGGTTGTTATTTACATTCTAGTCTACAGCTCAAGTTGGGTTCACGTGTTTCTATCTGAATTCTATCACTTCAATGGCTCTCCTCTTCCCCGAAATGTGTGCAGCTGATGTCTAAAACACTTTTACATTTTTTAAATAGTTTCCCACCCTCTCCCTAATTATCTCAATAGAATTAAACTAAGTCCTCTTTTTTTAAAAAAAATCTAATAATATACTGTAGTTTATTATTCTAAATTGAGGGGGGGATTCTTGCTCAATTCAGTGTTCCAATGATTGCTGGGGCACATGGGAGCAAGTTTATAAATGCACAGAGAAGAATGCATGAAGATCACATATAACTGGCTATGTATCAACTTCTCCTGGATCCAACACTGATACTATTTACATCCCAGTAGTCTTAATAAATATATAGGTTTGGGTTTTTAAAAATCATTCTCTCCTAGTGTATGATTTTATAGAAATTAGCCGTGCAGAAAATGCTTCTGCCAATCATCTGGTTTTTCCTTTTGAAAACCCACTTCCTATATCCTGTGTAACATAGCAGATTAGTAGTGTAGATTTTTTATGTAGTTTGTAGTATAGTTTTTTTTTTATTATTATTTGATTTATATGCCGCCCTTCTCCGGAGACTCAGGGCGGCTTACAATGCGTTAAGCAATAGCCTTCATACTTTTGTGTATATTTATACAAAGTCAGCTTATTGCCCCCACAAACTGGGTCCTCAATTTACCTACCTTAGAAAGGATGGAAGGCTGAGTCAACCTTGAGCCTTGGTGAGATTCGAACCTGCAGTAATTGCAGGCAGCTGATGTTAATAACAGGGCTTTAGACCACTGTACTATCCAAGTTTGTTCAATGGGCAAGTTTATTAATAATATTTGTTTTGATTTCTGTAATAAATAGAAGGCAGCAAAGCACCCACACTTGGATTTCCTTTATTTTCTGGAAGTAAACTATTTTGGTAAAAGGTAAAAATCAGTCTGTGTTTTCATTGACTTTTTCTCAAGCAAATATCTGTGCTTGTGGGTAAGTGCATGTGCCTTGAAATGCCATTTCATAGAAACTAGGAGTTCATTATAGTGTACAGATATATCAAACTATTATCCACTTTGTTAAAAACAGCATTTGCATCAATTACTTTATAGAAATTAATAAAAGGAAGTCTTGAGCTTGCATTTTTCAACCTTGTTAAGCTTGGCACTTTTAATAGTGCCATCTATTTGAGAAGAACAAAGAAATGTTGAAATGGAGAAGTTGAAATACTCTGCATAAAAGATGTTTGCTTTTAGCTGCTGCTAATTATTTTAATCTATGGAAATTAGATAATGCACTAAATAAGAGAAGAGTGCTCCTTAAACTTGTGATTTTATTTCTACCAAATGGAACTTTGTTGTCACCTGATTTCCTCTTAACACTGCCAATACAAGTCATGATTCAAATTCATATTGAAAATATAGAGTAAAACAAATAGATCATTTTGCAGGATTTGAGAAATTATTGCTAACATTTTTAGTTACAAAAGATCAAAAGGGGGAGAAACAAACGTGTGCATATGTCTCTGATTAGTTAATTTGTGTTCTAGTCTAAGGACTCTTTCAAGAGGATGAATGGTATAAAAAGAATCTATTTTTATTTTATTATTAGAATTATACCTGTTACATATGTAAATAGCAAGTGAAGCCAGGGATGTAGGCTTCACTCAGGTCCGGGTTTAGCTGGACATTTGCATGCCCACCACTGATTGGTGGATTCAAATGGGGCCTTCCACTGATTGGGGGATTTAAATGGTGAGAAATGTTAAAGCGTTGTCAGTGGCTGAACCAGTGGTGGGACTGCTCCCTTTAAAAGGGAGTGCTTCCGGCTAAGCCTTTGCAGAAGTCACTTACTTAAATAAAGAGCTGAAGTTACTGTCTTTCCTCCTGCCTCTTCAATATCCTGCCTTTGTTTGGATAACTCAAGACAGCATACACATAATGCTTCTGCCTGTCTATTTTCCCCACAACCACAATCCTGTTGGGTGGGTGGGCTGAGAGAGAGTGACTGGCCCAGAGTCACCCAGCTGGTTTTCATGCCTAAAGCAGGACTACAATTCATGGTCTCCTAGTTTCTAAACTAGCATCTTAACCAGTACAAAGCAATAAAGGTAAAACAAAATATAAAATTATTGTTAGGCTCTTTGAATTGATAGACTTGTCAGGATTCTTCAAAATGGCTGAGGTATAATACAGTCCTAAGGTACCTTCCTAAAGCGGGATATATGGCTCATTTTCACCCTATCAAAGCTTCAACATCACCCTTTGGGTCAGGCTTTCAGAAAACTCTCTCCCATTGCCCCACTATCCCAAGACTCAAAGGAAAATTTAGATTAACTTTGGGTGCTTTAATTTGTTTATCCATGTGTTTTTCTTGGTAAGATGCAGGAGTAGTTTACCATTGTTTTCTCCTGATATAGCTCCTTTGCCATAGTCATGAAAGTGATTATCTGCTTCAGCATCTTCCTATATCACTGTTGGTCAATAGCAATAACTGCTTTAACTGGGCAGCTGGGACAATTTTCACATCTTATGTCACTCACTCCTAGATTTCTTCACCCTCCCAGGAACACCCCACCACCAACATCGTGAAGAGTACTTATATAACATGTTAAGAATAGGTAGTTTCCTATGAATTATATGTTTATTGGGCAATTAGTACAATTAGTACACATTTATCTGGTCCTGATTATTAAAAATTGCCTTGATTTAAATAAAATAACGGTTCTTTAAGATGTAATCCTTGATACCAGCAGTTAATACACTTCAAAATATTGGCAAAAATTATGAGTGTCTGGATTGGAAATGACCCACCTTGGTGAAATATTTTGCCTGATAGAGAAGTGTCACTCCATCTTGATGATGTAAGCCACTCTATTCTGACTAGGTTGATCTCACTCGATTGGCCATGTTTTATCCTTCGAACTAAAGCAATGCAGCCACTCTGATCTGATTCTTCACAGTGGAGAGCTGTTCTGCCACAAGACGGCACTCCAGGGGCCCTTCAAACAAAGCTTATCTGAAACAAAGCACCCCTTTCAGATTCACCATAATCCGAATAACATTGTGCAACCCACATTGCTTCAAGTTTCAGAGAAAATACAACTGGAATGGTTAGGTAAAGCCAGAATGCTTCAACATCCAAATTAATGCATGGCATTGCTCAGCCAGCAACTATGTTTTTAATGAGCTTGATACCAACATGAGCCGAGGTGGCGCAGCGGTTAGAGTGCAGTACTGCAACTACTTCAGCTGACTGTTAGTTCAGCAGATCAGCGGATCAAATCTCACCGGCTTAAGGTTGACTCAGCCTTCCATCCTTCCGAGGTGGGTAAAATGAGGACCCAGATTGTTGGGGGCAATATGCTATTTAGTATACTGTCGATTGGTGTAAGCTGCCCAGAGTCCTCGGAGAGTGGGCGGCATAGAAATATGACTAATAAATAAATAAATGAGCAAAATGACATCTGACTGATGATCAGAAATATTTTAGCAGTACAACGACTGTCCTCTCAATGTGTAGATGAATAGTTATTGCTATTTGCTGCTCATCTTGCCACAAGGCAACTCTGGGTGGCTTGCAAAGTTAAAAGCAATAAATATTAGTCTATCAATCACCTCCAGTGTGACACTGCCCCATTGGCAAACCAGGTTTTCAGGCCCTTATGGAAGATCAGGAAGGTGGGACAGTGTTCCTTTACATGTTCATTTATAAGCTTGCCTGTAACAATATAGTTACTATAAGAAACCCTGTTTCTCACTGACATTGTGCTAAATATCACAGGGTTCTAAAGCCCATTGTGCAACCCTAGTGTGAAAGCCGGTTTGGTGTGGTGATTAAAGTACCAGGCTAAAAGCCAGAAGATTGGGAGTTCTAGTCCCACCTTAGGCGCAATGCCAGCTGGGCGACCATGGGTCAGTCACACTCTCTCAGTTCTAGGAAGGAGACAATACAAACAAAAAACCAAACAAACTGTCAAGGAAACTGCAGGGACTTGCCCAGGCAGTCTCTGAGAACTGGACACAATTGAATGGGGTGGGGAGACACTTAGCACTTCATTACATTATTGTTAGGAGGGCAAAATTACATTATTGTTAGGAGGAAATCCATCTCTGTGAGAATAATAAGGAAAAATATTTAAAGGTGAATGTGTTCCTTATATCCCTAAATGCCACATTAGTAACTTTTTTGAGCAGTATTCCTCATGCTGGATATCAATATTTTGATCTAGTTGACAACCTCAGATGTGGAGAATTTCAGAATATTAAAGGAAAACAGAATCCATGCTAAAATATTTCCATGGGGAAAAGATGATGCATCAATACAAGGAAAAAAAGCCAGATATTAAAGCGTCTTTGCCATTTCTAAATAATTCCTGGAGAAGAAATTTTGCATTCCTAATGGTTTCTTCTTTTTTGCTGATGCAGCTATGAATTAGCTTGTTAAGGGGAAGGGGAATCTCATGACAGTTTTTTAAAGACCCAGTAAAGGGTTAAAATCCACAAACAGATGCCCCGGATTCTGAATCTTGACAAGCAAATTGTTTTCATTTATCTGAAGTGCTGGAGCAATATCCATTTTTATAATAGATGATTATTTATTTTAGTCTTCCAATGTAGCTTAACATACATAGTCCCAGTGTGTGGAATGAAGAGCAAAGAGAAAATAATTGAATATTTTGAGGAACTGTTGATGCAAAGATTTAAAACAGATAATTAAAATCAGAAAGTTCTAATTAATCTCTTAAATACTCAATCACTGAGCATACTACATATGTTCTGAAGATGTAGAGATATACTTCACTGCTAAAAGAAAAGAGATGCCTCTGTATTCAGACCTAAATGCTTTCCTTCATTCCAAATTCTAAAATACTTAATCACCTTATTTACACATCTCACAATTGTGCATAGTCTAGTAGATACTGTACATTGTCCCCCCCCCCCCCCCCCCCCAGCCCCAGTGAATCTCTGTTTAAATTTGACCTAATTTGAACATGCACAAAATCTACATATTACAGTAGATAACTGTGCTTTTATATCCTGGGCAAAATTTGATTCAAACTTGAAAATAAGCAGGAGTCTTTCTGGTAGTGAAAGCTTTTTAATTGAAGGGAAAAACCTTGTGGGTAGAAATATAAAACAATGTCACCAAAGATAGTATGATAGAATTTAGAGGTTGGAGGCCATTTAGTCCAACCCCAGGTTCAATGTAGCATCCACAAGAGCTTCTGAAATGGATGATTATCCAGATACTCATGAAGTAGAACACTACAGTTTCGTCCACTGGCTGCTGTCTAGCCTGCCCTAAACCTTACTCTTTATACTTTCAACCCATTGTTCTGTTGTATTCTCTGGAGTAAGGAGAATAAATTTACTCCTCTATCTGTGTGGCAACTTTTCTGATATCTTGTAATATTTTCTCTCAAGCTTACCAAGCTTACCAACCATTCCCCTTGCAGCTTAGTTTTTAGACCCTTCGCCTCAGCTGTGCTCTGAATTTGCTACAATTCAATCCTTTTAGAATTGTGATTTCTAGAACTAGACACAGTTCTCCAAATGGAGACTGACCAGGGCAAACTAAATCAGAACAGTATATTCCTGTGATCCAGAATCTACTGCATCCCAAGGCAGCTACTTAGATGCATGTTGGGGGCGCAATGCCTCAGCAGTTTGAGACCTGAGCTCCATGCAATGGGGTGAACTCCTGCCCACCTAGTAGTTCGAAATCATGCAAATGCAAATAGATTAGTATGTATCACATTCAGGGGTGGGGTCTACTTATCTTTGCTACCGGTTTGCAACGGGGCTGTGCGCACGCGCAGAAGCATTTTGATGACGTCGGGGTCGGTGGGCAGAGCCTCCTGCCAGTTTTACTACCGGTTCTATAGAACCGGTGTGAACCGGGGGCAATCCACCACTGATCACGTTGGTGGAAAGTAACAGTGTGTTGTTTGCCTTTGGCATATAGCCAGCCTGACCACAAGATCACAGAAATTGTCTTCGGACAACACATGCTCCCTTGGTCAAGAAACGGAGATGAGCACTGTGCCCTACAATCAGACATGACTGACAGGAAAATCTTTACTTTTTTAGGTGCATGCTATGTTGTCCCTATTATTCCATCCCTTCATTTCCCTTCATTATTCAAACTTGTCTAATTCTTTTTAAATCTTCTCACTTTCATGTAAATTAGTGGTGAAATTATTTTTTTTTAACTACTGATTCTGTGGGCTTGGCTTGGTGGGCATGGTGTGGCTTGGTGGGCATGGCAGAGGAAGGGTACTAAAAAATCTCCATTCCCACCCCACTCTGGGGCCAGCCAGAGGTGGTATTTGCTGGTTCTCCGAACTACTCAAAATTTCTGCTACTGGTTCTCCGAACTACTCAAAATTTCCACTACTGGTTCTCCAGAACCTGTCAGAATCTGCTGGATTTCACCCCTGATTTAAACTATTAACCACATATTTCAGGTCACATATCTCAAATTAGCCAAAGATATCTCATTTGTCATCCATACACTTAAAATTATCTCCTCAACTCCTTCCAAGTTATTGATAAATATGTTGGACACTCTTGTGGTCCAGGATATAGCTCCATGGTAGTCCACATGAAACGAGCAGAAATTAGCAGAAGTGAGCCATTAATGAGTATTCTTTGGGTGTGGTCATTCAGCTATCTGTCAGTTCAGCTAACCTATTTGTTATCACTTTATTAAGGGGATTATCATGAATGTAGTTCTAAGAAAGAGAGGATCATAGACACTATGTTTACGGCATTCCCCTGAGGTATTAAGTCAGAACTATATCAAAGGAGTTTGGTATGATTTGTTTGTGATAAACTCATGGTGGCTCCTATTAATTGTTCCTATCCAAGTGCTCGCATACATGCTGCTTCATAATCTGGTTGAAGACCTTGCCCAGTATAAACATCAATTTTGTTGGCAATTGATTTAGGAGATCCCAGAGGATCCCTAATAGCACTACATTGCAGTAGCCTTTCTCTGTCCTTTTTCAGGGTGAACTGACTTCTGCCATAAGATACCAGGGATACCAAGGGAGAAAGGGAAAACAGGAAAACCCCTTATTTAGAGCAGTTAGCAAACTTTTATGACTTGCCAATATGAAGGCAACTGCTTTTAAATAGTTATTTAAAAACAATAAGCAAAACTGAAGCACAATACCTTTTATTTAGATAACTTGCAGGAGGAGGGCATTTATTTTCAATAGTGCACTTAGTCCTATAGAACATGGGCTATTTGCTGTGGCAATTATTATACTTAAAAATATTTAAAGCATTGTATCCTTATTATTGTTATCACCATTAATTCTGGCTCAATCACTCACTTCTGCAGATATAAGAATGCTAGTGATAGACCTGGATATTTAGGGTGACATTCGAACTCTCGTTGTATATTCATATTATATTTGACTTATTTTAGTCACCAATCATTTTAATGTCTTGTCTTACAAGTTTTCTCAGCTGCAGTACAAATATTTTTATCACCACCAAAAAGATTAAAACGCTACCATGACACTGAGAAAAAGGGGGACTTATTAATTTTCAATATATCTCTGACAAATAGGGAGAAACAATTATAATATGCTGCACCCTTTGAAGATGCTTCCCTTTAAGTATTTCTGAGCCCTGAAGAGGAATTTCAAGCCTTTCCTTTTCTTCTGTTTTCCTTTGAGACAAGACAGACAGAATAAACTGGAAAGGCAAAGGCCTACTCATATTATCCTCTAAACCAGAAGTCTTCAAACTTGGCAGCTTTAAGATTTGTGGACTTCAACTCCCAGAATTCTCCAGCCAGCATAGAGTTAAAGTCCACAAGTTTTAAAGCTGCCAAGTTTGAAGACCTCTGCTCTAAACTAAGGAGGAAACGAGGTGTGTGTATATTGATGCTTGCATATGAAGATACATCGATATGTATTTGTGACTGTCTTGAGATTCTTTCCTTCCTTCCTTCCTTCCTGCCTTCCTTCCTGCCTGCCTGCCTGCCTGCCTTCAAAATGTTTCTCTGAGAACCAAATGCATCATTTAAATTGTCTGTACATAACTACAAGTTTTTTTCAGAAGTGTTTAGCCATTGCCTCCTTCCTAGGGCTGAGAAAGAGTGACAGGCCCAAGGTTACTGGCAGGACTAGAACTCTCAGTCATCTGCTTTCTAGCCTGGTGTCATAATCGCTGCACAAAACTGGTTCTCTATGAAAACTTCAATATCACAAAACTGTGTCTCACTTACTTTGGCCATGTCATGCAGAGGGAATTCAGTGGAGAAAGCAATTATGTTTGGAAGAGTTAGCGGTAAAAGGAAACCAGGCCATCAAGGAACACTGTGGCTGGACACTATCAAAGCTGATACCAACCAGACCATAGAAAAACTCAAAGAAATAATGCAATATCGGAAGATATGGAGAGACCTGGCTTGTAGAATTGCCAAGAGTCGGACTCAACTGAAAGGATACCACCATTATCATCATAAACATCTTAAGGAAATTGAAATAGGGAAGGACTCCAATGATGCCCTGTAAGAATTTTCAAGAGAGACTGAATCTCAATTTGGCTTAGGGCCGGGGTACTTGCGAGACCGCCTTCTGCCGCCAATAGCCTCCCACCGGCCGGTTCGCTCGCACAGAGAGGGCCTCCTCAGGGTGCCGTCGGCCAGATAATGTCGGCTGGCGACCCCCAGGGGGAGAGCCTTCTCTGTGGCAGCACCTGCCCTCTGGAACGACCTACCCCCTGAGATACGCACAATAACTCCGGAGTTTTTGTCGGGCCCTGAAAAGGCATCTATTCCATCTAGCAGGGCTGGCTTGATCCCTTCCTCCCAGTTTTATTTGAATTTGGTTTTAATTGGGTTGTTTTAAATTATTGGGCCGAAATTGTTTAATGTTTTTAAATTGTTCTTAAATTTTGTATGTTATGTTTTTTATCTCGGCTGTGCACCGCCCTGAGTCCCGCGGAAGAAGGGCGGTATAAAAATTTAATAAAATAAATAAAAATAAATAAATAAATTTAGGAAGATGTTCACCCCATTTCTATAGTACAGTGGCTGAAAAAAGCTCTAAGTTCTTGTTCCATCAAGGCAGATGGAGACACTGTAATTTGTAGGTATTAATAAACAAATCACCTGTGAATTCATTTCATCTCCCCTTTATAGCCATCTAAGCTCCAGGACATGAACCCATCTTGGGGTAGTAGGATCCAGAAATGAAACACATAAGTAGCAATAGGTTCTTCTTTTTTCTTGTCCAGAATATCCTGTCCATTGGCTTCATTAAATGAGCCATAACTATTCTACAGTTAAACAAATTGATCAGAGTCCGGCTTGGGCAGAGACTGAGAATGGCAGTGCCCTCTGCTGGAGCCTTCTGGCTGCCAGCAGCTTCATACTTACATTGGTAAAAGCATCATTATAGGGGCTCTTCCGCAGCTCCGTGTGCTGGCAACTGCTATTACTAATATTAACATAAAATATCCCATAAACCTCAGCAGACAAGGGTTGGGTGGGGACACAGATCCATATGACGATTGCTCATGACACAGGATCTTGAATGGTTAAATTAGCAGAGTGTTCTTTTCATTCATTAAAAAAAAATCATTCCAATGCGTGCACTTTTTTTTTTTTTTTTTGCACTTGTTGGATGTATGTCATTGCAATAATCTTTTAATTACTATTGTGCAGTTAGAGTAAAGGCATGAATGAATACTGCTTGGCTGTTACTGCCATACTGCCCAGGAGGGAGTTTTCCTTTTTGCCAAAAATATTCAGCCACTAATGTGCAGCCTGTCGGCAGAGCGTTGTTTATACATGTTAACATGATGCCAAGTGGATTGTTTCTCTACATGAATCCTGGCTTGGTCCCAGTCAGTGGCAGTCTACAGACAAAAAGATACTTTTATTGCAAGGTGCAAAAAAAAAAAAAAAAAGAGGAAGCAGAAGCTCTTTGGACAATAATCCTCTACGTAATTCAACCGCTTTTCCCGCATGAATGCAGAGCCTGAGGGTGGAGGGATCAAATGCTTTTCTTTTCAGCAACTTATGCTGAAAAGTAATTTTAGAGAAATAGGTTTGGAGCTGTGAAGTTATTAACTCTGGTGAGTTTGCATTCTTGAACAGCTTAATTGAGAATATTTAATAAATTATGAAATACTCAGAACGATTTTTTAAAATGTTATCGCAAACCATACGTGTTATTTCTGCTTCCATTCATGCTTTTTGCTACATGAATTGCACATTTATTTTTTTTAACTCCAAAAACATATTTCTTTCTCTGGATCAAGTGCTTTAAGAAGAAGCATTGAGCCATATTGGCACTAGCCTGGACTTGGTGCAAGACTTTCACCTTAACAGCAAATGTTAATCTTTATCAGATGGATGTTGAGAATAGCATGAATCTTTGCTCTTGATGGGAACTCTTTTAATTTTATGATTCTGTAAATCTTATTTTAAAGTGTAAATACTATCAAATAGTAAGGAACATCTGCCACTGACTTACATTACAAAATTTGACTTCTATAATTCCTTTTCTCAGGCCAGCCTTGGAAAAGTGTATGGTCGGTCAGTCTGTGCAAAATGCAGTACCTACACTATGATCTTCAGATGCTATGTCTGCAAGTCATAGGCTTTTTCCTCGTTTCTGAACAAAAAGAGCTGGTGTGACCTTTATGACAATCATATTCATATCTTCATAGAATTTATTAAGACTTTGCTCCATATTTCTGTCCAATCTGAGCTATGACTGGCAGGCATACACGAAAAGGCTTTGTGAGAGGTTGTAGAGTCTGGGAGAGCAACGTTAGATGTTAACAATCAAAAGGTAGGAAATGAGGTCTTCTGGTACCTATTCTCATAAATGGCAATTAATAAATCCAGATGGCAAATAACCTGGGAAGAAACATTTCAAAATATTCCAATGGACTCCATGAACTCATTAATAATGAGGGTGAAAAATGCCTGTGATAATTCCGAAGATTTTGTCTTGGATGCTTATAGAATTCAGTCTTGACCAATTGTATCAGGCTTGAAAGGCCTCTGGAGCAGGGGTCTCCAACCTTGGCAACTTT
>WNWU01000030.1:8588472-8608646 GCA_012654045.1 Ptyas mucosa | reverse complement strand
AAAGAAAGAAAGAAAGAAAGAAAGAAAGAAAGAAAGAAAGAAAGAAAGAAAGAAAGAAAGAAAGAAGAGGTAATAAAATAAGAATTGAGAATGATCAATTTCCTTCTTCATTTATATCTGTTGTTTAGAACCTGGGAGCTTCCAAATATATTGTAGGACTTTCCAGCCAGACATAGACCAACCACATTGGAGGATAAAAGGTGGAAGAAAGTTCTTTGAAATATTTCTGTCCAAACTTTCTATTTTAGAAGTTGATCAATGTAATTTACAAATACATTTTTAGAAAGAAAGCAGACCATAATAATAGAGAGTGTAAAAGGAATGAGGACCACAGATAAATCATGTATTAAGAGCATTCAGATTGAGCATACATAGCTCTTTGGGTACCATTAAGAAGAAAGTAAAATTATGTCTCTAAAACCAGGAGATCAAATGCTAATGCCACTGAGCAGATTTTTCTATGTTTTAGAGACAAATGCACCTAAAAACATGGAAGTAAGCCTCTTGATCATAGAGGTTTACCATTGATCATAGAAATGGTCACATTCAAATGAGAAGAAACAATCTCTGATATTGTGTTATTAGATAATTTGTGGAATGGAGACAGAAAAATGTATGGGGTCATAAAAAATATTTAAGTAGGTTTAAGAATTTACCATCTCAAAGAGCAGCTCAATGATTTGATATTTTCAGTCTAGATTAAGCAGTGATGGAGCTCCAGTAGAAAATGTTTGAAATGATATGACATCTTCCTATGCAACGTTTGATCTGCCATCAGTATTCTTCAGTGAACAAAGATTTTTCCATATCGCCATAAAACTAGTTTGTACAGTCTTAGACTTTCTACTGTGTGCGATTCTTGTGGTGGAGTTATGGAAGAAGAAACTAAAAAAAGGAAGTTTCCTCATAAGTCTGCTAGACCAAGTATTAGAAAATAGTTTTTTTCTCCTGATTGTTGTTGCATAACTCCCCACCATATCTGTAAAATAGCTATTACCCCACCATATAGTTGGAGAAAAGAAAAAGAACAAATTTTATTCATGCACAGTTCAACTTTGCAATGTATTTTATGACTGAAAGATGTATACATAAAATATTTGTTATATAAACTGATTCATCCTTATAATGCCCCTGAGGCTGAAATTCACAATCCCTGCCTTAAAAAAGAATTACAATAATGTCAAGATGTGAGTTGCCAAGCATTCCACAGCAATGATATAGAAAAACTTGCTCTAGGTTTACTAGGAACAAAAATGGTTGACACTGATACTAAACATTAAAGGAAAATATATTTCAAAAAATGGAAATGTGGTACAAGATTCCTTTGCTGATGTAGCATCATATTTGATGATGAATCATCAGCAATTTCTCATAAATAGTCTGTTTCTACCCTAATTATGAATTTGAATCCCATCAATATTCCCCAGAAACATTTTTAAATGTAGAAGCTCTGTTCCCTATAGTCATATTAATGGATATGTGTTGTAGTAAAGTATTTGTTACCGTAGTTTAAATTCATTTTATTGCCATCTAAGACTTTCTATGAATAACGGTTGGAATCTTCATACAGTGAATCTCTTCATTTCCCATTGCAAAACAGCAAGTGTAAAAAATAGACTCAAAACAGGCCCACCTTGATTCTACATGGCATAAGAGAGAACAGATAGAAATTCTATCAGGCCTTCGTGATTCTGTTATTATACCCTATAATAATAGAATTCTAATAATCCTTGTAGCATCTTTTTCCTAGCCTGATGTACCTTGAAGCCCAGACAGCTCAGTTTTGCTTCCTTTCTTAGGAATAACAACAGTAGTAATAATTCAATACTTCTGGATAGCACCAAGCTGGAGTTCCCTATGTAGTCCATGATTGTGATAAGAAAAAGATATCATTTTTAATTTAGAACTTTCTTATGTATTGTGTGTTATGTCTGCTATTCTTTTCCTAGCATAGAAAAAGTGAAAGAGGAAAAAGATAACCTAGTTAGAATGATTGCCAAAAAGATAATAGTGTGATGCAGTGGTGAAATCCAATTTTTTTTTTACTACCAGTTCTGTGGGTGTTGCTTGGTGGGTGTGGTGTGGCTTGGTGGGCATGGGAGGGGAAGGATACTGAAAAATCCCCATTCCCTCCCCACTCCTGGAGGAAGGATATTGCAAAATCTCCATTCCCAGCCCACACTGGGTCCAGCCAGTTCTCTGAACAACTCAAAATTTCCGCTACAAGTTCTCCAGAACCTGTCAGAAGCTGCTGGATTTCTCCCCTGGTGTGATGGTTGCATGTGATGGGCTACAATCATTCTATGAATGATCACTGGATCCCAAGTATTCAGCAACCATCACAGTTCCTTCAACTTGTACTACCGGTACTGTTTTGGTTTGCTGGATATTTTCTGTAGTGTGTTACAGAATAAACATGACATAGCTAGTCTGCTTGTCAAAAGGAAAGAATAACACTTTTGATTTTGAGAATAGCATGTGCCATTTTAGGAAGAGGTGGAACACTGTAATTTTGGCCTTGCACACAACTTAAGAAGCTCATTTACAATTCCTAGACCTGCTGTAATGAAGCTCCCTTGAGAGCATAGTGTATTTTCTGGTACAAGAAGTCATGTCGGTACATAGCTAGGATGATTTAATATGATAACATGTTTCTGTTCCACACCCTCACACCCGAAATAATTATGTACAGGAACAGCATTTGTGTGGCTCCATGTTATTTTGGATTTCTTTTATTCATTCCATTAATGAGGAAATGTGAGGCAAAATGTAATTGATATAATAGAATATATTTTCTGTTTAGAAACAAGAAACATATAAAATGAATAGAATTCTGTAATAAGGGGGTTAGCAATTAAGAAAATAAGGTTTGTTGATACTTAACTTATGTAGAAATATTCAAATAAAGTAATTTTACCTTAGCATTCACATAGTTCCCACTCCAAAGTGGTAGCAAGTCATGTCGCTGATTTTTTGATCATCCACCCCTGAAATTTATCAATAGTCAACAAAGCTTCTATACCTGCTATAGATATTAAACTCCTGATGAAAGGATAAGAGGAGGTTGGAGTCAAGGGATCCTTTGCACAGCTCCATCTTACATATGTGCTTATTATGGGTATTTCTGGTTCAGGAGTTTTTAGTGATAGTATGTTCTGTCCCCATCTCCCACACGCACAAACACCCACCCCAAAGGGTTAAATAATTGTTTCAAAACAGTCAAAGGTTTGTTATCAAAACTTGGCAGCAACACAGCAGCTGCCTGCCAAGAGCTTTTACTCCAAGAAGGAGGGGTTGTTCCTCCACCAGATAACACCAAAATACAGACAGTTTGAAGTAGTCCAGTAACAGAAATCCACAACAGATGAGGCGTTGTTTGTCCCAAAAGTGCAAGTGACTCGCCAGAGTTTTTGCTTTGTCCATCACAGAGCTGGAATGGCCATCACCCTCCCTTATATAGCCTGTGGGGTGTGGTCCAGTGACTCAGCTCAATCTCTGGCACGCCTCCTCATCTGCTGTGACCGTTTAGCACGCCGATGCTGGTGTGGATCCAGCCACAATTTGTCTCCCTCATCACTCTCCGACAGATCGGAGACACCTGGCTCCTGGCCAATCTCTTCTCCTTCGGGCGACACCTGAGGAATTGCCAGAGAGGAGGGGCTGGGAGAGGGAGGCCTGGCCGGCTCCTCTCCTTCATGTTCGGAGCCTTCTTCCTCCGATACGATGGGCTCGGGGGTCGGAGCCACAACATAGTAATTCATGCCTTTGTCACCTCACATTTGGACCATTGTGATAAGCTCTACTTCAGGGCTGTCTACTTAAAGATCACTTGGAAGATGTTCTTGATCCAGAATAGGGAAGATGAAATAGTAAAGGGTTTAGCGAATATGTCCATACTAGAGCAAGATGTTCTAAGGCAGTGTTTCTCAACCTTGGCACTTTGAAGATGTGTGGACTTCAACTCCCAGATTTCCCAAGCCAGCAAAGCTGGCTATGGAATTCTGGGAGTTGAAATCCACACATCTTCAATGTGCCAAGATTGAGAAACACTGTTCTAAGGCTTACCAATTGGCTTCCAGTTACAATTCAAGGTGATGGTCATCCTCTTTAAAGAACCTTCTCCAAGTGGAAGCTGCCTCTTTGGTGAAAGCCATCATGGGAGGTTTGCTGTAAATCCCAAGTTGTTGAGTTTGAGACTGTGTAACGTCTCACGTAGGTATAATGAGAAGAACTATGAATTGTATTATTGCTTTTGGTTTTGTTCATATTCATGCTGCATTTTAACCTAACTAATTTAATCGGAAGCATGTAAGCCATATAAAGGCATTTTGGATTAGAATGGCATACAAGTGTTAAGGAAGCAATTAAAGAACTCAATAAAAATAATTTTAGTTTATAAAAATTATGGTATAAAGTTATATAACTTTATCTTTTTTATCTATATCTTTTTTATTTATATATATAAAAGTGAAAACCACTCACAACGTAATCACGGTGATCACGTAATCTCCAGAACCATAAAGTCTGGAAACTTGAAATTTGCCATGTATATTCCTCTTGACTTCTAGGTGCTCACTAAGAAAGGATTTTTTGAAATGACCATCAGATCAATAGTATTTCTTATATTATTATTAACATGCTCTGATGCTAATTAGTTAGACGTTCTACTCCCCCTCCCAACTTGAAAATAACTCTGGAGGGAATGGGATAGCGTAGGACAGGCTTCTGTGGGGCAAGCCTGAGGAAGAGAAGGGGATAGAATAGGAGACATTTCTGTGGGGCAAGGCTGAGGGAGAGAAGGGGATAGGACAGGGAAGGATTCTGTGGGGCAAGGCTGAGGGAGAGAAGGGGATAGGATAGGGGAGAATTCTGTGGCAAGGCTGAGGGAGAGAAGGGGAGGCCAATCGTAACTACTCATTAAGTTTCAAGCTTTAAGTTTCAAGCTTTAAGCTTCAATTTATCAAGCCCCATCACATAATTTTGTAGCGAAGCATGGGTATCTATTGTATTAATATATACATGTGATATTTATTTCTATTTTGTAAAGTCTATAGAAAAGCAAGACATTTGTAAAGAAAGTAGCCAAAGAGAGCAAGGAATTGTTAAGATTAAAAAGCAGAGAAGATGTAGAACAATTTTGATAGAAATAAATATTACTTTGGAAGAGGGTGAAAAATTTTAAGCCTAAATGGCCAACCAACCAACACAGTGAACTGAACTAAAAATAAACACAGTGAAATGACCTGGGATAAATAAAAAAATTGAAGTGAGACAATGTTGGAAGGAATACTTCAGAGAGTTGAATGGCAATAGTAGTGATACATTAATGGTGTAAAAATTAATACTGTAAATGTTAATGAGTTGATAAAAATAATCATATATTTAACTCATAACTCACCCATTCAGATCCATAACTCATAACTCACCTATTCAGATTCTCTCTCAGAGGGAGATGGGCAATTAAAAAGTATGGAATATAAAAGAAAGAAAGAATGAATACTGTGAGAATGTTAAAAAATGGCAAAGTTGCAGGTGTACAGGTAGATGGAATAACCAGGTTACAATTAAAATATGGATGTGGCTTGTTTAGCATAAAATTGCTACTATTCTGATTAATAGTATCAATGCCTCATAATTTGAAGAATTGTTATAGTTCTCCTATACGAATGGAAAGTAAATTCAAAAAGTACAAGAGGATTACTTTGTTAATTTTGTCTGCAAAGGTATTTGGCTAAATCCTTAAATGTTACAAGAGGAGATAATGAACGAAATTGGGGAAGTACAGTGTCGATTTATGCTATAAAGGAAATGTTCCTCTCTGAGGAAGATGGATGGTTAAAAACAAACAAACAAACAAATACATTTTCCTAAGAAATACATGAATGTGAAAGAGAAAATTGTCTGTTAGTTTTGAGAAAATACGTAAGAAATTGAGTTTGATTTCATTACAGAGTGTCTTCAGTGTTGAAGGTTACTTGCTAAGAAAGTATGCAATAGAAGTAAATGATTTGTTTATTTAATTGAATGTGCAGCAAATCAGTCAGAGTAAGACATGGATGTGTGATGCCCTTTGGTTACTTAATGTATGAATTCAGTATACGAAGGAAGAATGAATGAGTTGGAAGAAAGGACAAGACCAATCAAGTCATGATTCAATAGAGCTGATGTTCTAATGAATAAGAAATATAAGAGTAAAGTACAAAAAGTAGTATATAAATCAGGGTCTATATCCATTGTGGATTTAAGATAATATGAGGATAGAAAGATCGGAAGAGGTATAGTGAATGATTTTGTGTAGATTTATTTGCAGGACTACTTTTCCCAGAGGGTATCCACCAGGTCAAATGTGGTAAGGCACTCCATGTCTCTTCTCTCAAATGTTATCATCTAGTGAGATCTAGAGAGTGTGTCTTTTCCATAACAACTCATAAGATGTGGAACACCCTTCCCCCTAGAACAGTGATGGCTAACCTTTTTGCCATCGCATGCCAGGAGCAAGAGGAGTGTGGGGGGGAGGGTCGTGTATGTGCGTGCCCATACCTATAATTTTATGCACCCCGCTCCCATGCATGTGCGTGTGACCCCCCATGCTCCCCCCACTCCTGCCACGCAATGGCCTGGTGGGCCCGGTAGGCCCGTTTCTCTCTCTCCCCAGGCTCCAGACGCTTTCTAGGAGCCTGGAGAGGGTGAAAACGGCCTTCCCCACCCCCCTGGAGGCCCTCCTTAGGCCAGAAATGGCCCATTTGCCAACTTCCGGTGGGACCAGAAGGCCTGTTTTTTGCTCTCCTGAGGCTGCAGAGCCTTTCTAAGAGCCTGGGGAGGACAAAAATGCCCCCCCACCCGAGGTCTTCCGGAGCCGCAAACGGGCCATTTCCTGCCTCTGGAGGGCCTCTGGGGGGCAGAAGCCATTTTTGCCCTCCCCCCGCTCTTCCCCCCCCCCCCCCCCCCCCCCCCCCCCCCCGAGGCTCTCCAGAGGCAGGAAACAGACTGTTTCCCTACTTCCGTGGGCCCAGAAAGCCCGAAAATCAACTGGTCGGCGCACGCATGCACACTGGACCTGAGCTCATGTGCCCACTGATATGGCTACGCATGCCACTTGTGGCACGTGTGCCATAGGATCGCCATCATGGCCCTAGACTCTGGCAGTCTCTCCCCCCCACCTTTTTAATGTTTCAAAAGATCATAAAAAGATAATTCTTCCAAATGTTGGGAAAAGGAGTACAGAAAAGTTTGGAGTACAGAAAGTCTACCTGTTGACATATTGGAAAATGCTGGTTGAGCACCAATTTCTGGTTTACCTTCTTAAAAAAAAATTATTGTATTTATTATTGTTGTGAGTCACCCAGAGTTGTGGTACATAAGATAGGCAGCCATGTAATTGTTATAAACAAACAAACAAACTAAATTTAGTTATGTTTTCTTTTTTAATCACATATCTTTGAATTCTTTGACAGGCTGTTTTTTTTACTCTATTTCTGAGCTCTGCATAATGTTGTTTACCCAGAAAGGGTATCATATGATGGATATGTATGTAAGTATGGTCTTTATAATAATTGCACATGTATCTTTTCCAGTCCTTATAGATCCACCCAGGAAGGAAAATGTATATGGAAAAATATAAAGCAAAGGTGACAGAATGCACAATTTCTATCTCCTTTCTTATTGTAATAATTCCATTGCAACCTCTGTTTCTTTTCCTCTGCACCCCTCATTGCTTGCAAGTTCTTATCTTCAGCATTTGTGTTTAGATTCATTGCTTATAGCTGTAGTTCAGCATTACTTTCCAAACAGTCACCTAACCAGCAACATTTGGTTTAATATGTTAAGCAAATCCAGTCGGTATGGTTAGTTAGTTACAATGGCTCATTGTATCATAAAAACTCAGTAAGGTAGTTGGGTTAATTTCATAAATTATGTGTAAAGTTTACTGTGCATAAGGTTGTAACATGATTACGCCTTGTGTCAGGTGCGACTGATGTGCAATTCTTTACTCTTTTACTTTAATGGGTAAGTTCCATAAATTTCAGTAGGACTTCTGAGAATACATGTGCATGTTTGCATAGTTAGAATTCAATTTGGTGCCTCCAAGTCAGTGGGCACGTTATCACTATCTATATGGAAATTCTTCATACAGTGCTAGTTGCACATACGGTGTATGGAAACTAACATTTCATTCGGAACTGTTTGCAAATTTATACATAGTACCTTTACAGTTAATAGCAGTGGCTTCTATTTATGGCCTTTTCTGAGCTTCTGTGTAGGCAGTATTAGTGTGTTATACATACAGCTCTTTCACCCTGCAGTAGAGGTTTGTTTTGAAAATAAATAAATAAATAAAGGAATTATATTGACTAAAATGGCATTTTCAGGTGAGGAAGGAATGAGAAAAGACTTTTCTGTGTCATCCACTCATATAAGCTGCTTCTTCCATAAACCAAAACATCAGAGCAATATGAGAGGAAGAATTAATGAAAAGACATGATTAATTCCAAATCCTTTCCCAAAGACAGGAATGATACCATGCAATTGGAATAATGAACAGATATTTTAGCAAATGGAACCAAATTTGCTTTTACGCACCAAAGGAATGCTAAAATTTTGTTTCTTCTGAAACAAAAACACCTAATAAAGAAGTCACTGTATCTTCTCCCTGTTTTTCAGAATTCCATCTTTCCACAAACGCATCCGGATGGAATGCAGGAGAAAGATGACAAATGAGTTGTATGTGCTCAGATTAACAGGTATTATCACAAGACTGCGCACAAATGTTGGGTCTTAACTTCAGAACAGAAGGAATGAGGATGGAGACAGTTTATAACACTAACCTGTATTTTAGGTTTAATATGTTTGTAGTCTCTGTACATTTCAAAAGTTGGAGAGTCAGAGACATGCCAGGACCATGTTTGAATCTGGTTTCATCTTTTCTTTGATACAGAAACTGCTAAATATTATATTCTGCCAGTTAATGCAGTCACTGAAAATCTGTCTTCACCATATGTGTTCTGTATAGCTGAGGTTTTAAAGCCTCATTTGATGGATATAAAATTCTGGCTTTGCTGTCCAGAAGATCTAGCTATCTCATTTACTGTATGCTTAAACCGACAGAAACCTACAATTTTCTAATCTCTATCTTTATATTAATTGGTATGGTTTAAACTGTTGAAAAGAAGGAAGAAATCTTGAAATAGCTGCTATTATTCAGATATTTTTGTTGGGAAGAAAAAAAAATCCTAAACTGAAAATAAACACCAGGTTCTCTGTCCCATTATATTTTCATAGAGTGCTTCAATTGGAGGGAAATATTGCCTGGAACAAACATAAGGATACATAAAGTTATTGTATTCTTATGTTTATGGAGAATTTATGGAGAAAAACACAAGATTTCTTTACATTTAAATATGTAAAAATTTTAAAAGACTGATTGAGAATCTATCTCGATCATAATCTTCCAAATATATCATCATCACATTAGTAATCTCCACCTCAATAGAGATTTAAGTTACTAATTATATTGAGGCAACTTTAAAAAAATTTATATCTATTTAAGATATTCTTTTGTGTATGATGTAATTTGCATATAGTTCCGAGTATTCTCAGCTCCTCAATTCCTTTGAGTTACTTTCAAAGTGGTTCAAATATTCTATGTCTATGCTCCACCGATGATTTCCTCATATCACATAGCAAAATAATTTGTGGCACCTTCAAAGCCAACAGGTACAGTCTGGTACAAGTTGTTATGAATGGAAAATCGCTGCTCAGGTGTTCTCCTTTAGCAAGTTTTGGAGAGAGAGAGAGAGAGAAGTAAATAGACAGCTCTCTTGAGGGGTATGCAAAAAAGTGATGTGTTGACTATATTGAAGCTTAAACATTTGCAAAACAAGCCCATTTACCATGTCTGTAATTAATGGAAGCAGAAATACCTTGGTATGATAGTGTTGAATTAATTTGAAGGCTGCACTATGTGATAAATGCAATTCATGGCAGCCATGGCAAAGTGTAGGTTCATGGCAATTTAAAGCTCGTGTCCAGTGATGATAGCAAATGTATTACCATAGGCCGGATTTCGGCTAGATTTCCCGAGCACCATTAAGTGTGGTAAACCATTGTAACCAAAAGTAGTCCTCTGTGGAAGACATGCAGTGCCGCTCTCTGTTGGTTTAGTGGGCCTTAACAGGGTTGAAATGTATTGTTGCCCTTTCTTACCTTGGTTCTGCAGATGTTATGAACTAAAATGATCACACCGATTCTACCTGAGGCAGTTATTTCACAGTTTCCTTCCGCACTGGGAAATCATGTGTGAACCAGAAGAATAAAACACCAGGAAAGCAAGGCCTCTCAAATTGTCACAAGAAAGAAGTTAGTTTATAATCCCAATATGGCTGACATGGGAACACTTCCTGTCTCAAAACAGGAGGATTAAATTCAGACTGGAAAACATCTTTGCAGCTGCCAGAAAAATGGCATGTTTTGCTATCACATATTTAAAAAAAACAATAACCCAGAATGTTTGTTCTGGAATAATGAGCTACATTGCATACTTGTTCAAAAAATAATTATGTCATCACCAATAATAAGAGATAGTATCAAAGACCAAATCAAGAACTAGTTCACAGTACCTTTGAGCATCAGATTTTTAGAGCTTTACGCAAGTGGCTTTTAGAATTTTTCCACCACTTTTATGGACAGAAAAATTGATATTTTTCTGAATTTTTCCTGGCAGGTCTTTGCAATTCTTCATCATTTTCTCAAAGGCAGGCTTAGCAGTAACAATAAGGCTACTTATGAAAAGCCCAATGGGAGCAAATGTGTCATTGCTTTTTGCCTTGGAGGTTTAATTGAAGTATGGGAATCCAGAGAAGCTGTAGATCATTGTACAGGTTACTGTGAAATGAAGGTTAGGATAATCATGCCATTTGGATACCTAAAATTAATAGGTGCAACATCATAGCACTGCTCCCATGGAATTTTCTCTAAATTATTTTTCTTTGAGAGCATTTCTGAAGAAAATTCTCTTTCATCCAATTTTATGAGAATTGATTGGGGGGGGGGGAACCTGACAGAAATTGTGTCACTGTTTCATTCCAGACAAGTTTAGCTCTTGTCCAAATGATATTCACTGGTATGGATTTATTATTAAGCCACTGGAGTAATACGTTCAAACAGAGTTCCAACTATAGAAATCTAACCAAGTTTTAATGGAGCAAAGTAGATTGCTCCTATGGCAGATTGCTATTACCTACTAGCTCTCCTAGGGAAATGAGCCTGGTGAATTCATGCAAAACAGTCTCAGGGAACTAGATGTTCCTATCTTGCCCAGCTTTATAATTTATTATCACTTTTTATTGTATTCATAATTTGGAAGTCAGGCAAAGCAGAAATAAAATAATTTGGGTAATGACCAGTGGCCCGTTGCACTTTGGTCACAAAGGTACAATCTCCCTTGCCTTAACTTGGGGGATATATTGGCCAGTGGGAGGCTTCCCATCATTTTCTTAAGTGGGATAATAAACAGGGAGAGAACAATTCAGGATAAAAGCCCCATTGTTTTCCTTTCAGGCCTTTTCTTTTCAGAAGGCAGCCTAAGGGTTGAAGCAATTTAGTTGCCTGACCTGCATCCTTTCTCTGCAGTGTGCAGTTCTTTTGTTTAACATTAGTGGTGTGGGCAAACAGCATTCAGAGCTGTGTGGAGCTTATCAGCCTGTGTTCAGTCAACCAGAACCCCCATTCTGTATATCTTAAGAAGGGCCACGTTTAATGTTTCACAGTAGGTGCTTTGGCATTCCCCCCCCCCAAATAAAATAAAATAAAAATGACTTGTTTATCAGATAAACTCTGTCCTTGCACTGACACACAGTGGCTCTTCAGCAATATGCTTGCCTGTATAAGAAGCGGAAAACAAGGCATATGTGCAGCACAGAATAAGCAAAGTCAAGATATAGAATATGGTCCCATGGCCACTTGGTAATATCGTGCCAAGGGTAGAATATAATAAAACAGCAGAATGCGGGAATGTCTTCAATGGAAGGGGAAGAGACAAAAAAAGTTTTCAGCTTTTTCTAGAAGTTTGTGCATTCCGTTAATCGGTGAGGACTGGCTGAAATGAACATTGCCCCCTTTTTTCACAAAACAGGCAATCCAGTACCGATAAAAGGGGTGCAGAGAAGTTGGTCTGCAACTAAAAAAGAATAAATCAGAACCCAGGCAAAATTGTTCATGCAAACCAAACCATGGGAGGAAGTGTATTAATTGAGACAGTGAATTAGGCATTGTCTTCAGGGTTGCTTTGGTATATGCAGTGACCTCTGATGCATGGGGGCAAAGAGACTATTTTTGCTGCCAGAGCATTAGTGCATGGTATCATTGCTTGACTTAAATTAACTCTGAATGTAATCACTGATGTGTATGTGCCTCAAAGCCAGCCTAAGCTGAAGGCTGTAGTCTCAGTTCTATTGTATTCAAGGCACTCCACTCAGAGTTGTTATATATATATATATATATATATATATATATATATATATATATATATAATACACACACACACACACACGCACAAACATCGATATGTATAGGTGCAATCTTAGATATACACACACATGCATGTGAACATATTAACAATGTAATATTGGATTGACCATAAGGAAAAATAGAAGGGGAAACCCTAGAAAATTATAATACAATCAAAGGAAAAAATAATGAGATTAAAGTCCTTTTCCCTATGCCTGCCTGCCTGCCTGTTTCTCTCTCTCTCTCTCTCTCTCCCTCCCTCCTACCCAATTCTAATATCAAGTAACAATGCAGATTGATAATGTTGCAGATCAGCTGTAATGTTCATCTTCCTCTATTGGAGGGGTTCCTACTCTTTTTGCCATCACATCTCCCTTTATTGAATTCTAAATGTACACGCCTCCTCTAAAAACACAAACACCGAAATGAATACAAATGAACAATTAAAAGAAATATGGTGAAACTTTAGAAAAGGTGGATTTAGTGTAACAATGCAACTGAAAGGGTCTTTATACCTGCCCTGGACTCTTATCTGCATATATATATATATACATGTGTGTGTGCATGTGTATGCCATTATTATTTTTATAAATAACTCAAGGCAGTGAACATACCTAATACTCCTTCCTCCTCCTATTTTCCCTACAAAAAAACAACCTTGTGAGATAGGCTGGACTGAGAAAGAGTAAATCATCCACCTGGCTTTCATGCCTAAAGCGGGACTAGAACTCACATTCTTCTACTTTCTAGCCTGGGGCCTTAACCACTAAAGCAAAATTAACAATTTACAAAAATAAAAAATGTTGATTAAAATTGATTTAAAAATTGAAATAAAATCTATCAAATTAAAATTAATTAATTTTTAAAAATTAATAACAATCTTGCTAATTTTGTCCCTGAATGTGGCAACAACAGGGCAAGTCTAGACAAGTTAAATGTTCCAGGACAAGTTAAATGTTCCAACTCCTAAACCTGATCTCCAAACGGAAGAACTTCCTTTGTGTGGGGCAAAGATGGGTAGCCCAGAAATTTAATAAAGGAAAATAAAAGGAAGAGATTTTTGGAATTCCAAATGATCTTGACTGCTTTTTCCCTAAATGTTACAGGGCTCACAGAGAGCAGGTGACACATTTTAATGAGTCGTAGAAGTCACTCAGAGTATTAAATTAGAAAACAAAATAAACACATTTTTAAACACTAAATTATGAGTTGCCAGCAACTTAAGTGTCACAGGGATGGAATATTTTCATCTTGATCATCAAGCATCTTATTGCAGTTGCCTATCCACGGTGTTCGAATTTCATGCTGCTAATGCCACTTTAACAGCTTTGGGTTAGAGTACTTTGTACTCATTCAGTCCCACCTTAAGCATTTATGGGCTCTTAAAGAGAGCAAATTTAACATAAATGCTAAATATACTGGGTCAGATGAGCTGCACTGATTTAAACAGAAAAGTCTTTAATGTGGATGTTTCTGCAGCAAGTAGTGAGGGCGAGGAGATATTTTCAGCACTTGCTGTTGGGTATGATCTTAACAGATAAGGCAAGGGATTAAAATCAAATGTAGGAATTATAGTGAATAAATTCATACAGTAATTTCATGCATACTGATAAGATCACTGTGATTTGAAGGCGCTAGAATAAGTAGAATCAACCGTGGGTGAAAGGTAGCTGAATAATTAATATTTCTAAACAGTAATCATCATTGCTTTGTTTTTGTTTGTTGAGTAAATTAATTTAGGAGTCTTTCTGCTAAAATTAAAGATCTTAAGAGCCATTGTTTTCTTTTTCATTAAAATAAATGTGTGTTTGTGCATTTGAGTGTGAGGGTATGTGTGCGGCGGTATGGACACCTATATATGACAAGGGAAGAAGAATTTTATAGGTAAAGAAGAAACCAGTATGGCCTGACGTTTTATGGTTATAATTAATTTGCAGTCCAGATATGTGCAAATTCTTCTAAATGCCACAACACAGACCATTATCTGGCAATCCGAATAGCACCATCGTTCCTGACCTTCAGGAAAGCCATTAAATTGGAGCTATTCAGAAGGGCCTAACATCTCAATGTAAGCCTGAAGAGTTAAGTGATGCATTGGCTTTAATGAATTTATTGTTTTGGTATTGTTGAGTTTCCCTGCTTTGGTTGTTATGGTTTCAGCTTTTCTTGGGCAATCAGCATGAGTCCTTGTGGAATGTGATGGTATTAAAATCAGGTAATAGTAAATAAATGATTTATAAGTGCATCACATCCACTTCGGAAGATAATGTGTACTCTACCCCCACTATTTTTCTGTGCCAGGTACATAATTGTCACTGGGAGCTTTCTCAGCTACAGACTTGTTCCCTCACAACAAACCAGCTATACCCGGGTTGATTTGGAGCACAGCCTATGTAGAAGTAGTGGGAAATAAGTCCTTTTCAACTGACAGTGTCATTAGATTGTAAATGAATGACTGTAGTTCAGAAGAACCTCTGTGCTAACTTGGGTCCCATGTTGTGAGCAAGAAGTATGTGCATTTGTGTGTTTATCTCTGTGCGTGTTCATCTGTCTATGTGATTTCAGTTCCCCTAATTGCAGATGTTGCTTTACAATACCATATATAAAGGATATAATTTGTGAGATAAAATCTTGGATTTCATTTGCCTTTCCTATTTTCCACCTTCTCAATTATTCAGGCTCTATGCAAAACTTTATTCTGATTTCACCTCATTTAAGGTAAAAATGAGCCTTGTATACTGATATACATTATTTATTTGTAAGTATTTTTCATAAAAAGTAACCCTAAGACAAAGTGCAATAAAGCAAAGTAATAAAAGCATGCCCAATGACCAAAGTTTGAACCAAGAAATAATGGCATGGCAACAATGGCAAAAAGCTTCTGAATGAGACAGCAGCATAGTTTCAACAAAACTCCCCCCCACAAGATTAGCATGAATGAATAAGGGGAAATCCTTGATATGCTGGAAGTGCAGAGAGACCGCTGGGAATTACTACCACATGTGGTGGGAATGCCCAAAGGCACAAAAATTTTGGAATTTACTAAAGAACTGGCTGGAAGAAATTTTGTCAACAAATATAGAAGTCAAACCGGAATTTTTCTCACTGGGAATTATAGAAAGAAAATATAAGAAAGATACAAATTATTTATTACTGCATATACTCACAGCGGCACAAATAGCCTTTGCTCAAAAATGGAAAGAGAAAGATATTCCAACTGAAGAGGAAATATTACTGAAAATCTTTAACTGCGCAGAAATGGACAGACTCACTTTGGAACTCAAGGATAAAAGCGAAACTAAATCTGGGAACAATTTTACGATTGGATAGATAACAAGAGGGTAGCCAAGACAAACGTATAGTGTTAGAACAAAAATATTGATGTTATTATAGATAAATGTTTGTTTAAGAACTATATGTTTATATGAGTACTAATATTATTGTAAAGTGATGGAACATTTTGAAACCAATGATGTCATATCTATGTCCAATGTTTTTTTTTTAATTTTGTATTATTAATAAAAAACTTTTTAAAAATTAAAAAAAACTGGTCAAAAAGGAAGCAGATATTTCACTGATGCTGAAAGCAAACTAGAATCTGTTCCAACAGGATAGGGTAGGGGCGGGTGGGCAGGGTCAGTTGATCATCGGAACTACCGGTTCCCCTGAACTGGTCTGAACCAGCAGCAGGCCACCATTGGTCCTTGCTAAGTTTCTGACCCATAAACCACTGGGGTCTCCTGTCTTTCTTGTCTGGTTGTTTGCTAGGCAGCATCTCTTCCCATTTCCCAAGGTCACCTGCATATTCCATTACAGAAAAATAGTGAAAATTTCTTCTTGTTTCCTAAGGGTAGAGATTTCTAACATCATACAGTAGGGAAGCAGAGGAAACTACTTGCAGGGGGAAAAAATGAAACTAAAAAAGAAGTGATGTGATTAAAGAAAGCATATGGAAACTTTGCACTTTGCCCAGAGACACAGAAGGTTGCAAATAAATAGATATCCAGTACGACATGGATGACAACTATGACATGTTAGTGTTCTGGCAAACATTGTCATTTGACTAAAAATATCATAGAATCATAGGGCTGGAAGGGAGCTTGGAGGTCTTCTAGTCCAACCCCTTGCCCAAGGCAGGAATTCTTATACCATCCCAGACAAATGGTTGACTTTTTTTTTTCTCCTTGAAAATCTTCAGTGAAAGTGCACCCACAACTCCAGGAGGCAAGCTATTCCATTGTTTAATTGCTCTCACTGTCAGGAAATTTCTCCTTAGTTCCAGGTAGGATCTCTCTTTAATGAGCTTCCAACCATTACTGGTACTTTGGAGAATAAGTCAATCTTCTCTTCTCTGTGACAGCCCCTCAATTACTGGCTATGTCATCCCTAACCTTCTCTTTGTTAGTCTAGACATGTCTAGTTCAGTGCTGGAGTTTCCAAACTTTCTACTACCGGTTCTGTGGCTTGGTAGACGTGGCATGGCTTGGTGGGCGTGGTAGGGGAAGGATACTGTAAAATCTCCATTCCCACCCTACTTTGGGGAAAGGATACTGCAAAATCCCCATTTCCTCCCGATCAGCTGGGACTTGGGAGGCAGAGAATAGATGGGGGTGGGGCCAGTCAGAATTTTTACTACCGGTTCTCCAAACTACTCAAAGTTTCTGCTACTGGTTCTCCAGAACTGGTCAGAACCTGCTGAAGCTCACATCTGATCTAGTTCCCTTAGCTGTTCATTGTATGATTTAGCCTCCAGATCCTTTATCATTTTTTTTTTGTTCTTCTCTACACTCTTTCTAGGACCTCCACTTTTTTTTTTGTATTATGGCAACCAGAACTAGACACAGTATTCCAAGTGTGGCCTTACTAGTGCAATATAAAGCATAGTAACACTTCACGTGACCTTGATCCGTCTCTCTTTTGATGCTGCCTAGGACTGCATTGGCTTTTCTGGCAGCTGCAGCACTTCGTGGATTCATACTTATGTAGTGGCTTGCCACAACACTAGGACACTTAGATACCTCTCGCAGGAACTACTGTTGAGCCATGTACTGCTTATTTTGTATATGTGCATTTGTTTTTTTTCTGCCTAAGTCTAGAACTTTACTTTTCTCACCATTGAATTGCATCTTGTTGGATAGGGCCCAATGCTTAAGTCTGTTAAGAACCTTCTAAATCTTGAGTCTGTCTTCCAAGGTGTTAGCAATTCCCTCAACTTGGTGTTGTCTGCAAATTTGATGAGTGCCTCTTCAATCCTCTCATTTAGACCATTTATGAAGATGTTGAAAAGCACTATGCCCAAGACAGAACCTTGAGTACCCCACCACATGATTCCCTCCATGTAGATGTATTTCCATTGAGGACCACACACTGTGATAGTCCAGTCTATCTCCCATTGTTCTATCTTACCAAGAAGTAGACTACAGTCTTCTTTATCAAACGCCTTACTGAAGTCTAGATATGCTACATCTACAGCCTTTCCTTCCTCTACTAATTTAGTACTTTATCAAAGAAGGCAATAAGTGTTCTTTGGCATGATTTGGCTTTAACAAAACCATGCTAGCTATTGAGACATTTTTGTTCCCAGAAATTGTTCACTATATTTTATAGGAAAGACTATTCAGTATTCAATACTGTATTGATGTTGTTTTGAAGGAGAAAAATAACATGCCTTATAACAAAAGTGTTAAAGGGTTGATTTTGCTTTAAGAGTGTCAAATCAAATTTACGCCAATATTTGAATCTCAATGGCATTCCAATTTAGAATGTTTCTTCCTCTCCTTAACAATGATATTCCTATTTTATAAAATTGATAAGGTAGAATCCATTAAGAAAGGGTTGATAATTTCAAAAAGCCCCCACTCTGCCCTAACCCCACTCCATTTAAAAACCTATCAATCTCTATAGCAATGCATCAATCCATCCATCCATCCATCCAGAATTTCTTCCTCATTCTACCTATCCTGGAATAATTTGTAGGCTTGACAAAACGTCTCAAATGCCCAACAGAATAAAGACATTTGATTTATCCCTTAAATTCATGAGCCTTCCCTTACTGACATCTTAACTCTGTCGTGATAGCATTGTGGCATGATAGCAGTGTTCCAATATTTGAGGGGCTGCCACAAAGAAGAGGGAGTCAACCTATTTTCCAAAGCACCAGAAAGCCTGACAAAAAACAATGAAAGGAGACTAATCAAGAAGATAACCAACCTAGAACTAAGGAGAAATTTCCTGACAGTGGGAATAATTAACCAGCCTTCAGAAGCTGTGAGTGCTGCATCATTGGAGCCTTTTATGAAAAGACTGGACAGCCATTTGTCTGAAATAGTATAAGTCTACTGCTTGAACAAGGGGTTGGACTAGAGGACCTCCAAGGTCCCTTCCAATTCTGTTTTTCTGAATCCATGGGCTAAGCCAACTTTCAGCTCATCCTTGAGCATTTTCCTCTTGCCTGAGGCATCTAGGTTGATTGCCACGTTGCTCAGTTGTTTTTCCTAACACAAAATGCCCTGTGTGATATGGGCTGAATATATTGGCCTTTCCTTCTGCTGGGTTGGTTGTCTTTAGATACAGAAAGGAAGGATTGGTGGGGGAGGAACAGGGAGGGGAAAGTGGGAACCCTAAAGCTTGGAAGGGGAGGGAAGGCAAAGGGGAGTGTTTTTAGCATTTTCATCTAAACATGTGTCCCCCTCGCTCTGTGACATGGTTGCTCCAGTGTTGCCATGGTGAGGATTTCTAATCATCCCTACACATGACGGGCTCCTATTTATCTGCACTCCCTTGGGTGTAAATTTCCAGGCTTTAAAAAAAAAAGAAAAAGAAAAAAAAAGACATCCACGTGAGCATATCATCCTTCGTGCAGATGTTTCACTGCTTTAGAATACCAGGCAGCTGCTTGTGCCACTGTCGACAGCTAATTGGAGACTGCATCGCAGGAACAGAGGCGTAATTATGGCATAAATACACATCCTCTGGTGCATCATTGTATCTCTATTAACAGAAAATTTTAAACAGTGTTCAGAGTGTAATTAGTGTAGTTGATAAAGTTGTAAAACATGTAAATAAGGGAAATAGCAGGTACATAGCCAATCCACTACCCAGCGCTAGGGGATGCAGATTATTGCCTATTTAGAAATAATTAGCAAAGCTGCATTAGTAAAGCCGGTGTCCAAGAGAAGCAATGCAAACATTTATTCTGGGAACAGCTCTTTCTGTGCTAGCCATGAAAATCTACTAATATTGGTAATTTAGCCCTCATTACCAGAGGATAAAGCATGAAAAGAGCTCAGACATGAAATATGACAAGTAATATTAATTTTTATTCCAGAGGAAAGGATGCTTCCTCGGGTTGCATGCTGATTTCTCGGCAGGGTCTCGGCAGTGAGTGTGGAAGAGACAGTGGGCTGCTGAGTAGCAGAGAATGAAGGAAGCCGAGTTGACTCCCTGCTGGAAATTTATACCCAGGGGTGGTGGGGGAGGAGGCTAAGACGGTGGCTGATGAGGCAAGCATGCTGCGGTTAGTGCCCAGTCAAAGCGCAGGTCACAGTTCATTGCAGGAGCTCAAGCGTGAAACTTTTGTCCTTATAGACTTGGGCTTTAATTTCACATTGCCCCATCTCTCAGGCCCCATCTCTCTCTCTCTCTCTCTCTCTCTCTCTCTCTCTCTCTCT
>WNWU01000030.1:8562005-8577974 GCA_012654045.1 Ptyas mucosa | reverse complement strand
AGCCACAAACAATTGGCCATGGTGAAAAGCCAGGTAATTTTCAAAAGCAGTCCTTGGAATGTTAATATTTTGAACAATACAAAATGTTTGGTCTTGTCCAGTCTTGTGGCAGGCAGTAAATCTCCCTTTTGAGCCTCCTTTTTCACAAAAATATCCACGGTAGCCCCGTATGTTCATTAAATGTACTTGACTTCGCTTGTAGCAGTATCTTGGAATAAAGATTATAACTATTTTGTAACAATTGGCTTTCATCCCCTTCTCTCTCTCTCTTGCCCATGTATAAAATATGATCTGAATTGATGTATTTTTAACGATCGAATTATACTGATAGGAGATCCCCTAAAGGGAATGATACAGTACAGTAGGACTGTAAGTTTTGACATGGTTTAATGAGCTGCATGCTAACTCCACCTGAGTCATTAACAGTTTTGACAGTCCTTGTGAACAATGATATTCTCTGCAAGGACATCCAAGGTATTTTGTAATAAAGGTTAGGCCCATATAAGGTTGAGTTATTTCCCTCTTCAACTTCGTTTTTTCCCAAGAGACAATAGTTAAGGCACTTACTTCTGATTAATAGTTTAAGTCCCATTCATTTAAATAAGCTCTTTAAATGATCCCAATATTGGAAAGGGTTGTCTATTTATGCCCTTATTTAAACTGACTTTGATTATTATTGTGTCCTTAGAATATTCACATATGCAAATGTACATACAGATCCTGAAAATTGCCTTTACATAGTTTGATTTTTACCAATGCATTATGAACTAAAATCGTCTTATTAAAAATGTTTTACAACTGAACATTGATTATCATAATACCAAAGGCAGGTTCCCTACATATTATAGATGTCAATTCCGAATCCATATTCCCAGTCACCCGGTGGGTGGGGGGGTGGGGGATTTTGTAGTTCTATTCAGGTCTCTTGGCCTGGAGTTGAGATTGAGGTTCTGAAGACTTCTTCTGGTGTGCTATTTTATATGCAAGTGTATAATGGGGAAAGGAATCAGAGAGAAGAAAAGAAAAAAAATGGCCTCCGCCCTCCCTTTAATCCTCTGGATACAGCCCTCTGCAGTGGAGGTACACAAAATGTTTTATGTCCAATACATTTGAAGCTGAAAATAAATGTTCCAAACTTGAAATGGCCACTTTGAAAGTTCTAAATTCAAAACAAGACACATATGTTGAAAGACTGTTTCAAGAGACTAGAAGACATCTACTTGACCATTCCAGCATAATGTTTTGAGTGGGCTATTTTATTCCACTCTTGAGGCAAAATATATTACCCACTATGTGCACATCTGTCTTCTAATATTATGAACTCTAAACTTTGAGCAAGTTACATTCATCCAGCTTCATCTTCATTTCCTTTCCTTGCACTGGTTTGTGTCAGTTTATTTAGAAATTGTATTTCTTTCTTTCTCTTAACTGTTTGATGTATGCTTAATGTAGGTAGTATTAAGATATAGAAACCATTCCGTGTTGTTGTGTCCATTAGGTTTCCAAATTTTACCTCCCACATGTATTATTATAATGCTTTTATATTTCTTATGTACATTTACAAGGCCAATAACATTCAGCACCTGGAAAACAATTAAACAAAGTGTTCTCATTATAATAATCACATTTATATGAGAAATAAATGTGGGGATAGTTTTACTGAAATGAAGGCAAAAAAAAAAGAATAAATATTAGATTGAAAAAAAATTGTAAAAGGTACACAGTCTGTGATATGATTGGTAAATAATGCAGAAACTTTGTCATTCAAAGAAAATGCAATAATTACCCCTCAGGGTATTTCACCCCCTCTAAAAAAATGTATCCTCAATACGTGATGTTGAATCTTCTGGAAATTAACTGTTGGAGACAAGGTGAAAATTTTCACACTAGGTTCGTTTAGGCCAGACATATGGACAGATCTGTATGAAACGTCTGAAAAAAATATTTTGGTCCAAATGTGGTGCTTTTTGAGGAAAAAAGTTTCTTCCTAAAAAAAAAATCACCTGGAAATAATTTTATCAGTAAAACAGAGGTTATACTGTTGCTATATCCCAATTTCATCATCTTATCAACAGAGAGAGGGGTCGGTGGGTCCCATTGCTTCTCCAAATTGCAGGGGAGAGGGACTGTGTTTACGTGCGTGTGTGTGTGTTTGGTTCCCCCTTTGTTTATAGTTCTCAGCCCACCCAAAAATTCTTGAAGAAGGGAAAATGATTAAAAGTTCTTTCAAAAAAAGCACCCGACTTTCCTTCTAAGCAAGCTGTCTTAAGGGAAAGCATCAGGATTCCACACATCAGATGAGTACCAGCTGCATTTGTGCTGCATGAAAAGGAAAAAGGCATGGCTAACTGAAACAGCCCTAATTTTTAAAAACAGATTATCACCAAACAGCACGAGTACATTTCAAGCTAGAAATCAGGCCACTATGACAGGGAAGACATTTTAATGCTGCAGGCAGATTTATCAGAGAAAATGTTCAGGGTGGGGGAAGGGTGGTAGAGTGGTAATAGGAGGAGACAGCAGCAGTCCTGGAATGTGTGAAGAATAATTATTTGTTGTTCAAGAGAAATCCAAAGGAAATGCCTTAGGTTTTCCCTGAATATTTTTAATAGGGAACGTCAGTTTCTCATGTATGGAGATGAGAATGCTTATACTTCAAGCAAAAACAATTACTATCCAAATAAAATAAGTGAGGGAGCAGGGGAGGGCAGTAAACTAAATTTATCTGATGTTGTACAAATTGAAAAAGCTATGAAGAGGAAAAAGAGTAAGCATTATACAATATAGTTTCTTACCCCAGGTGTCACACATCTGTTTCTGTTGCACTGAAAAGACAAATAGTCCATGCCATTTGTGAGCACACACATTGCTGGTTTTTGTTTTCAAAATGCACACAAGGGGTATAGGAAAAAGAAGGACTGGATTCTATAGTACCTTCTTTTTTCTTTGTTTTTGTGTTTGTATTTTAGCCCCAAAGTTTCATTTTTAAAATGATGATAAAATATACCATCCTTCATCAACAATACTGTTCTCTTAATAAAAGCTTGTGCTTGGAATCTAGTTTAAACTGATTACATGCAGAAATTGCAAGCTCTCTAGTATTGCTATAAGATTTGATAGTTTTTATTCTATCCCCAAAAATATTTTAAAAAATTTGAACTGAGATTGTCAGTTTAGGTTTACCAAAAGTATAAAATTCATATGCTATGATCAAGCACATGATCAAGAAAATGACTATTGGCAAGAATGAATGGGAGGAAGAAATGATGTCCTGGAAATAAAGAAACCAAGAGATTACCCTGTTTTCCCCAAAATAAGACATCCCCTGTTAATAAGCCCAACTGAGCTTTTGAGCGCATGACAATGACACCAAGCACTTATTTCAGGGTTCAAAAATATATAAGACAGGGTCTCATTTTCGGGGAAACACAGTAGAAGATAGATAGCAGGGCTGGAAAAGCCCCTGCCTCAATGAGAATATCAGAGGTTAGCAAGGTAGCAGAAAGGGTATGGACCAGGGGTCGGCTCCTGGGGGTTCAGCAGGTTCGGGCGATCCTCTAGCCAAGGATCACCTGGGTTCGGCAAACCTCCAAATGCCATCCCTGGCTGGCCATGCCCACCATGCCCCTCCCCTCCCAGGAGTCTCCACATGGCCTGTTCATCATTCCGGGTAAGTGCAGGGGCTGCGCAGAGGGTCTGGGAGGGCAAAAACCAGGCCTACCAGACGTTCTAGAAGTCCGGAAATGGCCCTCTTTCCAGCCTCTGGCCTGCCGGAGGCTCAAGGAAAGCCTCCGGAACCTGGGGACAGCAAAAAATGCCTCCCCCCCACTGTAGTGCAGGCAACCAACTGGGCCACGCCCACCATGGCCACACACACCCAGCAACAGGACAGCAAACCAATTGCTAAAGGATCTGAAGCCCACCCTTGGTATGGAGAATGGACATAACATTAAAAAATAAACCTTTGGAAATAGAAAGGTCACATAGCACCCTTTTTCTACTGCCTCAGAGTCACTTGCTTATGGAGATTCTCAATCATTCAGATACCATAATGGTCGTTGAAAAGGTGGCTTTCCAAAAAGCAGCTGAACTGAAGAAGTTTCTTCGATGACAAGCGAAACATTTTCAAGGAAAAAACCTCAAGGAAGTTCAATTTTCTTTTGGAAAACCATCTTTGGGACTCAGAGTCACTTGAAATGTGGTCTCACATTCTCCTGACAGCCATTTTAAATATAAGAGAACATTGATCATACTTGTTGATGACCTCAAAAGGGAGGAGTACAGCTACCCTGGGATTTCTTAATTTCTCAGTGACTTCCAATCCTATTGATCATGGTTTCTTCTGAATCAGAAAGTTTGGAATGGGATGTATGATGTACAGCAATTCTCCTCCTTCCTTTGGTATCAGTTCAAATCCGCACTGGTAGATGGAAAAAAGTCTGACTCTAAAGCTTTGCAGGCTTCCTTTGTGGATTGCCTCAGTATATTCTACATGAAACCTCTGGGTAAGCTCCGCACAGAGGGAAGCTTCATCAAAATTTTGACACTCAGTGGCCTACCAAATAATGTTGTTAAGGTTCTTTGCCTAGGTGTCTGGAGGCTGTGGAGGTCTGGAAGGGAACAACATTCACTTGCAACCCAGCAAGACCAAGTGATTTGTATTGTGTTTTGGGCCACTTTGAAGTTGGATCCAGAGATTTCCCACCATTGCTTTTGCTGGGAATTGAACTTCTCCACTCACAATCGGTGCATGATTTGGAATTCTGTTTCTGCTACTGTTTAAGGAGCAGATAGCAGCTATGGCCAGAGAAGCTTTACATCACAGCATGTTTTTGGTTTTTTTTTTCTAAATAGCACCAACTCCTAGATCAGGAGTCCTACTTATGGTTTAGTCCAGGGGTGAAATCCAGCAGGTTCTAACTGGTTCTGGAGAACCGGTAGCGGAAATTTTGAGTAGTTCGGAGAACTGACAAATACAGCCTCTGGATGGCTCCAGAGTGGGGTGGGAATGAAGATTTTGCAATATCCTTTCCCCAGGAGGGGAGGGAATGGAGATTTTGCAATATCCTTCCCCTGCCATGCCCACCAAGCCACGCCCACAGAACCGGTAGGGAAAAAATTTGGATTTCGCCCCTGGTTTAGTCACTTCCTAATTGGACTACTGCACTGTGCTATATGACACAAGGACAGGTTATTGTCACTCCAGCCATGTCTGCCCATCCCACTCTCAGGATGGGCATGCTCCAAATTCCTCCATGTCCCTTCCTTGAGGTGATACATTGGATTGGATCTAAGAGGCATGACTTCTGGGAAGTGTGTGGCTTTTAGAACAATCTCTCTTCCCCTATGAACTTTGGATGGCTCTGCTCCTACCAGCCTCTGGGAAGTTTTAAAAAATTGTCGTCGTCCCCCCCCCCAGATATTAATTCAGGGCATTAGATGAGCCTGGCTTCTGGGAGATGGAGTGCATGTTTGGTGAACCCCAGCTATATATTATCTTGCATCTATTTTTTAAAATAAAGGCAATTGGACTATCCCTTCAACTAAAGAGTCTTGTTCAGCCATTTTTCTGTGCACCCCAAATAAATGTTTATGTGAATACTTGTTTCCCTATTGGCAAAGCAACTGCTCAGATTTTGTTACAGCATTTTGGTTTTTTTTTCTTTTCTGCTAGCTCTGAGGCTCTCCATTCCTGCAGGAAACACGGATGTGTAATACAAATTCCCTTGGTGACTCCCATTCCCTGGCATCAAACATTTCAATGCAATGCAACCCTCAAGAGCCTCACATTACCAAGCTTGCCAGCCATAGCAATTTAGCTTGGATAGCCTAGAATTACTTACTCATTTTGGTGTTGCATTTTGTTTGCTCTGTAATTTTTCTTCAGACCTGTGGCAGCTGTTGTTTCTGCTCTGAATATTGCCTGCCATGCTAAAAAAAGAAAAGAGAAGTACTTCCTTCTTCTACCACCGCTGTAACCAATATTTCATTAATTTGTGGGTCCCCCCAACTCCTCTTTTGCCATGATTATCCCCCCCACTGTCCCGCACACAATCCAGCTAAAATGAGATCTATATAATCACAAAAGAGATGTTTCATTAAATGGACTTAGAACAGTGGTGGGTTGCTACCGGTTCTACCTGGATCGGCAAACTGGTAGCAGCTGCAGCGGGAGGCTCTGCCCACTCATGTCGGACACTTCTCTGCATACTTATGCGCACTTATGCGTGCTTATGCACACGCATGAGCGAACCGGTAGCAACGGGTTTTGCAACCCACTACTGACTTAGAAGTCTTAAACTCTGAATGATAACATACATGTAGTCCAGGGATGGGTTCTAATTTTTTTTACTACCGGTTCTGTGGGCATGGCTTATTTTGTGGGCGTGGCTTAATGGTCAGGTGACAATTCTTTAGGATTTAGCAGAGGTACTGGTCTACCAGCTTTTAACTGCTTGCAGAGCTGTACCGGTCTACCCATTTATTTTTGCAGGCACCGGTCTACTCATTTGTTTTTGGAGGTACTGTCTACCCATTTATTTTTGCAGGCACCTGTCTACTCATTTGTTTTTGGAGGCATCGGTCTACCACCAAACTGCCTTTTACCACCCTGATCAGCTGTAGGGCCACCCTGATCAGCTGTAGGGCCACCCTGATCAGCTGTAGGGCGGCCCTTTGAAGCCCCATGACAAGAGTTTAAACAGGTTTTTTCCTTCTAGCCGATCAGCTGGGACTCAGGAGGCAGCAATAGACTGGGGGTAGGGCCAAATAAAAGGTAAGAATAATGCGGGGGGCGGGGGGCATGGCGGGCACGGGGGGGCAGAACTGGTTCGGTGACATAATATCGTCACTGCTACCAGATTGGTGGAACCGGGCCGAACTAGGAGGAACCCACCACTGATGTAGTCCTTGATTTACAATCACAATTGGGATTGCAACTTATATTGCTAAATGATGTGGTCCTTAAATGAATAACACCTGATTTTCCGACCTTTTTTGCTGCTTTTGCTAAGTGAATCATGTGGTTGTTAAGTGAATCCAGTTTCCTCCATTGTGGCTATTTTTTCAAAATATTCATTATCCATGCACAATTACCAATAATACCTTTTGCTAAACTCACAAAGCTCACTCACCCTTAAACCCCCCAAAAGTTGACTTTTCAAGATTCTATAGATTAGAAAAAGGAGAAGCACAGTGAGAATAAAAGTCATCTGTATTATAAAAGATATGTCAGTTTTACAAAAATAATCTATTATAATCCTGGCATTTACTGGTTTTTTCCCCTTTGCTTAAAATAAAGCCTGTAATTCTTGGGTTAATTCTAAAACCATTACACAAGGTAATCACCTGGGAAGGGACTGAAGTGTCTGATGTTTGCTGTTTGAGGTGGGTCAGAATGGAGTATCAGAGAAAAGACAGGGGTGAAATCCATCAGGTTCTGACAAGTTCTGGAGAACCAGTAGCAGAAATTTTGAGCAATTCGGAGAACCGGTAGTGGAAACTTTGAGTAGTTCGGAGAACTGGCAAATAGCACCTATGGCTGGTCCCAGAGTGGGATGGGAATGGAGATTTTGCAATATCCTTCCCCTAGGAGTGGGGAGGGAATGGGGATTTTGCAGTATCCTTCCCCTGCCACGCCCACCAAAACATGCCCACAGAACTGTAGTAAAAACATTTCACCACTGAGAGAAGGGGTGTCTTTCCTTATGTTTAGCATTGGCATTAAGATATAGTTGCTTCAATCCCATTTCAGGGTGGAGTCAGAATTTTAATGCAGTGTCTCTGAAAATAGCCATCAATACAATGAAATATGGCCACATTTGTTTAAGATTTAGGATAATCAAAGAAAAATCTTTACTTTCTGAAGAATTGGAAAATTAGAAGCTAACATTTAGTACATCTACAAATGGCACATGAAATAATAAGATTGGATGATGTCATTATAGCTGGCATCCAGTACAATACTGACTCAAATACTTTGGCCACCTAATGAGAAGGAAGGACTCAGTGGAGAAGAGCCTAATGCTGGGAAGGATTGAGGGCTAAAGAAGAAGGGGATGACAGAGAATGAGGTGGCTGGATGGAGTCACTGAAGGCAGTAGGTGTGAGTTTAAATGGAGTCCAGAGGATGGTAGAGGACAGGAAGGCCTGGAGGAACGTTGTCCATGGGGCCGCGATGGGTCAGACACAACTTCGCAACTAGCAACAACAACAATAACAATACTGACAGCAATTTTGTATGTCACTCTGCTGAATATTAACATGATACATAACCAACTCTCCACTGTCAAAGGACTATACTGTTTTATTGAGATGTCACCGTTCCAAATTGTTTTGGAAATATTTATTACCTACACGTTATTATTCAAAAGCGAAAGTAATATTTGCTTTTAATGATCAAAAACTACAGGTAGTTTTCTTTTTAATAAATTCAAAATGTCTCTGTTAGATTTCTTTTTTAAACTTGGTTAGAATCAGCTGACATCTCTTAATAATTAATAAGATGATTTATTGTTGCAAAACTGTCATCTCAGTTGGGAGCAAAAATTATATTTAAAAAAAACTTGATTCAATGCACCATTTTTCTGTTATGGGCACAAATGGATTTCTTCATGACAGACTTTTAGCCATCCTCTTAAAAAGGCAACTGGTGTTTGAACTGCTATCTTTCTGACAAATGAATTCAGGTTTCTGCTGTTAAATTGATAATGGGCTTTTATTACACTAACATGAGGACATTTTCACCAAATCTATCAAGAGTCAAATATGTAAGTACAATACAAACTGTTTTATTGGCACATTTCCCAGGAATCTGATTTATCCCTTACGATAATGAATAGCAACACCACTGCTTAATCGGACAACATTTGTAAAATGCTCTCTTAATGGGAATGCATTCAGCCAGTGCCAAGTGGTTAAGTGACTTTAAGTGTGAAATTCTGAGCTGGGGCAGATGAGTGAGTGCTAAGTAGGTGAGACTTTGGTTGTAGTATCTGCAGTTGGCTTCCCCTGAAGACAGCCAAAAGATTCTCATTGATTTGGATAAGAGGTGGGTCAGGACCTTGACTGAAATAACAGTGTTCTTTGTATTAGAGTCTAGTTTACAGGATAAAAAAGAGAAAAAAATTCTGCATGTGCTCATTTATCTAATATTAGTGAAGCAAGAACTTTTCAGGAGGGGTTTTTAATCAATATTCAACTTTTATGATGATCATTTAATCAAATGTCTAACAAAAAAAATAAAAAGTGCCGTGGTTCAGTCATACCATTACAACTGGTATGGGAAATGACCTTGGAACACTTGATGAAGAGATGCTGCCTAGGGAACTAGAATTCTTTATTGGCCAAGTGTGATTGGACACACAAGGAATTTGTCTCTGGTGCATATGCTCTCAGTGTACATAAAAAGAAAAGATACTAGTATATTAAGAGACAGCAACACCCACAGTGAATGGAGCATGAAGCTTAGGAAGGACCATGCCTAAGATCTCAGACTCTAAAGGTGACAGTAGGAGAATTGTATTCTCAGACTTGCAAGATTATGTTAATATCCTTTTACAATAAAGTGAATTGGCTTAGCTGCCCATGTTTTCTGTCTGGTCTATCTGATATGGTTGACATCAGTACTGTCCTGTTAAAAGAATTCATTACACAAGACCATGAAGGCCAGCAGCCTTCAAATTTATTGAAACAATAGCTCATACTAGTTGACTGCATTAGCTTGAAAAGAGGCACTTTTTACATATTTCATTATATTTACTGCAATCATTTGTTGCATAAAAATCATTTTTCATTCATGTTCCATTGGACCATTCTTCTCATTGAAAGTATGGAGGCTGCCAATAAAGAATATTTCTTCTAACAACAACAAAAAAAATGTCAATTTTTGTTCAGGTATCCTCTTGCTGCCTTTCTTATTTGGCAGGATCATTAGGGGAAAATGATATTTTTGTTAAAAATATTCCTCTGAGTATGGTAATGCTAAAAGAATCAATCTGGTGTAGTGGTTAAAGGATCAGGATAGAAACCAGGAGACAGTGAGTTCGAGTTCTGCCTTAGGCACAAAGCCTACTGGGTGACCTTTGGCTGAACATTTTCTTTCAACCCTAGGAAGGAGGAAAGGACAAATCATTTCTGAAAAACTTTGTCAAGAAAGCTGGAGGCATTGTCCAAGCAGTCTCCAAGAATCAGACAAAAAATAATAATTGTATGTTTACATTGAATGAGGGCTATGCAAGGGTGATGCTATCCATTATTATTACATTCATCACACAGTCAGCCAGATGTTCAGACAGAATTTGGCATTTTTATCCATGTATCGAGTCCTTCCCAAAGACCTGAGATAGGCAAATATGGATGTTTGATGATCTTGAAGGTATCGTCGCAGGATGTAAGCTGTTCCAAGCAAAGTTATTTTTATTCATACTACTCTTAGCTAAAATAATATCTAATAAGTCTTTTTCATATGTTTGAAAACTTCTGAAACTTTATGAAGGAGTTGATGAACTGAACAATTTGGGGACCTCTAGTCTAAACTGTTCCCCACTATTTCCAAGAAGACATTTCTGGTTGACTACAGCGACTCCATGCCTGGGGGATATAACCAAACAGCAGTGTTATGTATATTATGTAATATGTGTATGTGAAACACACATATGTACACACAATAATCATTTAAATACCACGTGTATGAGAGGCAGAGTCTTTAGATATTGCTCTCTGCACCAACATTAACAGATTTTCTGCCACATCCACATTTTTACTACAAAAGGGTCATTTTTCTCAGTTTCAAAAATTGATTGTTTTTGTGAAAAGAATTCACTAATTTGTTTATTTCAGAAGTGGATATTAAAGGCAAGAAACTGATATTGCTTTGTGATATAGTGAATAGATAGCTTACAATAGCTTTTATCCAAAGTGAACCACACATGATTAAAATTTAGGATTTTACTATTCCTTCTTAAAAAAACCGAAACAAATTGCGGATGCAGAAGTGACATTCAATTACTTTGTCAAACAGCATAAAAGAAAAGATTATTTCACTAGAATTTTTCTGTACTTTTGCTGTCATGATTTGGTCATATTTTTAAAATAGGTAGATTAAATCCTGAAAGGATATTGGTAGTCTCTACAATTTATATATTAAATTGTCCAAGATTGTATGGATCGTGTTCACTTCTCTCTTGCAATATAACGAAGATTCACTATAGTGTTTGTATAATAAGGGTCAAGATATTCTGTAATTTTCACTAAAAACATTTTGCACATTACAAAAGGCCCATAATCAGGGGTGGGATTCAAAAATTTTAGCAACTGGTTGCTGGGTGGGCGTGGCCATGGTGGGTGTGGCCTACTCGACCTCCTGAACTATGGTGTGTGTGGGGGGGTGTTTTTGCCCTCCCCAAGCACCAGATGTTTTCTTTGAGCCTCCGGGAGGGCAAAAACGGCCTGCCCCGGGCTCCAGAGGCCCTCCGGAGGCTGGAAACGGCCCATTTCCAGACTTCTGGAACTTCTAGGAGGCCCATTTTTCACCCTCCCAGAGATTCCACGCGGGTGCTGCACTTACCTGGCATCTGAAATGGGCCATGTGGAGACTCTTGGAAGGGGCTATGTGGAGTGGGCGGGGCCAGCCAGTCCTTGCAACTGCCAGTTCAGTGAACCAGATGTAAAATTAGCATCCGGTTCGCCCAAACTGGTTTGAACCAGCTGAATACCACCCCTGCGGCCCACAATGGTTGTATCTACTATGTAAGTATCACATGTTCTTGCTCAAATTTCTAAGAATGGGATCCCAACTTTGCGCCAGAAAGGACACCTGCAGTTATGCTCTGTTCTATGTGACTTTGCAGTTCCTTGTAGGAGGAGTGAGGGACCTGTGAGTGTTTTGTACTGCTGAGTTATCATCTATTTTTTTTTTAATTTGATTTATATGCCGCCCTTCTCCGGAGACTCAGGGCAGCTTACAATGCGCTAAGCAATAGCCTTCATACTTTTGTATATTTATACAAAGTCAGCTTATTGCCCCCACAAACTGGGTCCTCAATTTACCTACCTTAGAAAGGATGGAAGGCTGAGTCAACCTTGAGCCTTGGTGAGATTCGAACCTGCAATAATTGCAGGCAGCTGGTGTTAATAACAGGGCTTTAGACCACTGTACTATCCAAGGCTCTCATGGGGCTTTCAGTCCCATGTTCCATAACTTCCCAGTTTCAGTTTATGTCAGGAGTGTCAAATTTGATTTCATTGAGGGCCGCATCAGGGTTGTGTTTGACCTCGGGAACCAGGGTGGGCATGGCCAGCTTGACGTCACTCATATCGGGTTTGCCTGTGGTAGCCCGAGTGCTCTGCCAGTGAAAATGGTCTCCCGAGCTCAGTTTTCAGCTGGGACGACCTCCTGCAACCTTCTGCCAGTGAAAACAGAGCACGTGGCCCTCCCAAGCTCCATTTTTGCTGGCAGAGGCATCAGGGGCTGGTCCTTTGCTGTTTCCAGGGTGGCCCCAGGGGCTGGATCTAAGCACCCCATGCGTTGGATCCGGCCCCCAAGCCTTGAGTTTGATACTCCTGGTTTATGTTCTCAGTTCCATCTTTCTGCATTTTGCAATTAACTACATAGCTGCCCAAACAGGATCCTATTCTGAGGCAATGTGCCAAAAAAATACTGAGATATAGTTTTCTTGTTGTCCACTGCTGAAAAAACAATGGACCACCTGGTTAGTGCTGAAAGAAGATAGCACAGACTGACCACAAACAATGGCATGACAAAGTAACAACTATCTTACACTGGCATATTTGCAAGAAATACCATTTGCCTGCAAGCAAGAACTGTTTGGACCATAAAATAGATGAACTATTACAAAATGAAGAAGCTCAACTGCTTTGGGAGTTTAGAATTCAAATAGACAAGCACCTGCCACATAACACATTGTTAACAATTGACAATAAGAATGACAACAAAAAAAAGCTTGGGTAGTGGTCATGGCAGTACCTGGAGACAGCAAAATAGGAGAAAGAAATGGAGAAAATCATGCAATATCTGCAAATAGAAGTGGAATGTTTATGGCAAAAGAAAATGAACACAGAATCAGTAGTATTTAGATACCTTAGGGGCAATTCCAAAACATCTGGACCACTTTGGCACCATGGGTGTTGGCAAAATTACCATCAGACAATTGCAGAAGGCAGCTTATTTTGAACAGCTTACATTTTATGACAGTATCTTTAATACTATTAAACAACATATAATATATGTTGTCATACAATATATGTGGGTATGTGGATATTTATTTGTTTGTTTTGTCATGCTTATGTAGTGTATATTGGAATTAGTGACCCTTTGAAAGTTGTATGCAATGAAATTTCATTTTAATGTATGCCGATTAGTGTACATTTAAAGTGACAAAGTTATTCTAAGTCTAACAATATCTGCCTATTCTCGGAAGGACTCAATTGGTGGACAAACATCTTGTTGACTGTGGGACCAATCACAATAATTTATTAAATTTATATGCCACCATTTACAATTGTTACAAATATTTACAAACATTAGTAGTGCAAAAAACCCCACAAAAAACAGGACAAGATAGCACAACAATGGCAACAATAAACCCAGGGTGGAACAAAATGAAAGAAAGGAGTGTCAATCATTCTTGGCCTGATCAAAAAGCCTGATCAGACCTGATCAAAAAGCTAGGTGTTAGGGCTCTTCAAAATACCAGTAGGGTGGGAGCCATTCAAATTTTAAAAGAAAACTGGTTTCAGAGGGCAGACATCAGTACACAGAAGGCACACTTCTATGGTCCAGACAGATGGTTTTGTTTAATTCTAAAGCATCTATTTCAAGCAAAAAAGTAGAGTTAGGATGTATGCACAAAGATGCTTGTGTTTTCACAGAGATGGCCTAGAATAATATTTCATCTGTAGCAATAACACTTAGACTTATATACTGCTTCACAGTGCTTTTACAGCCCTCTCTAAGCGGTTTAAAAAGTCAGCATATTGCCCCCAACAAATTGGGTCCTCATTTTACTGACCTCGGAAGGATGGAAGTGAGTCAACCTTGAGCCAGTGACAATTGAACTGCTGAACTGCAGGCAGTTGGCAGTCAGCAGAAGTAGCCTGCAGTACTGCATTCTAACCACTGCGCCACCATAGCTCATAGTCTGAGTATTGATAAAACAATCTGCCACCTTAGAGAGATTCAGAATCCCATGGAGTGGACCTGGATCAAATCTTTATTTCAGTTCACAATTCTGAAACTCTGTTACATCTTCCACTGCTATTTGAAAAGCCAACAAATTACTGTTTATCAGAACTGGATATAATTTCCAGGGATGATCCCATAGTTATCTGGAAGAAAGATGACTGAATTTATGATGACTTTTACCACCAAAAAAGGGAATGGCCAAGACCCTCAGGGACATATTTCCCAAGAATCTAAGTCAATTTTCCCTTTCTAAAAATAAGCTGGAGGGGGGAACTAATATTCTCAAATAGATATAATAATATCTACTTAGTATTATGATAATAAAATATGAGATATGAGGTAGGATAGGTGAGAGTATAATGCACACCAGATATTAGTCAAGCTTTCTATGTAAGAATAAATATAACTTACTTTTTTAAAAAATGTATCTATTTGTTTGTAAAATTTGATGAAAGGCACAGGTAGTATTGATCCCTATGAAGGGATCAGATCAGACCTGCTAATTTTCATATGGATATGTTCAGACATTTTGTGCAAAACCATTTTTTTCCAGTCTTACGGTTGGAATTAAAAAGTGATTCTGCCCCAGATCCTCCTGGGAGCAAATTTGGATGTTTTGCTCTCAGTGAATCCATAATAAGACAAATGCTAGCAGGAACGTGGAGCTGCTAGCATCTATCCTTTCCGGAGAAACAATACACGGTGGAAGCAGAAGGCAGCGTGCTTATTTTAAAAAATGTAAAAGGTGAAAAGGTGACTGAATGCTTCTTGCACTTTTTTAAAAGATTACAGCAGCATTGGCCTCATGACATCATTTCCTCCCTTTTCTGGAATGACTATATAACGGTGCCGTGTTACGAGATCACATGGCTATTTCAGGAAGCACCAAGGAAATAACATATAATTTATAAAATTGTTTGCAAATATACATCGCAGAAGCATTTCTAGGCAAAGAAATTTGCAAAAATTTCAGAAAGGTAGGAGAAATTATGTTATTATGATGAACTGGGGGTGAAAAAAGCTTTTTTTGAAAGCTTTTTGTGTTCTGCTTAGTTGGCCTAGAAAGCTAGAAAAGGTGAAATAGGATGTTGATAGATAATGGATGGGTACACAAAGCAACAGAGACAGAGGGGCCTGAACATGTAATGCTTTGCAAGCAACCCTCCACTGCTACACGCTTCCAGGTATACCTCTAATATTCTTGCTTCTTTTTGACCACTCCAGCATCTACAATACAATCCTTCAGCATCCTTTTCCCAAAGGAGTTTGATCGGAAGCCTGATGAAATAATTCATTGTGATTAATAGTATGAAGAGCTGTTCATCCAGGGGTGAAATGTAAAATGTGTTATTACCGGTTCTGTGGGCGTGGCTTGGTGGTGGTGGGGTAATGTGACTGGATAGGTGTGGCCAACTTTTTTTTTTTTTAACTTTTCAAATCATTTTTTCTAATGCTTTGAAAAGCCTCAGGCAACTCAGCTGGGATCGTCAGAGAGGCTTTTTTAAAAATGCTTTGAAAAGCCTCTCTGACAATCAGGCAACTCAGCTGGGATCATCAGAGACTTTTCAAAGCATTTTTTTTTACCACCTCTTTGGCCAAGAGGTTGTAGAAAAAAATGCTTTGAAAAGCCTCTGAAGATCCCAGCTGAGCCACGCAATCATCAGAGGCTTTTTTTTTACTTTTAAAAGCATTTTTTCATTGGAAGAGGTTGTAGAAAAAATTATTATTATTATTATTATTATTATTATTATTATTATTATTATTAT
>WNWU01000030.1:8531238-8558791 GCA_012654045.1 Ptyas mucosa | reverse complement strand
TCTTTCTTTCTTTCTTTCTTTCTTTCTTTCTTTCTTTCTTTCTTTCTTTCTTTCTTCCTTCCTTCCTTCCTTCCTTCCTTCCTTCCTTCCTTCCTTCATGAAGTCTTTTCTTCTTTTGCCTTTGAAATCCATTATTTGAGAAGTAAATGTGGAAAAGATTGAGACTGAAACTAAGGGAGCTTCTAAAGAGACCTAGGATGTCCAGCCAATGCCATTTCCTCTAACCTTCGGGAAATATTTAAGGCGGCTTTCCCAGTGCTTGGTGAGGAAAAGAAAAACAGCCCATTGGCTCTTCCATGGAATGAATCATTCTACCAAGAACAGGTTGTGTTAATTATTAAGGAAAGAAATTGCCTTGTGGTCAGCCATCTTCGATCTTATAAAATTTGCTTTTCTAGCCAATTATTCTCTGGTTTCTCTGCTAGCCCTAGGTGGGAGGAGGAGGAGGGAGGAGGAGAATAGGAGGGAGAAAATGGCTTGCACTTGGGATCCAGAAAAAAAAATGCCAATGCTACCCCCCCCTCAAATTTCCTACCTTTCTTATAAAGCAGATTGAACTTTTGATATCAGAACCATCATACTGAGAACTTAAAGACTGACCACAAATCCCGTAAGATTTATGTGGATTGAGTTTTATCTCAAATACATGTATGGCTGCCTAGTCTTCAAACAACGTTCTGGTGCATTATAATTTTACTTGACACCAAAAAAAAATTACACAGTTGTGTCAAGCCTTCCATACACATCACAGTATGCATAACACTGTAGTTTGGTATTGGTAGGGATGAACAGAAATAACAGGTTCTTCAAAAAGAGAGAGCCAAAGATTATTCATCAAATCACACCTATCCATACTGTATGCAAATTTAGAATTAAGCATCTGAAAAACATTTTTTCCCCATTTTGCAGATGGAAGCATTGTGAGGAAACTAGACTTACATTGGGCAGATTAATTAATAAAGTGAACTAGATTACAAGGCAGTCTTCACATTGAATCTATTTCTATAGTTTGTATATATATAAAAAATAGCCCTTACCTGAATGGCTATTTTTATGGCTGTTTTTCTTTCCTTAACAGAAAAAGATCTATTCAGCATATATGAAGCATATCTCAGCATATTGCTCAGAATTGGCAGTAGCTCTCTGAAGGAATCAATAAAGATTATTTAAATGATCACCACCATCTGCCTGAGCTTCATGCCATCTCCTCCTTCTCCTCCTCTCCTTAGTGATCACTGATTCACTTCTGATGGTATTGGAGCACACACTCTGGAGATAATCTGGAACCCCTGGGACAGCTCATCGCAATTATTGCTAGACTACCATGTTTGGGGGAGGATGCATAACACTATGGTATGGTATTGCCAATAATGACAATAGGGGTCTAAACTGTTGGATTCATAAATATGTTGGCCATTTTATTTTTTTCAAAAAATGTAGTCCCCTAGAACTGAATGAACAAGGCATTATAGTTTGCTGCATGATCCTGCTGAAGCTGTGGCAGTGGCCTGGAACTTAAGATCGACCATGGCTTTGGACTGGATTGCGCCCATGCAGTCTGTCTTGATTCATCACTCCTCACCCTCCCCATTGTTTACGGAAAAGCTATGGGTTCTGAAAAGGAAGACATGGGATGACTCCGACCGGACATAATTTAGAGCCACTATTAAGGCCTCCACCTTGTGGCGGTAAGAGCGGTGAAACAACATTCTTCTCTGCTCTTATTGTGTCCTCAGGAGTGCCACTCAGAAGCCCTGTTTTGGGTTGCCTGCTCCTCCTAGGTCAGGGGGACTCAGGTGATCTTTTACAGGACCAGGCAGAAGACTTTGTTCAGTACCTGATGGACGAGGTCACTCGGATTTGCTCCCAGTTGGACCCCATGCATGGAGATAGTCTATGTGAGATGCCTGGGAAAAATGTCTTGCCCTGTTACCTGGGAACGATTTAAAACAATTGGCCCTGATGAAGTGGACAGGGCCCTTGATGCTGTCAGTGCCCCCACCTGTCAGTTAGATCCTTGCCCCTTCTGTATGGGGAAAACCTCCAGGATGGAGATTAGTGAGTGGATCCAGACCGTGATTAATACATCACTAGAGGAGGGGACATTTCTGGATGTTTTTAAGCAAAACCTTGGTTCATCCCCTCTTTAACAAACTATCACTGGATCCCACCTGCCTGGACAATTTTCATCCAGTTTCCAATCTTCCATTCTTAGGGAAGGTTGTGGAAGGCCTTGCAGCTGCATAGATCCTGGATAAAATGGATCAACTGCACCCCTTTCAGTCAGGATTCAGGCCTGGTTATGGGATGGAAACAACATTGGTTGTGTTAGAATATTCATGACTGGGAAAACATGGTAATAAGGTAGTTTATTTATGATCTTAGGCCTGATATCATCAGTTGTGCTCTGGAGAGAGTGGGAGTGAAGTTCCAAATTCAGGACTTGGCTGTACATTCAGTTATTACTCTGTGTGTTCCTAAGGATGGGGTAAAATATTTAGTTGGTCTTTCTCAAGAGATCACCTTCCTCTTTTTTTTTTTAATTTGATTTATATGCCGCCCTTCTCCGGAGACTCAGGGTGGCTTACAATGCGTTAATAAACTTATATGTAATTGTAAGATACTCAGTTACCTTATGGTAAGATGGGCGGCCAATATTTTTTATAATTAAATAAAATAAATCAATAAATAAATTATAGTTAAAATTGTGTTTATGAGCACAGCTACATAAACTAGATCTATCAGCATTGATATATTCTTGCTGAGTATGCACTATTGCACCCTGGACATTGAGAGGAAATTCAAAATGGCCACAAAACAAGTGAATCCATCAAATATGGCTTGCTGCCTTCTCCAACCAAAATCAATCTGCCCAATATCATCGTTCAAGGAGAAGCTGTTGGTAGTTTCTATTTCTGTGAAGTAAGGGTAGGGGGAGCAAAGGAGAGGAGGTGGTCATTTTAAGTTATAGCTTCAGTCTTATGGAACAGCCTTACCTCAGGAGTTATATTTGCTTCTTCTTTAAATGCATTCTAGAAGATGGTAGAGTTCTGCCAGAGGGCATCTGGTAATTAGTTCCCTATTGATGGTAACAGTAATGACGATTATGATGATTTTATTACTTAGTTCGATGTTGATGGCTCTGTCAATTTTATTATTGATGTTGATGGTGATGATGTTTTAGTGTCTTAAATTACCTTAATTTATTATGGTGGCTCTGTTAACTGTTGATGCATTACCCTGAATATTTTCATAGTTTTAGACCTGTTGTGAGCTGCATGGAATTCCTGCTAGATTTAATGGGATGCAAAGCTAACCAGCAAACATGGCTTATTGCTTTGATCAGCACGTCTGCTAGAAAATCACATTTAAATGCTGTACTTTGTGTTGGAGCCCCAGTGTTGCTAGAGGGTACATGAGATGGCAGCATTGTTAGGAGAAGCTAAAGTGCTAAGGGTCCTATGGAGAGAATCTGAATTTTTATCTTCTACAGAGGACTTGGGAAAAAGGACTATGTATTTGGACTATGTTGCTCACATATTTTAAGGCTTTATCTAACAATATAAAATGTCAACATGTACAATGTAAAATATATTATTGTAGTCACTATTGACTTATTGGACTTGTAGCTATGATCGACAACTGATTTGACTTTGAGATGACATAGCTTAGTTTCTCTCTGAGTGAAAGAGTTAGGATTTAATTTCATAATGATTAATGGTGATAAAAAGCATAAATGGAAACTTTTATTGAAGCTGAAACTTTAGAAACATGATTGATTTTGATTGATTGATACCTTACCTGTCTACTATATTTGCATGCGTAATGGCTGATAACATTTAAAACAAAAATGCAGAGTTTAAAGAAGAACATTACAATCAGTAAAATTAAAAAGCCATTAATGACTAAACTTGGCAATTTTTTTTTTTACCATTTTTCCAAATACTGACAGATGAAACACTTATGGATAACATATAGATGGAGGTAGCTCTGTCCCACAACCTTCTGGTAATGAGTTATCTTCAAAAGGGCCTCTCTTGTGATCTAAGTATCTGAGCTGCTTCATAGATGGAGAAGTGGTCCATTAAATAGCTGCTTAGGATTTTAATGGTCAACACCAAGATCTTAAATTAGGCAGGTGGGAACAAGAGCAGATCTTTTATATATTTTCTGTACCTTATACTGGCTTATTTTTCAGTAGCCTTGTCCCCAATCTTCATACATTCCATCAGCTGACTATATTTTCTCTGAGTTGCCTTAATCTCATCCTCTAACCTCCTTTGGGGGGTGGGGTATGTGCTGCTGTTCTTGACTGTGTAATCAAATATCTACAGCAGCTGTAGCATATATCAGTTCATTGATTGGAATTATTATGGTAATAAAAAATTATTGTGAGGGCTGAATTGGCATTTCCTAGCATATTTTATGATGGTGGTTCTCTACTGACTCTTGCTAACTGGTCTAAGGGTTGATTCTAGGTAGTTTATTTATGATCTTAGGCCTGATATCATCAGTTGTGCTCTGGAAAGAGTAGGAGTGAAGTTCCAAATTCAGGACTTGGCTCTACATTCAGTTATTATTCTGTGTCTTCCTAAGGATGGGGTAAAATATTTAGTTGGTCTTTCTCAAGAGTTCACCTTCCTCTTTTTTTTTTTTTTAATTTGATTTATATGCCGCCCTTCTCCGGAGACTCAGGGCAGCTTACAATGCGTTAAGCAATAGCCTTCATACTTTTGTATATTTATACAAAGTCAGTTTATTGCCCCCACAATCTGGGTCCTCATTTTACCTACCTTAGAAAGGATGGAAGGCTGAGTCAACCTCGAGCCTGGTGAGATTTGAACTTGCAGTAATTGCAGGCAGCTGAATGTTAATTACAGTGCTTTAGTCTGCCACGCCACCAGGCTCCATCTTCCTCCTCACTATGTTGAAACATTGGATAGCTAGTTATTTTCTCAGTGTGGATGAAGATTTTCTGTCCATCGATAATTCTCTTATACATTTCATATATCTGCTCTCATTAGATCTACTGTAGTAGCATTGCATCAATACCAGATTCTATATGGTTTGTTCCAGTACCACATTTAATATCAGGTTATTCTGGTTCCCAATATCTGTCATGGGCCTTTTTAATCTGGGTGTTGTTTAGCTGGCATGACTCTTCTACTTGGTGTCACTTTCATATTTGAGGAAAGCAGGTGGGCCTTTGTCCATGGATCCCAACTGGTAAGGTAGGTACAAACAGGGATTCAAACCCTGGTCTCCCACATCAAAGGCAGTGCTCTAACCACTACACTATGCAGCCATGTGTGTGTGTCGTGTGTATTCCAACTCCCCTCCCAAAAAAAGTGAAGATAAAAACAAATGCAAACTAGTATAAAGTAAGAAAAGAAAGAAATCAAAGAGAAAGAGAATACTTTTGAGAGAACGAGGGGGAAATAGCAAGACTTTGCTCTTTCCATCCAGGGGAACAAAGCAGCTTTAGCACCATGATCAAAACTCCAAGTGCAATATACCTGTATAATTATTTTCCTAATACATCTGGAATTATGAGACCATTATCTTCTTGATCACCTCGTCCAAGAATGGAATATTTGAGACTATCCAATAGTTACAAAGATCTCTTGGGTCAAAGAGGGCTTTTTCAATAAAAGCCTTACAGCTGCCTCCTTTAGAAGAGAATCCATCCTTGAGGTGGCATTCGTCATCTCCCTTAGGAATGGGACCAGTCCTGTCTGCACTGATTTAATTATCCAGAATGGGCAAGATTGAGCAAGCAAGTGTTGACCCTCACCTCTCCACATACCCTGTCTACCCCCTCAAGATCTACAAGCTAAAAAGAATTTATTTGAACAGGACAAGCAGTTGCCAAGGTTACTGTGACCTTCCAAACATGGGTCCAAGTCAAGGTAATGCAATCAATTTTGTCTGCAAAAATCAATAACAATTGCTCACAGTGAGCTTTTGACTGTTCCAGCTGCTCTCCCCCAATATCTCGATGGAGGAGAATCTGTACACTAAGGCAACTATTGCAAGCCTTCTCTATGCAGATGCAATGAGGTTGGAAAACTGAGCATTCTTTGCTTCATCTACTGCCATAGAATAGGATGTCAAATGGGCCTTAGGATGAGCCCCATTCGATTTGATCAATCCTGAGAGTACCTCCATTTCTCCCCTACCTCTCTAGCTATATGCTTTGTTACTCTCAGCATCCTGGTAAACCCAAAATGTCAATTTAGTTCTGCCAAAGAGAAGTGGGCAAATGAAAGCAACAGAGTCAATTGCTTAAACCAGGGGTCCCCAAATTTGACAACTTTAAGACCTGTGGACTTCAACTCCCAGAATTCCCCAGCCAGTATGGGGAATTCTGGGAATTGAAGTTCACAAGTCCTAAAGTTGCCAAGTTTGGAGAACCCTGGCTTCTGCTATCTATGAGTTCCATAGGTTAGCCAATCTTCTGCCATGTAACTAACGGATGAGGTAGCTGTGCAAGTTTATCCAAGAAACCATTCAGTTCCATCAGATGCCTAGGTCAGATCATTTTAATGAAGACTCAATCATTGCAAAGATTTATAACAGCTCCCAATCTAAAACTGACCAGAAAATGATCTGCCCATGACAACAGAGTTATCAGAGGGCTTCTCATCCTGAAATTAACAGAGCTACTGAAATAGATTATCATTATTGTGTGCTTTGCTACATCTGTGGGACTATATTCCAAATGGGTCAAGTCAGAGTTGCCAGGGTGAATATGAAGTATTCCTAAATGGGCATGGGGAAGCAGCAGAGTCATTGAAGTTTAGGGTAGTTCCCCACTACACCAGAGTTCACTATGGGAGCAAAGGAAGAACACCAACTTGGATACAATGTTTGTATATTGGTCCATCTACTCAAAGTTGGCAGTTTGTTGGGTAGAGCATCTGGAATTCCTGTAAAGTATGGTCATACTACCCCTCAGTCTTACAACTTGTTTTATCACAGAGCTGGCAGGCAATGCTGGGAGAGATTAATTCCCCCCCCCCTCCAGTTCTATCAGCCAGGTCAGCACTTTAATCCTGGATTAAATCCTAGATAATAGATGCTTTACCAGGAACTGATTTAGCATTATAAAGCCTACTTGCACTGTCACTTTGACTTCATTGGTTAACCTGCAAGGGAAGTCAACCAGCATCCTGTTCTACTTGTTTTACAATGGCCATATCACAGCCTCTCACCATAACCACCTATCCAGTTATTATCTCAATATTTGTACCCAGATTGTGCTCCATTCCCCACTCTCCCTGATGTATCTAATTAGACCAAACTATAAAACCAGCCATTTAAAATATCTCGCATATTAAAGCTCTTCTCTCTCCCTCCCTCCCTCCCTCCTTCCCTCCCTCCCTCCCTCCCTCTCTCTCTCTCAGTGCCCATTTATATAGAGCTAAAGCTTTAACTTTAGACAGCGATCCCACAGGAAGGAACTTTACTGGTATATAGAAAGAGTTGGTCTCGCAAAGATTGTTGAATCCCCAAAGCAAAAGGCAGATAAAGAAATGGGCAGTAGCTGTAGGAGAGAACTTCTTCCTTTCTTGTTATACAATCCTCCCAGCATGGCAGATGTTGCTCTGCAGCCTCCCTTGGCTCCAAATTTGAGGGGAGACATTTTAAGGGAAGAAAACGCTTTTGTAATTATGGCTGATGAATGAAACTGAAACACATACACACAAGATGTATGTATGTATGTACATAAAATCTTAATATTTTCAGACTAGATTTGTACCCCGAGTGCCCATTTTAAATAATACAATTAAATAATACAATATTTCTAACTTTTCCCTCTTAGTAATTTTGGCTTTAATCTTTTAAGATGCTAAAGTTATGTAAGAGAATTCCCACTGGATCATTTCTTTCCCATTGTTTAGACAACTAAATAAAGGAATTACTTTTTTGCTCTTCTTTCTGTCAATTTTTTTTTCATTTTGTGCACACATTAGTTCTCCAACAATTTTTCTTAATAGGCATGTTTTATTGTAGCCATTTTCCTAATACCTCTTGGTTATTAATATTTGTTTTCTGATAATGCCTGAAGGACAGAATTTCTTTAAAAACCCTATCTGTGGAAAAAAGTATTGAGTGTTCTAAGCAAACATTTGAATTTCCTATTATTTCAGAGGCCTAATCCTGAGCTATTAGAATAAACCCAACCAGATGCTATGCTAAGTAGCTGCCAGGTGATTACAAGAAGACGAAGGTCAAACTTCTTAATTTTGTAGTTCTTACTCCTATAAGGTGCATTATTCATTATGAGTGACAAAATGAAGCCCTGTAGAAAGGCACTTCTATTAGCATTTCTTGTCTAGTGCAGGCTTTCATTGTTTAAATAATCGGAGGAGGAAGAAACTAAGTTAATAAGTAGCTATTAATTGCCTTGGGGATTAAAGAATTTTAACCTTATAAAGATATTTTATTTTATTTTTATTTTTATTTGATTTATATGCCGCCCTTCTCCGGAGACTCAGGGCGGCTTACCATATGACAAATGATTGGGGTTGGTTTGTTTCTACTAATCATCTACACATATCTGTTGGTCTGCATCTCTCTATTCATCACTAGGGCAGCCAGATTCCAGCTCACAATGGATCAGGAGAGCAAATGTGGCTTTGATGGGGACCTGGACAAGGGAAATGAAAAGACAAAAGAGAGAGGATCAGAAGAGATTCCTGAAGGATTGTTGGAGATGATTGTTTCTTAAGTACTGCTGAATGACCATTGTATAGGATGGGAGCATTGCTGCCAGCTGAACTAGCTGAGGCAACTTCAGAGGACGCATAAGAAAGCCACTTTCTAGAGAGTTAGTGAGCAAAAAAGAAGAACAAACAAGAGTTGTTAAGGAGGAATCTGAGAAACCAAGCTAAGGGCAGCCAATCAGATATTGTGGGTGGGCATTTTTCAGCCAAATCTGCAGGGGATAACTTCAAAGTGGAAAAAAACAACAACCACCCTTGTTTATCTCTGAGAATGCTCTTAAGATCTATCATGACATGTCATGTTTATTTTCCTATCTGAAGATGGCAAGAACTACACATGCTGCAAGTGCAAGCTGATTGCTTTCCTACAAGAGAAGATGAAGGGTTAGAGGCAAACCTGGCCACTCTTCAGGTTATTAGGGAATGCTGAATCAGAATCAGGAATTATTTGCAGAGGGCAATGTTGCCTACATATTTATACTGCTCACTGTAAATAACCTTGGTGGGTAACATGGGAAAAATGATTATCAAATTTACCAGTGACCCAAAGACAAGGGGACATAGAAAGCAGCATCAAGATTCAGGGGGTGCTTGACAAACTGAAACAACGGACAAAACCTGTTAGATGAATTCCAATAGGAACAAATGCAAAGTGTGTTGGAAAAATCAAAGCCATAGGTACCTATTGGGGTGGATAAGGTGATGCTGGGTGGCAGTATACACAAAAGGATCAGGTTGTCTTGGTGAATCACAAGGCAGTATTGCCAAGCAAAGCAAATACAATTGCAAGCTGTATCCAGAGAAGTGGAAAGGCCAAATGAAGAGAAGTTTCCATTCAATTCTTTTCTGCATTGAGCTTCAGGGTATTAATTACCTAGCAGCTAGAATGAGTGATGTGGGTGTTAAGAAATTTGCAAGAATCATACCTGGGCTATTAAAGATCATCTCCTCCAGGCAGAATCTCCTCTGCTTTGAGATAAAGTAGAAAGGGATTGTTTAGGATGCCCCTCTTAAGAAATCAAAAGTGCATGGACTTTACTCTTGGAGATGTATTAATAACCTTTTTATTAGCTATCCACAGGACCAATAAACCATTAAAATGCTTTTGTTTTAGCAGGCTTCCTCAGACTATTTTTCCTATATATTCTCCAATCAATCTATCTATCTATCTATCAATCAATCAAATATCTTCCAAATGAAAACAGTTGTTTTAGGAAGCATCTGATCTTGTCCAAGAGTTATTATGTATTGCCATCTTCTGGAAAAGCCAGAAGTATTTTCTTAGTCAACTTCTTGTACAATCTTCTTTGCCTGACTCACTTCACTTGCTGAAATTTTTAGTTTACATTTATGCTATTTCAAGTGTAGGTCTGTGATGTTTCACAATCGCTCCCTAAAATATAAGACGTGAACGTGACAAATAGATCTATCAAACTTCTGTCTCAAAGGATGTGGGATTGCAGTTGAACACAGGTATAACTTGACGTACTCAATAGGATCTCTGTATAATTTGTGAAATTGGGCTCATTTATTTGTTCAATATAAACCTTAATAGTAATGGTATTCAGTTTTCTTGTAGTGAGCAGAACTATTGTTCACTGTATGAATTTGGTGAGTACTAACAAACACGATATAACACATTTCCTAGAGATGATAGAATTGTATTTCCCCACTAAAATAAAAACTAAAAAAGAAAGAATTCGTCAGTACAACTGTAGGCAAGATTTCCCTTCCTTTTCCCAAAACCCCCACTCACCCAATCAGCTCCCTGTAAACATTAATCTAAGCTAATGAGAGCATGGCAGAAAACTGATATTTCTTTCAACATATGCTTTAATAAAAGCAAAGCAGAAGTTACATTTGACAATCAAATGCCACCAAAGATAGGGTTTTTTTAAAAAAAAAACAAAAAACAAGCCCTTAAAAATATCAAGTAAAATAGGTGTGAGATCTACACAATGGAGTTGCTCATGATTTTGCACCACTACATCAGGGTCACAGAAGGTGTTTTATTAGCGCAGTCAACAATAATATCGTGATTTTATTAGTAAGAAAAGAGTGAGAGACTACTAATTATTTTTCAGCCCGAGGGGCATTTTTCCCCCCCTGAAATGACTGTTAATTTGATCATTGTCGTACAGTTCACAGATTTACATGAACTTATTTCAGTGTGACACATGGTTAAGAACTATGACTGTTGCTTTATTAATGGCTTTCAGCGAATGTATTAAAAAGTGCTAACCATGTGGGTGTACTGGTTGATACTGATAGTATTCCGAAGGTCGAATCCTTTTGGAAGGAGCTAGCCTGCAGCCCTTTTTGTCTGGTATTTTCTTTGTTCATGCAACGGGACGTTAAGCCAGAGAGAGTGAAAGAAAACCCCACAGAAATAAGAAAAGGTTGTTGTCTTATAGAGGAGGTTGTGGTAGAAAATTTTTACCTCACCTTCCATTTCAGAACATGATTTCCAAGCGCAAGTGTATGCGTGAGGCAAGATTATTACCTTGCTTACTTGCTTAAGTGTATGTGTTAGGCAACATGATTTCCAACTTGCTTACTTTCTGGTATTTTAGAAAATATTAAAAGATTATTTTTAAATTAGATCAAAAATTCTGGCACATGTCCATTTATCCTCTAAATAGTTTATTTCCTCCACACAGTATTATATTTTCTTCGATCTAATGTTTTATACCTTTTTATCATATTTTTCTATTTTTCTTCATAAAATCTTTTTACCTTTATATCAGTGCTGGGTTTCAAATTTTTTTACTACCAGTTCTGTGGGTGTGGCTTGGTGGGCATGACATGGCTTGGTGAGCGTGGTTTGGTGGGCATGGCAGGGGAAGGATACTGCAAAATCTCCATTTTCACCCCACTCCAGGGGAAGGATACTGCAAAATCCCCATTTCCTCCCGATCAGCTAGGACTTGGGAGGCAGAGAATAGATGGGGTGTGGCCAGTCAGAAATTTTACTACTGGTTCTCCAAACTACTCAAAATTTCCGCTACCAGTTCTCCAGAACTGGTCAGAACCTGCTGAAACTCACCTCTGCTTTATATGCAGGTTGTCTCTGAGCATTAACATGAAGGAGGGATAGACAGAGTTCTGTAATGCTGTATTCTAGCAGCTTTTGCTACAATACCTTCACCTTCAAGTTGTATGCGTGCTCCTGTTTTTGGTCTTAATGCTTTACTTTTTCCTTTTTTTAATGGACAGTGATTTGCATTGTATTGTTTGGATTCTTGCAAAGAGAATGCTTTTTAAAAAGTGATGGGCTGTAACAATTGAACATTCTGTAAAATAATAATAGTTAAGTGGCATCTGCAACATTCCACAAAACCAAAAATTAGATGGTGCCATTAAATCAGAATAAGCAACCTGAGATACTCCAAAGAGATTTAGGACTTTAATTTCCATCAATTACCACAGGCAAAGAATTGTGGGAATTGATGTCCCAAATATCCAGAGGGCAGCAAAAGTGATAGAGTTTATGATTTAATTATTCACCTAGTACAAAATAGATTTACCAAAGAGGCTCCGAGCTGAAAACAATAACCAAAGGGCAGAATTAAAGTAATCAGTAAAAGAACTTATAATTCACAGAGAAGATATGACTACATTTAATGAGAGAAAAACTCTTATTAAAAGATATATAGTATGTTGCCATCAACTAAAAATTTGATTCAAGATGAAAAATAGAATTACATTTTTACATAGATAAGAATTCCAAGCATTTTCCTTCCCTTGTTCCTCCCAACCCTAACCTTAAGCCTAAATTTCCAGTCCCAGCCCTTGTTCATCTTCTTCCAGTTAGTAGTGCTTTTGTTCTTTCTTAAACCTGGACCTAAATTGACTATGTCTAAAGCCTAGAAAGTATTATTTCATAACATAACAGCTAAGTCAGTTCAGTATTATGAATGGGAGCCGTGATGGAGGATGCAGAATCCTGTGAGCTCAGATAAAACTCTTTAACTTTCTTTCATCATTTACCTTACTATTTATGCATTCACAGAACTTGCACACTGGTTTGAATTAAAAACAAAAATCCATTTTATATGAATCATACATTGAATATAATAAAAGGAAAGCAGAATAATAAAATAGAAAAATAATAATCATTATGGTGGCTGTGTTTAAATAGGAAGGACATGGTCTGTTTGAAATGGGTCCCGATTCAGAAAAGCTCTTTTGATACTTGGTTTTGATTCCCTGAACACACAAGGTGTAAGGGAATCCACCCACTAACAATTACTGCACTCAACATACTGTTTTTGGAGATACTACAGTGGTTGGTTGTGTAATGAATGGTAAGATTCATTTTGTGCTTCTGATATCATTCATATGTTACGATTAGTTCTTCACTCAAAGAAATGAGATTGAGGAAAATGTTTTTAGCTGGAACTCTAAGTGCATTTTGCTATTGGGTCTAGGCTGGGAGTTGGTTACAATCTGGGACAAGCTGCCAACTGCTGTAACTTCTTTTATTCTTTTCTTCCTAATGACAAAGAAATGCATATGTCATGGTATTTTTTTAAAAAAATATTTTACACGACATTGTCCAAAAGATAGATACCTTATGATTAAACATAAAATATTAATATGGAGAAATAGCTGTGTCACATTCAAAGATAAATCATGAAGCTTATGATGACTATGGGAAAAATGCAACCCTCACCTCATTGTTAACTATTTATTGGAGATTCAGAAACATATTCTTGGCCTCAGTCCATCTCACTTGATGTACTTGGACGTTATTCAAGCAATCTAAATTTCTCCTTGGCCTTTACTTGCTTTATCATATTAACCTGATCCAGAAGATCATCTCCTACAACTAAAGGACTGATTAGCACTTAGTACTGAGCATTGAGTACTTAGTATTCCTACATACATGGAGTTTCTGGTGCTCTTATAACCCTGTGAGATGTTCATCAACTATTCCTTCTGAGGTTTTTTTTTCCACATTAGATCATTGTGATGGAACAATCATGCTAGAAACAGTCTTCTAGGGTACATTAAACTAATACTGTACCAAATCTAGAGTTTCTACTATATCTGTGAAAACTATTTTTTTTAAATTTTTATATGGGATGGTGTTTTTGAGCTTATTGTGATGAGTTGGTGGACAATGCTTACTTACTTGTATATTTTCTAGTTTCAGAATGCTCAAGAGAAAGAATCCCCGATGTCTTCCTTCCAGAGCTAACAAATGTGTAGGAAGCCAAGGCAGAGATGTTACAAAAACATGTAAGCTTCTTATCTAGCCCCCCCCCCGCCATATTAAAGTAAAGGTAACTGTCCTCCCTGAAGATTTCTCTAACATTACATTCTCCTTGAAGAAAAGACCTTGTGAGTAGCCATGCCTTTTTTGATCAGCTTGAAGTTTTATTTACCAAATTTATTTGCCACCCATCTCACGACTCAGACAACTTTGAATGAGAATGACTAAAACATGCAGAAGAGAATATTGGCACAGCTTGACCCAAAATAACAGCCTTGTGTTACCTGTTGAGCACTAACTATTTGCCAGCAACTCATAATCACACAAAGTTTTGGACCCTAGATCTATCCCTATTTTTTGCGGCTTTTGATTGATTAAACCAAATATCAACCAAATATTGATTATATAATTCTGTGTATAATTGTACAATTCTATACAAAGCTTTTGATTATACAATTCCAAATATTGTCCCAAACTTCCATGCATTGACATCATTCATACGCACTGCTATGAAAAACCTTCCAAAGCTGATTTTAACCAAAAGCATCTCCCAAATTCATAGAGCTGTGCAGGGGGTCAAATTTAAGGGCAAAAAGAAAAAAAAAGAAAAGAAAGTATTTCAGAGCATGGAGGTACACCTATGTACAATTTTTTAAACCAACAAATGTTAACATTGTGAGTTGCCTAGAGTCACATCATGATGAGATGGATGCAAATGAATTTAATTAATACCGTGTTTCCCCAAAAATAAGACCCTGTTTTATATTATTTTGAACTCTGAAATTAGCGCTTGGCCTTATTGCCATGCGCTCAAAAGCCCGATTGGGCTTATTATCAGGGGATGTCTTATTTTGGGGGAAAACAGGGTAGATAAAATAAATAAAATGCATTTAAAGAGGGTAACTATGCAATCCCAAGTAAAGACACAGTTGCTGACAGGGTCTATGGGAGTACATTTCATCTTTCATCTTGATTGCAAAGTAGTGCTCAGCCCTAATGTGCAGTATGTACACTATAGTTATTATTATTTTCAGATTCTTGCCAAAACATTATTCCCACCCAAAAAAAAATATTAAAGTATGTAACATTAACTTGTTATCAGGTAGTTTAAGAAAATCCACTTGATGGATTGACTATACAGAAATTAGCTATGCAAAACGTCTTTACTGATGGACAGATCAATATTTTGCATGTGACTCAAGTGTCTAAATTAGGTACCATTTGGTTCCTGAGCACAGGGGCCTGGGTGGCGCAGTAGACTAAGGCACTGATTAACATTCAGCTGCCTGCAATTACTGCAAGTTCTAATCTCACCAGGCTCAAGGTTGACTCAGCCTTCCATCCTTTCTAAGGTAGGTGAAATGAGGACCCAGATTGTGGGGGCAATAAGCTAACTTTGTATAAATATACAAAAGTATGAAGACTATTGCTTAATGCATTGTAAGCCGCCCTGAGTCTCCGGAGAAGGGCAGCATATAAATCAATTTTTTTTAAAAAAAGTGGTGAAGGTTAACCAATAGATCCAGAGCTTCCCACAGCAAGGGATCCATTCCTGCTGCTACTCTTCAGCCTCTAGGCTCAGTCCCTAGCATAACTGCAAGCCTTCAGTAGGGCTAGCTTGCTGCTCCTCCTTTTTCCTAAGATGCTGTTTGCTACACCTTACCAAAAGCTGAGCAGAGGAGAACTTCTTGTTGGAATCCTATTTGCTGATTTCTGCCTTCCTGCTGTACATTGCTAAATCAATGCTCCACAGATATCTTCCAAATATTGCAATACAAGCTCTGTTCCATGTGGACATGCATCGTAATATCTTTAATCGTGCTAAGGTATCCTTGAAAATTACTAGAACTGGTGATTGTTTTCTCACCATTTTGGTACAAGAAAAACACATGAAAACTAAAGTTCATGCCTTATTATATAGGGTTAACATCATTTAAAAGGCAAAGAGGCTCCCCAAACAAGGTAGCTTTGGCCACCCAAAAAAATAAAAGAAATACCACTGATGTACAGATTCTTTTTTTGTTATCCAATTAAGATCAGTTCTACTCCAAGTTCCTCTTTCAGAATATTCTCAAGATATTAAATTCTGTTTTATTTAGAGACTAATTTATTCTGTCAAATTTATCTCTCTAATTGTTGTTAGTGTAGTTTCACTTTCTCCAAATATGCCTGGATGATTAAATCTATTACTTATCGCTTCAAATTATTCTTCCAGGTTCAGTTCCACCTTAATAAGAACTATTTCCTTATTAATTCTTTAGTAAACATTAGTAGTAGTAAACATTAGTAAACATTATTATACATTATAAATTCATCATTACATTGTGATTTTCATTTTGGCCTGATTAGATGGACATTATAAGTAATATTGTTGTTTTGTAATGGCATAATTTGTTTAAACGATAATGGTGACAGCAGTTTCCACAAAAGGCGCTCAAATATCACACAGTAGCCAAACAAACACCTTTTCCATATTTTGTATTTTGTAATAGAACATGCAAAGGATGTTTGATTTTTGAATTGTTTTCATTTAAACTATTATATTAGGTTAGATTTGAATGTAGACATTAGGGGCTGTGAAAATGATTTGGCAGAAGGGCTCTGGATCTTGTTGAAACGTAACAACCTTTCTGCAATTCATAAAAGAGCCTGACTCTTTTTTTTTTTAGCCTTCAACACGAACATAATAAAAATAATGCTGCTGCTTTAAGAGTCACATTAGGTTTAATGAATACATCCCTTAAAGCTGCAGCTTCTTTTTTTCAGATTCGTGTGCAAGCCTGAAAAAAGCCAAGCTTCTTTAATAAATAGCTCACCCGAGGCCCCAAACTCTTCTTCTGAATCATTTTTGAAATGTGCACTGCCCTATTATTAATGACAAGTTGTTTTACAGGTGAGTAAGATACATGTATTCACAATGCTCTGCATTTAATTTCTTTCTTTTAGATTCTGAAGAAGAGACATCCGGAGACTTGGATGTACCTCAGTGCACCATGCTGCCCTGTGCATTTTTATTTGAGATTAAATCCCGTTGAATATAGAGGATAGATAAGTATGGTGCATTTGGTAAAAGAAACGGATGTAATCATTGCAGAAATGTCATTTCTGAAAATATGCCACACTTTTTAAACTGCTTTTTTCAAGAAGAAGAATGTTGACAGTAACTCCTTATTGGGAGCCATCTTGACTGGTTTGGGAGTGTCTGTTGGAGGGAACTCAGTGTTGCATCATGTGTCTCTTACACAGGATGTCAAAAGGAGTTTCCTGCACCCCTGGAGAATATAGAAATGAATGTAGTTGCTGTTATATTGGGGGGGGGAAAGCATCATAGAAGCGATGCACCAGCTGTGCCTTCTGTTCGCCCTTAGAGGGCACACTGCAGCCTTATTGGTTTCAAGGAAAGAAACCACTGGTGTAAATTGAAAGAATTGTATAGTGATGCCTAGAATACAGTCACTCAAATATTTATAAGTACCTTTTTTAAAAAAAAATGTGGATGTGTGTGAAATGCTGACTTAGGTTGTTGAAAATCTGACCATAGTGAGCTAAATCATGCTATCTGTGCATTTCAAAGTAGTAGAGGAGGAAAATGAGAGCTTTAAAACTTATTTGCAGCTCAGGGTCTACGCGAGGTATTTGCAATTAATAGATTTAAGAGTACATATCATTTTAGAAATGAAATGCCATTGTGCAGCAAAAAATGCCTTGTGTTGCAAATATAAGAAGTATATTACAGTCTCTATAGAATGAGACTGATAACTAGTTTGGCTGCCCAAGAGAATAATGGAACCTACCTAAAATTTCAGAGCCAAGACTAGGGATATAATCTGTGTTTAGTATCTTCTCCTTAGATTTAATGTTTTGAATTCATTTCTAAAGCAGGTCTCTGACTAGGCAGTTTTTCAATTAAGCCAAGTCATCAAATCAATCCCTCCTTGGCATCTTTTCAGAGTCTGTTCATAACTAGCCACGTGCCCAGTGATGGTTTTGATATACAGAAATATGCTTTCTTCCCCCACTACATTCTTGATCATTATATTGCACGAATCTTATGCCCTATTCTGGAGATACTTTATGTCTGTGAGTGCTCTATGGATGACTATGGGTTGTCTTTTTTCACGCTTGCAAGTTTAGCACCGTGATAGCTCAGGAACAAATGCTCCTTTTTTGTGAAGGTTAACCAAGTAATAGTGTAGTGGAGAAAAATCACAAAATTGAAGATACATTTTTTCTCTATTTTCCCATCTTTTAAACCCAGCCAGGATCAAACCCAGATCGTCCCTTTGCCTAGCAGACTCCCCCTCCCCCACAACCCCACCTAGATCAAAGACTAGAAGCTTTACCAGCTCCCAGTACAGCTCAAAGGCAGCTTTCAGAAGGGAAGAAATTAGGTAAGAAACCCCAATCAGCTTGATCTCCTGTCTTTATAGCTTGGTAACCTGACTTCAGATGGGTCTTTAAGTGAACTGGTTTCTGATTGGTGCAGGTTGGTGAAGGCTGTCTGGATTATGACTAATTCATGAAACTCAACAGATACTGGTCATGAAAGTTTGCACCAATATGTTAATCCCAGGTACACTGACAAGGATCTGCCAACTTCTTCCAATTGGCCAGAAAAATCAGACTGTAGGATGTGTCCAACTACTATAAAAATCTTTGCTTTCCCATGGTTTGGGGATCCTCTTTCTTGTAAAGCAGGTACCAATGATGTTCCTTCTTCAGACTAAATTCATGACAATAGTGTTCACCACAAATTCTCCAGTGAGCTTAATGGTTAAATAGGTGCTTGATCTTCCCAGTCTTGGTCAAGTAATTGTATTGATCTTATTTATTAAACAAATTGTTTCACACAGTCTAGAAGGGGAAGGAAAAGAATTTGAACCTCAAACTTTCTTCACTGTTCAGATAAAGAAGGTTCTGCCTGGATTCTGACATCCAAATGGCATTTCCATCATGGAAATAAGAAGAGCTGTTTTTAGTCCTGCCACCATTCAGCATTCAATAGCATCTTATATGTTGGTAGATGATGTGTAATAATTATTAGTTTGGCTTATGTTAATCTTTATCTTTTAAAGGCAACATTAAGTCAATCCACCTAGCGCTAAAGACTGGGTGTTACTATAGTAACTTTACAGCCTGTTTGGCTGTGACAAAGGCTCTTCATCTCGTCCATTTCATGGTCCTGTCTCGACCTACTCCCTCCCAGGGTTTTATTATAGTGTCCTTTAAGAGTATCTGCAGGAGCCACAGCTGCTATGCTTTTATAGGAGAGGGAAAAAAAGCTTTTGCTGTGTGAAAGACTCAGCTCTAAGAGGTCTTGTGGACTATCTGCTCCACGTGGTGTCAAAAATAAGGTAGAACAATGCTAGGTTTGTTTAAAATTAATGAAACCAGAAAAATTAACGAATTAGTAGCAAAGCTAATAAATTAAGCAGCTAATTTACCAAACACAATTCAGGGATGTTATTTGTTTTAGTTTTTTTTTTTTAATGGAAGCATTATAGGGATACATATGAAAATGTCCCACTTTTACAATTTAGCAAATTAGGAGTCTATGGAATAGAAAAATCTAATAACCATTTGCAGACCTAAGGTTTACTATTTAGCAACTCCCCCCCCCCAAAATGCTTCATTTTTGACAAGCACAAATGCACAGCAGAGAGAGAATTTCTTCTTTCAAAATTCAGTGCAACTGATTTAGATAGAAATAGACTAGACAATACCTTGGTTGACATCAGTGATTTTAACTGAGAAAAAATCGAGTAAAGCCGAGTTTTGAAATATATAGGCTTTAAGTGAAATACATTTTACATGTTCAGAGTGCTCTTTTTCATTGTCAATACAAAACTGCAGTGTGGCTGTTAGTAACAAGTAGTTGTGTAAGCTGCTCAAGGCTTAGCAGATCAGCTGGCCTGTTTAATGATTTGTCTTAATAATGCAGACAATTTAGCTTCTGCGTAGAATGCTTGCTGACAGCCACTTTTGCCGTTTCAGATCTCCACAGTGCTTCGCTATCAAAACATTTGGTGATGTGCTTATTTTCTTCTTTTTTTTTTTTACAGTGGCCAGATTCACCCCACTCATCTTTTAATGAAAAACATATTTTTAATTCTACAACTATAGCAGCTCAATGGCCCGTTTTCCCTCTCTTCTATCTCTCTGCTTGAATATCCATGCATCAGTAATAACAGTAAGATTTGGCAAGGCTTATTCATAAGGATTTGAGCAGAGTCATTCTCCAGTTGTGTTAATTGTTGCACTGGGAGGCCAGTGAATGGTGAATGGTAGCTTGTTAACTTGCTAAGCAGCTGGTCAGCAGGATAGTTTGATTCCAGCAAGGCTCTTGACACCTCTGCCAAGGGTTATTGATACCTCACACATCCCAGCTGAGACAGATTGTTTTAGTCCTGCTTCATATCCATAGCACAGTCTGTAGTTAGAGAAATAGTGATTGACAGCTCACACCTCCTGGGCCTTTCTTACTACCAGACACAACATCTGCTATGCCCTGTGGAGCAGTCAACCAACACACAGTAAAGAACTGTTTCAACTATTGTCAGAGTTGATTTTTTTAACCCTTTTCTGGACATTCTCTGGCAATGCATACATAGGTGTTGTGTTTGTCGCTTTCTTCTTTCTCCCATCCCCCCCCCCGCCCCCCAGTTATATTACACACTGCACAGTTCTGGACAGTATTGAAAAAGGAGTCTAATTGCTTTAAATAGTCCTATTACAAATGTTTATTTAGGGCCACGGTTGTGAAGTTGCTTAACAAAATCAGGCAATATGGACAGATTCCTAGTGGCAGAGCCATAAAGAAAACCATTTAGTATTGATTAATCACAGCATATTTAATTACACCAGAGATGATCAATATTATACACTGGGATAAGCATTGCAGTGAGTTATGAAAAATATGATGTCTAAATTGAAGATATGGGGCAACATTTGTTAAAGGACTCTAAGAGATAACTAAGGATCAATACTGGACACTCAGAGCAGAATGAACTTGGAATCTGCTTTTCAACTACAGTATGTTGATTCATTTAAATAATTCTTAGATGAATTTTTAAAGGCTTATAAAACATAAATGCAAGAAATTTGTCATTTGTTTTGCGTATACACAGTGCATGTAGAATATTTTAAATATTGCCAAAAGTAGTAGATGGATTGAAAGAGGTTATTTTAAAAAAAAATCATGGAGTTGTCTTACAAAAGATTATAAAATATCTGACAACTGCTATTAAAACTTACTTCGCAATAAAACTGCAATTTTAGTTACAAGTGTGCTAATTTGTATTCTTTGTAGCATGAGGCTAATGATATGAAGTCTTATGTCTAATCATAAAATATAAAGTCAGAAACGTCAAATTCTAGGCTTATTAAATACATAACCATGGGCTGTTATACAAAGCGTAACCACAGCACAATGCCAAATCTAATAACTGAACATTATTCATCATATTAAATGAAGGCATTCATGTAGTTAACTAGTAACTGAAGAACCAGGGGGTTGGGGGAGGAGCTACAAAAATGTGTTACAGTGCATGTCACATTGCAAACGCCAAGCTTTCATTCTTAAATCTGAAGTCAAATGAAAATATGTGCCTGTGTGTGTATAGATGATATAGATATAGATAGATATAGATATAAAATACCTCATAAGATTTGCCTCATGATATCATGATGCACATTTTGTCACCTTGGCTTATAGTGAATATTTATGCTGATAATTGCACTGTACTTGTGTCAAAAGCACTGAGGCAATTCCAGGTTGAAAGGATTAGCTGGTGATATCACTGTTGCCCGAGGGACACCCAGCTGAGTGTTCCTTTCTTGTCCCCAGTAGAAGGTGGAGTCCCCAGTAGAAGGTTTCTTGTCCCCAGTAGAAGGTGGAGTGAAGGACAGGAACTCACCCTCTCCCACAGCAGTACTCAGCTCTCGAACACGGGACCTCCAACCCAGAGTCCTAAGCACATGAGACACTGTGTTCCTTTATATGCTAATAATATAAGGGTGCTATAACAACAAAACCCATGTTGGGAGATGTGAATATTATCAAAAACTTCATTTTTGATATTAGCAAAATATCAAAGTAGCAAAAACTTCATTTTATCCTCATTAAACTATTCATGATATATGCTGGCACTAGAAGAACCTTTCAGCTGCTAAGATCTGAAGATGTGGCCCATCAATAACTACTTTTGGCCCACTTTGAACTATCTAGAGCTATGAAGCTATATTGATCTTCTTAAGCAGTTATGCCAATTTTAAGCCTAATATTCTACTGAGTGAATCTGCAGACTGTGGTGGTTTGCCTATTAGACATAAATTTATGCCACACTTTCCTCCAATTCCATCTCCCAGCTCTCCAGGTGACAGGTTTATCCATGGATGGAAGACAAGAAAAATGGAACAGATATCTGAGGTCCAATGTCTTTATCTTCTAATATTTCAGCTCTTCAAAGTATTGATTAAAACACACCCACTCCATTTTATTGATACATGTTTATAGTAATAAATCACAGCTTCATGAATTTCAGTTTTCACTAGAGATAGGCTAAGTTTGAGGAAGTGCCTGGGAGAAGCACCAAGAGCTGTTTAATTTTTTTTTCTAGTTCCGTTGCCATTACTTAACTTCCAGATATCTTAAAAAAAAACCCACAACCTTTTTACATAACTTCAAGAGGCTGAATAAAATTACGCCATCTCCAATTTCTTCAGGACCATTTAGCTGAAAAAGTATTTTAGACCAAACATCTTTGCAGCTTCTGAGACTGGTTTTTCACTGTATTATCATGTGTCAGAAGAGAAATTTGAATGGCTGTGTTATCTGTGTTTACAGTGCCATAAGGATATGTTATGCTAGAGAGGAAGTAATAGTGTTATTTATTATAGCAATGTAATTAGCAGTACTGTTATTGCTAAACATTGCTATAACCTCTTGTCAGCATCATGTAATTCCACCATAACTCACTGCGTATTTTATATCCCAAAAGGAGTTATTGACTGGGTTTACATGATGCTATCAAACTGGTACTTCTATGGATTAAATACAAACCTAGTGTTTCAGTAGCCTTGCATCTGTTGCTGAATATTTTCTTTCATCTCTCTATCAAGACAAATTCTGACATCAGAACAGAAGCAGTATATTATGATCCCCGGACAATGACTCTTCATCAAAACAGTTGCTGTTGAGTTAACCATGTCATGAAAAACATTTTCTGATGACCCATGTGTTGTTATTGTTGATGATATTGTAGTTGCACTTACAACTGCTCTTCACCAATAAGCAAATTAAACATTTTACATGTTGACAAGAATAAGATTGATCATTATTTTGGGAATTCATAAACCGCTACTCATCAAAAGAAAATAAATGGGGGAAACGATCATATATCTACAAAACAACATAATCAGAATAATAAAATAGTTATAAAATTACAACTCCAAGCTTCAAAAATCCACTGGGACAATTAGTCCAAAGCCAGTTCACAACCTTTTGATCTAATACTGAAAAGTTACTAATAATGACAACTGTGCCTCTATAGAGAGGTTGTCTACAGATGGGGTATGGTGGTGCAGTGCTTACTCACTGCTCACTGCCAGGACTTCAATTCTCATGAATTCTCAAGGTTGACTCAGCCTTCCATCCTGCCAAGGTCGGTAAACTGAGTACCCAGATTGTTGGGGGCAATATGCTGACTCTGTGAACCCCTTAAAGAGGGCTGTAAAGCACTATGAAGTGGTATATAAGTCTAAGGGCTATTGCTATACACAAGAATATTGACCTAGTTACTACATAATGAATAAAAACACAGATTTATTTAGGGAGGGGGATTCTTCCCTTAGGTCATGTGTTCAAAATTCAGACACATGGCAACTGGTTCATATTTATGATGGTTGCAGTATCCTGGGGTCATGTGACCACCTTTTTCAACCTTCTGACAAGCAAATGTCAACGGGGAAGCCAGATTCACTTAACAACTGTATCACTAACTTAACCATTGCAGTGATTCGCTTAACAACTGGGGCAAGAAATGTCGTAAAATGGGGCAAAATTCATATAACAAATGTCTCACTTAACAACAGAAATGTTGGGTTGAATTGCGGCCATAGGATGAAGACTATCTGTAATCAATTTATAGAACTTTACAGAGTCTAGACACCACAATCTTTATAGGCCCATGATGGCAAACCTATAGCACATGTGCCAGAGTGGCATGCAGAGCCTTCTCTGTGGGCATGCGCGCCATTGCCAGCTACTCTTCTGGCTTCCAGGGCGTGCATTGCCAGAAACCCAAAGACAAGTTGGCTGCCGTGCGTATGCGCACCAGCCAACTGGTCTTTGGATTTCCATCGCTCCATCGCCCATGCGTGGGTTCCAGTTTGGGCACTCAGTGCAGAAAAGGTTTGCCATCACTGTTATAGGCACTCCTGGCAGAAGGGGGAATAAGAATTTAGCATAGGAAGTTTTTTTTAGTTTGTTTAGTTGTTCAGTAAACTAACTGTAACCAGACAACACACTATTTATATAGACATTGAAACTGTTGCTCTTTTTTTATATAGCAAAAATAAGAAAAAAATATTTAGGAAAAAAAATTAGCATAAGTATATCACCTCATTCTAAATCTCAAGAGGTAAAATGAGCGTGGAAAATAAAATGGAATTTTGTGGGATCCTCTAGCACAGGAGTGTCAAACTCGCAGCCCGGATTCATTACGCGCTGGCCATTCCCACACCCAGTTTAGCGAAGGGGGGGGGAAGTCACAATACGTCACGTGATGATGCTGTGATAATGTGAGTTTGACACCCCTGCTGTAGCTGATGGAGCGGAGTCCAGCTTTCCATCATGCTAACATTGACTCACTTTATCAACCTGTCTCCTGTGCCATGGTTGAGGGTATAAAAAAAAATATCGAGATTAGCATTCTCCCTGCCACCTTTTCAACGGATACAATTTATCACAGGGACTAATGCCACTTTAATACCAAAACTAGGCTTAAAGACAAATTCAAATGCACCCAGTAATCTGTATCATTTTAAAATGGCCTACATTAAGCTATAAGCTCCTTCTGTGAGAATTTGCTTAACAGGATAGTATTTACTAAGTGTTCTCACATCCAAAATGAATTTCATAAAAAGTAGGTAGAAAAATGTTTTAGAAACTTCCCTTTCTAAAAAGGCAGTAATTAATTACTTTTTGAGTCCATCCAGCCAATTCTTAACCATTAGGCTTGATCGTTAAGATGGAAAAGTTTTAACAGTGTCTGTGATGTTAGTGTTTCCACTTACAAGAATTTTAAACATGCTTAATCACTATTATTTAGCCTTTAGTCTATATAAGAGCTATGGTGGCCTAGAGGTGAAGACGCTCGCCTCCCAATTGGGAAGTTGAAACAGCGACATTTATCTACCAGGGTGCAAAGATAAAATATTATTATTATTAGTTAGACTTCTATACCGCTTCATAGTGCTTTACAGCCCTCTCTAAGCTGTTTACAAAGTTAGCATATAGCATATTGCATATTAACATATTGCATTAGTATTAGCATAATGCCCCCAACAATCTGAGTCCTCATTTTACCCACTCGGAAGAATGGAAGGCTGAGTCAACCTTGAGCCAGTGAGATTTGATCTGCTGATCTGCTGAACAAGGAGTCAGCTGAAGCAGCTGCAGTACTGCACTCTAACCACTGCGCCACCTCGGCTCTGCTGCGAACTCCGTGTAGGCATCAGGAAGGGCATTCGGACAGTAAACGCTTACTTCCATTCAATTGGCTGACTCCACCCTGATAAAAGGGATTACAGGGTCATAAAAGAACAAAGTTTATGAAAAAGCTAACAAGAATGTTTTACAATTCTGGAACATAAAAAATAAAACCTAACTTAATTGACCATAGAAAAACATTAATAAAGATAGGAACTTGGTAAGGACAACAGAAACTTTTCCAGCTCAGAGCACACTTCATAGCACAGATATTAGAATAAAAATCAAAATGATTTAGGGTTAAGTTACTGGAAAAGACTATGATCATTTAACTAAAGGCAGGTTGAATAAAATCTGTTATAATTGTTGTGAATTTAATCTAACATAGTAATAGAAATTTGTTTTGTCTATCAAAAAAAATTAAAAAATAATAGTAAAACACATTCTTCAAGCATTACACAGATAGTCCTTGTCTAACAAGTTCAACTGGGATAGGAAACTCATCATTAAATGAAGGAGTCACTAAGTGAAACCCCAACTATGCTTAAGATTTTATTTCAGATTTCCTTTGCTTTGCAGCAAATACCATAAAAGCAAGAATTGATTGCAAAGTTATATTTTCATTACTATTATAACTAGAATGTTTGATAAATGAGTAATGACTAAATGAGGACTACATGTATAATTATTGCACAACAGGCCTGTGAAAGATTAAGAGATTATTGTAGATCAGGAGTGTCAAACTGTCAGCCCGCAGGTTGGATGCGTCACACGCAGGCCACGCCCACACCAGCTTCATGAATGGGAAAGACATCGAGAAACATCACATGACAACAACGTGATATGGCGAGTTTGACACCCATGTTGTAGATGCTACCAACAACAGGAAATAATCCCACTCCTCATTTCAATGATTAGGAATATATAGATTATAATCCAATTTAAAAAAGGAAATATTCACATCTGATAGGTTTTAAAAGGAATAAATAACATCTATAGAAAATGTTTCTTCTAACACTGAAACTTTTGTATGCATCATTCACTAATGGATAGATTACTTATATAATTGTTAAAATAAATTACCCAAGGCCCTTTAAAAATGTGACCTAGAGCCTTTATATATTCAACAGAGAATGCTTATAAAATGCATGAACCATTAACAGCAACAGAATAAGACAGAAATAGGCAGACCAAAAATTGATTCAGGCAGCAGCTTTTCTTTCATATGTTTTACTGATAATTATCATTATGAATCAAATCAAAATATTCTCAACAAATTGACTAAAAAGCCCATTGAAAAGGAAAAAGATTTTTTTTAAAAAAAAATCAAAGAAGTAAATGCAGATGTTACATGATTTCAAGAGAAATATATTTCAAAAGACAATGTTAATATGCTGAAAAGTAACCATTTAGGTTAAAAAAAAATGTGGTGTGTGGTGGAAAGAAGAAGAAAAATGGACCAGAACATCAGAAACTTACAGGAAACTTAAAGAAATTTGTTTTGTTGAAAGTTTTATTATTATTACAAGTACAAAATTACAACTGCTTTAATTTATGTTGGAAACAATAGCAAAACAAAATTGTGTTGATTTTGAAGAAGGAAACATTTTCATTCTTGGAGATATGAATAATTTTTATATGAATGATTTTCCCCACTATCTTGATAAATCTAGTTTACTAATTCTAGTAAACTAATTCTAGTTTACTAATTCTAGTAAACTTCCTGAAAATATCCTATTTATATGGTTAGCTGATGAGAACTAAATAGCTTGAAATAGATCTATACTAATCTCCCTTTATTTCTTTATCAGCTAAATATAATGATAGATAGATAGATAGATGATGATAGATAGATAGATAGATAGATAGATAGATAGATAGATAGATAGATAGATA
>WNWU01000030.1:8493584-8531228 GCA_012654045.1 Ptyas mucosa | reverse complement strand
ATAGATAGATAGATAGATAGATAGATAGATAGATAGATAGATAGATAAAACTTACTCAAGGAAAGACATATATTATAGCTCATTATTAATATAATTTATAGACATGGAAATTGCAGCATTTACATATGCAGACAGTCATCCAATAATTGCAAGATTGCACAGAAAAACCTCTGATTTGAAAATGTGGAGGCTGAAAAGTCCAGTATTATTGCAACAGAATATTAAATTGAAATGTATTAAAGAACTTTTTCCAAACTAACTTAACTATTGATACTTCAGTATTCATATTAAGGGATTCCTGTAAAGCTTTATGTCAGGATTATTGATTGTTTTGGCATATTTTTTTTAAAAAAAGCATATAAAATAGCCTACTATTCTTTTTGTAAATGGGAAGCTAATATAAAAATAAAATTAAAAGGAGATCTTGTTGAGTGAACTGAAGCAATTGGGATCATGATGCAAACATTAACTAATGTTGGATCTAGCAAAAAGGTTAAAGTGATTCACAGTGAGCCAGATTTAGTGAGCCAAAGTAAAGGAGACTTACAATAATATTACAGTAATTTTACCAAACAGAAATAATTTGAGAAACATAAAAAACCAGACAAATTGTTAGCTTATCTATTGAGAAAGAAGTAGAGAAAAGAATAATTACTTCAGCTTGGAAGGAAAAGAGATATGTTTCAGCTCCATAAGAGATGGTCAACTAATTTGTTAAAAATGATTCTTAATTATATAGAAAATAGATACCAAACAGTATAGAGAAGATTACAGAGTTTTTAAGTATCTTATTTAAATATATCATGAAATATACAGGTCAACAGATGAAAGCTCTCCAAAAGCCAATCACAAAAGATGAAACAAAAGAACCAATATAGAAATTAAATTCAGCAAATCTCCAAATCTATATGTAAGACTTTTAAAGGAATTCTGATGAGGCCATTACTTCAGACAATGAATGAAGTACAGGTAGTCCGCAACTTATGGCAACAATTGAGCCCAAAATTTCTGTTGTTCGATGAGACATTTGTTAAGTGAATTTTGCCCCATTTTAAGACCTTTCTTGCTACAGTTGTTAAGTGAATCACTGCAGTTGATAAGTTAGTAATCCAATTGTTAAGTGATTCTGGCTTCCCCATTGACTTTGCTTGTCAGAAAGTCGCAAGAGGTGCTCACATGACTTTGGGACACAGGAACCGTCATAAATATGAACCAGTTGCCAAGCATCTGATTTTGATTGCATGATCATGGGGATGCTGCAAAGGTCATAACTGCAAAATGGTAATAAATCATTTTTTCAGAGCTGTTGTGATTTTCAATGGTTACTAAACAAACTGTTGTAAGAATGTCATTCTTCATGGAAAATGGCATTTATTTCTTTGATTTAAAAAGATAGAAATGATCCAATGCATTCAAAATCATGCAAGTCCATCTTTTTACTAAATATAGATTATAAAATTTTACACCTACAAAGAGGCTAAATCAGGGGTGAAATGCTCCTGGTTCGGACCGGCTCGGGTGAGTAGGTAGCGATGGCGGTGGGCAGTTTGGAGAACCGGTAGCAAAAATCCCTGCCCCCACCCCCCATGCCCAGCTGAGCTGCATGATCATCAGAGCCTTTTTTTCCCTTTTAAATGGCTCTGACGAGCCAAGCTCTAACGATCCAAGCTCTGATAATCCCAGCTGAGTTGCCTGCTTGCAAATCCCTTCCCCCCCCTAACTTGCTTACCTTAGCTGCTGGTCACAACGCCTGCCTTGCTTCACTTGCTGTAAACCCTGCAATCCATTGCATCAACAAGCAACTGAATCTCCCTGCCTGCAATCAAGCTCATCAGTGAGCAGCTCTATCTGCCTGCCTGCCTTCCTGCCTGCAGGGGACTCCAAGCTTGGCAAGGAAAGCCGACTGGCTGAAGAATTCTGGGAGTTGAAGTCCACAAGTCTTAAAGTTGCCAAGGTTGGAGACCCCTGTTCTATTGGGCAAGTTTTTTTCCCCTTTGGGAGCTTTAAAAAATAGTTAATTGGGGTTTTTTAGACCTAGCCATTTAAAGTTTAGGAAGTTTTAAATTTAGCTGCTTTTATATAAAAATAAAAATAACTTAAAATAAAATAATATTTCTGCAGCTTTCTGAGATTTAGTGTGTTTCTGTAGTGTTTCATTCTAACTACACAAACACACAAAATCTCACAAAGCTGTATGTGGAATTTTGTGTGTGTGAAGTGTGAAAGTTGGTTTTTTGGGCTTTTTGTGGCTGTGTGAGGTTCCTGCTTGTTGCAGGGGCCATTTTGGGTCTAGCACAGCTGCTTTTACATTGTGGGTAAGCCAGTTGTGTTGTGTTGTGTTGTGTAGGTTAAAAAAGGGCAAAGAAGTGACATTGACTTGGCAACGCCCACTTTACCACCAAGCCCTGCCCACTAATTAAGCCACGCCCACAGAACCAGTTGCAAAAATTTTTAGATTTCACCCCTGGGTTAAATGGCCTTTTACCAGATATAGCTCATCTTGGACAGAGTTAATCTGCTCCAAAGAGGCAGGTAAAACATGATATTGGGCTTATTTTTAAACGGTGAAAGTTAATATTGGGTATATTTTGAGCCACAGTGGCACAGTGATTAGAGTGCAGTACTGCAGGCTACTTCTGCTGTTTGCTGGTTGCCAGCAATTACTGCGAGTTCAAATCTCACCCGACTCAAGGTTGACTCAGCCTTCCATCCTGCCGAGGTGGGTAAAATGAAGACCCAAATTGTTCGGGGCAATATGCTGACTTTGTAAACCACTTAGAGAGGGCAGTAAAGCACTGTAAAACAGTATAGTCTAAGTGCTATTGCTATTGCTATTGCTATCACATGGATAATATTAAACAGAAAAATAATGAAAATAATATTTTTTTCTTAATGTGGGGAAGACTTCTTGATAATTTGGAATTGAGTTTTCAATTCATGGCTTTATGGAAGATAAATGATGCTTAGAATGTTTTCACACAAAATATTTGTAATAAACAAGAATCCAAGATACTGATAAACAGATGATCCTCTCTTCTATCCTTCTTGACATTAGAACTACTGGCAAAAAGATACAGCAAGATAAAAAAATTTCAGGACTCAAAAGGACAAATTAAGGGCATAAACTAAAACTATATGCTGCTGACATCATATCCCCAATTAATTATGCAAGGGATTATTTAGAATGAATAATAATACAACATCATAAATTGGTAGCAAGATACTGGATTAGTAAAAATAAGATTCAAATAATTACATGGAATTTGCCTGAAAAATCACACAATATATCCAGCAAACAGCAATGTTCAATATTACCGTTAAATCTATTAAATACTTTGGAATTCATTTAACAACAACAAAAAATGAACTATTTAGGAATAATTCTTCACAAAATATTGTTTGTGAATATTAAAGTAAAAAAAGGAATATTTTGCTAAGGGTTAACTTTCTATCAAATTATTCCAATAGGACTTGAAGATAAGGCACTGAGTGATTGGCAAAGATCAATAACTAACTTCAAACAGAAACAGCAAATTCAAGACCAAGAATTAAATTTTGCAAAGGGAAAGGAATTAGGTTAATTGATGAAAACAAACCTCAAATAATATTGGTAGAAGCAACTTGAAGAAGCTACTAAAATAGTGAAGGAGCTATTAAAATACAAACTAATATGCCACTTGATAAATTCATTGTTGAATAAAGATAAGATATACTTAATTATACCCCCCAATCTTCCAACCTAATAAGATTGGTTATAAATTTAATCCAGCATATTTTGATGATGCAGCTGCTTTAGAAGAAGAATGTTAAGAAATACAGCCATGATAGAATAACCCATCCATGGTTAAGCTTCTTCCCAGTTCTCATTAAGTTAGCTATTTGCTGCTGCCCTGAAGCTTAAAATGTTTATTCCTAAGAAAAGTATCTGATGTTCTGGCAGGCAGAATGTTAATACAGGCATCATATACTTAACCAATGGCTCATTGTTACCATTATTGTGTAATTCCTATTGGGAAAAAAATATTCTATTTCTGTTTAATGATGGTGATGTGCATTAGTTTTGCAGTTACTATCAACTAATTAGAAGTGAAAAATGGTTTGTCTTGCACATAGATTATTTTGCTTAATTAATTACAGTACTGGATCTTGTTTGTGGGAAAAGGGGCGAACAATGACATTCACTAACTTTTTGATCCGGTATCATATTATAATTGTGGTTAGGTACCCACTTAATTTTCCTCAGAATACAGTTATATCATTGCATCATTGGCATCCTTCAGTCTCAAGAGACTATGGTATCGTGCTCTGGAAAGAGGTCCTAAAACAGCACCTAGTGTGACTAAAAAGGCCAATGCGAGAGTGGCAATCCCTTCCACACGGAGGGCAGATACATTCTGTCCCCTGCCCAGCCCCCAGATTTCACTGGTTCCAGGACTGCCTCTTTGCCTCAGCCTGCCAAACAAGTGTCTCTTCAAATTGGAGAAGGCCATGCTGCGTCTTTAGCCTCCAAGCTGAATGATCGGTGGTCAAGGTTTCCCAGTTGTTAATGTCCATTCCCAGGGCCTTTAGGTTCCTCTTGCAGATATCCTTATATCACAGCTGTGGTCTCCCTCTGAGGCACTTTCCCTGCACTAATTCTCCAACAGGAGATCTTTCGGAATCCAACCATCAGCCATTCTCACGACATGCCCCAGCCAGCGTAGACATTGCTGTTTCAATAGTGTATACATGGTAGAAATTCCAGCTCGTTCCAAGGTTGAGCTATTTGGAACTTTGTCCTGCCAGGTGATGCCAAGAATTTGTCAGAGACAGCACATATGAAAGGTGTTCAAAGAGGCTGCAGGTTAAAAATAAAAAAGCCTCTGACGATCAGGCAATTCAGCTGGGATCGTCAGAGACTTTTCAAAGCATTTTTTTTACCACCCCTTTGGCCAAGAGGTTGCAGAAAAAAATGCTTTGAAAAGCCTCTGACGATCCCAGCTGAGCTGCACCATCATCAGAGGCTTTTTTTATCTTTAAAAGCATTTTTTCTGCCGAAGAGGTAGTAGAAAAAATGCTTTTAAAAGTAAAAAAACCAGCCTCTGAAGATCGTGTGGCTCAGTTGGGCATTGGGGGGGGGGGCAGGGATTTTTGCTACCGGTTCTCCAAACCATCTGCCATTATCGCTACCGGATTGGGCAATCTGGTCCAAACTAGGAGCATTTCACCCCTGGAACCCGCCTTCTCTCATCTTCTCTATAATTGGTGCCACACCAAAATGTTGTTGAAGTATGGATATGTATCAGAGGTGGGTTTCAGCAGGTTCTGACCAGTTCTTGAGAACCGGTAGTGGAAATTTTGAGTAGTTCAGAGAACCGGTAAATACCACCTCTGACTGGCCATACCCCCATCTATTCTCTTCCTCCAGAGTCCCAGCTGATCGGGAGGGAATGAAGATTTTGCAGTATCCTTCCCTTGCCACACCCACCAAGCCACACCCACCAAGGCATGCCACTCCCACAGAACTGGTAGTAAAAATTTTTGAAACCCACCATTGATATGTACTGCTTAAATTGATCTAAAGTTAAGAGGAGTACCTTAAGTAATAAGTTTGGAAATGCCTTTTGTTTCTGTATTTCTAGTTATGTTTATCTTTATTTCTAGCTAGTTTTATCTCTATCTCCACCAGTTTTGGATAAAATCCTACCTTAAACATATACATATTTCTAAACATAAACATAATTTAAACTTGCACAATTCATATCCTAGACATTTAAGACATATGCATGCAATTTGCCAGGGAAATTCATGACAGAATGTGGGTGTCAATTTACTTTTCATATATTTTACTAGGCAGCTTTAAGTCTGAACTACTATCCATGCTTGTCCTTTATAAAAAATGGATTTTTGTTCATGGGTGTGGATAATATGATTAAAAACTTGTGTTTAACATAAAGAAAGTATTAAAAACAAAAAGAACTTGTTGGTTATAAAATAACATTTTGTTAATAACAGTTTGACATGTTTAAAAAGAGCATTAAGGACCACTTCAAGAAAGTTCTACTACATGATTTGTGCAAGGTCCCCAAACCTACAGACAGTAATACAAAGCTACAGTTTCTAGGATTCAGAAGTGTGCTGAATATGACACAAAAGTAGAACCATATTATAGCATCTAATGCTTGACTGATATCACATACGGATCATCAATTTCTGGCAATAACTACCTGGGAATGAACATCTAAACTAGGGTAGACAACATGGTACTCATGAGCACTGTGATAGAGTTAGATCAAGCTCTAAAAAAAGAGGGAGAAATTAATTAAATATTTAAATATGAAGCAGACATATTTTAAAATGTCTGCTTAACCCATACCATCGCATTGTTGGCACTGTCTTTTGCCCTCCTGCATTATTTGGGGGTGGTAGTTCAGCTTTGGATAAATTAGCCTTTTGTGATTGGTCATGCCAACCATGGAATCCAACAAGCAAAATTCCTATGGCAGCTATTTTATTTATATAATCAAATGTTTTTCAAAATACCAATGTGCTTGTACCCCAAACATTGCCAACCCTTGATCTAAGTGGCCTATTAAATGCTTTAAGAACAGAGTTTTCTAACAACTGCTTTATGAATGAATGGGGAAATGGCAAATATTCTGTTTGACAGATTATAAGATTAAGAATGCAGAGCTGTTAATTTTGCAGATCAGATCAAGAGATGGAACTGTTTCCATTCTGTAAGAATGCACAAAGCAGACCTCATTTTTCTATAGGCAAAGAGATATTTTTCATGAAGGTAGAATTTATTCATATCCCATTCCTTGTGAGTAATCGAATAATTTATTATTCAGCTAACAGTCCTTCACACACAACTTAGTAAAACTATAAATACTTTAAAGACAAAGCTAATATATCACAACTCCACAAGCTATGAGCTCAGAATGGTTATGGTATATACAGTAACTGACTAATTTAATCCTGATCCTCAGAGCAGACAGACCTTTTGTAACAGAATTTATTTCTGTCAGACAAAGGATAGAATTCATAAAATCAGACATTTCTTCAGAACTTAAGTAAACATTGAGTGTAATTTCTATACATGTATTCAACCGAAGGAACAAAAGAACACCTCAAATGTTCACACGTATTAGAATTAAAGAAGCAAAGCTGCATCACTGGCTTAAAAAACAGTGGCAACCTTACTACTACAATAATCGTGTATATGAAAGCTTGCACACAATTCAGGAGACCTAAGGCAAGCCATGTATGGATAAATTGAACAACAATCTCACTTTTATTTGAGACAAAGAATATGGGCTCTAGCAGTAAAGGCATTCAGTCCTAGAGGAGATCAACCCTGACTGCTCTTTAGAAGGCCAGATCCTGAAGATAAAACTCAAATACTTTGGCTACCTAATGAGAAGGAAGGACTCACTGGAATAGAGCCTAATGCTGGAAACGATTGAGGGCAAAAGAAGAAGGGAACAGCAGAGAATGAGGTGGCCGGATGAAGTCACTGAAGCAGTCGGTGTGAATTTAAATGGGGATGATAGAGGACAGAAAGGCCTGGAGGAATGTTGTCCATGGGGTCACGATGGGTCAGACATGACTTCGCAACTAATAACAACAACAAGTTAAGGCATGGGATCTATAGTCTGGCAAGTTGGTTTAAAATTAGCCAATGTACTTTTGGATTGTTTACATTGATTGATAGGAGGGTGGTCTTTCTCTAGCACTATCTCAAGATTCAAGGACATAGATCTGAGACTTTTTGCATGCAATCATGAGTTATACAACTAAGCGAAGGGAATTATGGTACCCTATTCCTATTCAGGTTTTTTTGTTGCTGTTGAGCAATTTGGCCTTGAATGAAAAATGATTTGCAATATCTTGGAGGCTGATTGGAAGCTACAGTTCAAGCTATCACTTTCCTTCCTTTGATGTTTTTGGGAGGAAAACAAAAAAAAAATTCTGCGAGTGGAAGGAAAATAATTAACCTTCCCCCTTCCTTATTATTTCTTGTTTTCTTTCTTGTTTTGGTTTTTTTTAAAAGGGGCGGGTTGTTGTCCTTGAAAAGAGAGTTTTCCTGTCTTGTGGCTAGCAGCGGCAAGTAATTTCGGAGCTGCTGATTCTTTCCCAACTCTATCACTGTGAGAAATCTTCTGCCCATCTTTTTCCATATAATTGAAAAGTTGATTTGCAAAGGGGAGTAACTGATAACAAATCCAACAATTCGATACTAGATTCTAACCTGCATTTGGAAAAGTAGCTGTCCAACCAAAATACCCAGGTTGGCTGCTCTTTTCTGTAGGGAAGGCTGCTATGAGGAAATCTTTAAATATATATTAGTAATCACTGAGACCCTCCATTATCTTTTGTCATGGAAAGAATACATTGACTTTGCATATACAGTTGAAAGCATAACGAGATTCTTTAGTCAGATAAACTTTTAGTTAGATAAACTTGCCTATTTGTGGCATCAAAGTGATTAATTGGCTGACTGAATTACTGAGTGTGTGAGAGAGACATACCAGGGAGGATGATAATATCTTTCATTAGAAGAATTCAAATTGATTAAAATGTTCTCTGAGTTTTTGAAGCATGCAAGTTTCACTATTATGTTAGAAGCCCAATAAAATTACATGGATTTGTTTTTTGGGTTTGTTTTTACATATTCAAACTTTGGTCATCATTTGCTCTTTTGCCCCAAGAAGAAAAGAGATCTCTAAATAGGCTTTGTGAAAGCTATTAGCATTCAGGTTGATTTACCTCCCCCATCCTCCCAAAAAAGTGTTGATTTATCAGAATAAAATTAGTTTGGAAAAAAAACTGAGAAAATGTACTATTTAGGAATTTATTTGATGTATACAGCAACTTGAACTAGCTGTACAGTACCTATCTTCATTTAGATTATGTTTTATTGTTTTGTTCATAAGCAGTATAAGCAAGGTAACTGTTGTACTGATCAGTGGAATAATTACATTTTCTTGCTATCAGTATCATATAGACAGCATTTCTGTTGGCTGTTTTCAGCCTTCTTCAGAGTGAATACAGGTTAGTCTCTATTAATGGGTTAATTAATCCCATGAAATGCTCACATTATTGAATTCACATGGTTCAACTTTGCAATATTCGAATTTGCACTATTTCAAATGATATTTCTGTGGAAAACTAGGGTAATTGGTTCTAGCTTGATGGAAATAGGCAATTAAAATTTTTAAACAATGCTTATTGTTTATCCTCCTTTACTGTTTTACAGTCGTTCATTAATAAACATACTGAAATTATGAAATTATAAATCCATATTCAAGGCATATCTGCTACCTCTTAAAAGCTGCTTCAAAAGGAGTCTCTTCTTTTCTGAGTTTTTCTCAAATGGCATTTTTGTACACACACACACAATAATTAATGTCTAAAACTGTAGTGGCAACAGCACACGCAGTTCACATTAACTGAATCTGGGCTCCCATTGAATGCAATCTAGTATCAATGTATTAAACTCATTAAGTTGAATATTGCATTATTTGAACTTGAATTCATTGTGATCTACCTGAACATAAAGGCTTGAAAGTGGAAAGAAAAATGACATCTAACTTCTGCACATTCAGCCAAGAGGACTGAAAAATAGGTTTATCTATTTTGGCTTATATCCACTACAGCTCTCCATATGATCTAGATCCCTAATCAAGGAGAATTCTAGATCACTCAGACTTTCCAGCTAAGAAAGCATGGAGAGAGTAAGGAACAGCACAGTGGATACTCTGTCCTTTAACCATTTTAAAGCTTTTGTGACAGTGGTGAAATCCTCTGCGGTTTGCCACCGGTTTGCTGCCCATGCATGCGTGGTGCATGCCAAATGCGCACTGTGGGCACATATGCATGGCACATGCTAAATGTGCATCACATGCATGCATGCACAATGTGCGCCAAATGTATTCTGTGCTCACATGCGCAGTGGATGCCAAATGCATGCTGCATGGGCACATGCGCAGTGTGCACCAAACATGCGCTTTGCGGGGGAAAAGGAGGCTTAAGAAGGTAAGTAGAACAGCAGGGGGGGAACAGCTGTGCTGCTCGATTTAGATTCACTAGAAAGCAGGATTTCCTGCTTTCTAGTGAATATCAATCGTGAAGCACAGCTGATTGTCAGAAATACCAGTTTGGAGGAATCAGTAGCATTTTTTTACTACCGGTTCGCCTGAACCGGTGCAAACCGGTAGCATTTAACCGTTGTTTTGTGAATGGTAGAAGAGATTTGAATAAAGGGAGATTAGTGAAAACTACTGCTCTCCTAAAATATTTCCTTGCTCATAGTTTTAAGTTATAGCAGAAGCATTCTGTATTACTAGTACTGGATCATGACTCAGACCATAAATCTCATTAGCATCCATCATATAAAGCTATTTGCCCTTTCTAGAATACTGGAAAATGTGGATACTTTCTCACCCTTTCTTTCTCTCTCTCTCACACACATACAAACTCACATACATACACACTGACCATTAATATACAAATAATTTAAATGATTACCACTGAGTCAGAAGATAACCTTTGGTGAATGAATGAATGAATGAGTACACTGTGTGTGTGTAAATAAATATATATATACACACATATACATACATACACACATCACACAATCACACCGTTCTCTCCCTCCCCCCCCCCCTCCCTCCCTCCCCCCCCCCCTCCCCCCCCCTCTCTCTGTATCAGGAACTTGAATTACAATTTTATTAAGGCAATATTGATTATTTAAATATATTTTTCTCAGCAGGGAGATTTAGAATCAGCTGCACAATCTTATTAAAACAAATTCTTGTTTTTTTAATTATACCCAAGGTAATAAATTATCTAATTTCCTATGGGGATACAGTTGTGAAACTGAGTGTAGATATTTCCGTTTGTTACTCTTTAGCTGAAACTTTCCAAACCCTAAATATAGATGTCCCCCAATAGATTTCATTGAAATAAATGGGTTATGGCATTTCATAATGTACTTAAAATCAAAGCATAAGTTTATCTGTGTGATAAATATATGAGCTGCTTCTGTTTGTTCACACAGGAATATATTCTTTGATATTAGAAGCAAACTTTCTGTACTTGTTCAGGAATTCTCCTGCCAGAAAGGATATTTTTGGGCAGCATAAAGTCTGAAAAAAATCACTGCAGCTCTACAAGTAAAGATAAGTCCAAGGTTGTTGAAACCTTGTTATTATTGTGCAAGGTTCAAAATGAAAATAAGAAATAGTACAGTAAAATCAGTGCATCAATTTATACACTACAATTCTTCTTCAGAAATTTCATCTTGCTTATGATCAGGAGCACAATTCCATTAATTCACAATTTTCCCTGTTTCTTCTTCCTCTCAGCCCATTAACTCTTCCTGCATATATCTGTTTTGTAGTTTGATCCCAATTTGTTCTCCTTAGAGGACCAAGCCAATTCAAGATATTTCTGTTGCAGTGGTCCTTCACTTTTCTCATCAATCCGTATTCATTCAGCATTCATTCATCCATATTTTTTTTGCTTTGCCATCCACAGTGTATTTTAAATGTTTTATAAGGTTCTTGAAGAACATACATTGTATGTCTTGAAAACAAATGCTTTATCATTTTATTTATTTTTTTATTTGTTCATTTATATAGCTGCTTATCTCACATACATGCCCCTAAGACAGGAGTGTCAAACTCAAGGCCCACAGGCCGGATGCAGTCCACAAAGAGGTTGGATCTGGCCTGCAGGGCCATCTTGGCCTACCCAATGCAAAGAGGAAAAATCAGGCCAGCGTAGTTTCGGACTGTCTACCCTATGAGAAGAGGAAAGATCAGGCCTGTGTGGCTTCGGCCCGGTCTACCCAGTGCGAAGAGGAAACATGCCAGCAGTTTGGGGAGTGGTGTCAAGTTGGCCATACCCACCTGGTTGTCCACGTCTCTCCAGCCCCCTGAGGTCAACCACAGCCCTGAAGTGGCCCTCAGTGAAATTCAGTTTGACACCCCTGCCCTAAGAGGTTCACAGAGTAAACAACAAAAACAATAAACAAACAACTAAAATGAAATCATTACATAAACAATTAAAACTTAATACTTAATTTATGGGATAGTGCAATCCCTACAATAATTTACAATACAGCCAGCTAACAATCTCCATTCCATCAATGCATCCCCAGTCAAAATAACAAACCGATGTCTTGAGAATCTTCCAGAAGGCCAACGGTTAGTGTGGGGGAGGATGATGTTCCAAAAGGCAGGCACTATGACAGAAAAGGCTTTCCTCCCAGGTCTTGTTAGATGGCATTCTCTAATGAATGGGACATTTACCATGATTCTCCTACCAGACTGATGGGATAGCTACAAGTAGTTCCTCAATTAACAGGGCCCCCTTGTAGGGCTTTATAATCAGAACCTTGAACCTGGAAGAATCTGGAAGCAAACTGGCAATCAATGGCCCTCATGGAGCAGAGGTGTAACATGCACTGAATGATGAGGTCCTTTAATTGCTTGCACTGCTGCAATTTGCATCAGCTGTTGCATCCAGACGCTTCAAACATATTACAGTAATTCATTCTCGAGGAGACCATGGCATGAGGGCATGAAGATATTATGTGAAACATCTGCTCAAATATCAAACTACTACCCTTGTTGCCATATGGAATGCTTCACTGTTAAATGACAATACTTCTTTCTCAACTTTGAGTCTAAAAAAATTAGGCCTAAACTTCAGTTCTAAAAAGGGTAAAATTCAACTCCATAATACATAAAACAAACAAAAGAAACAGCAAAAAGCATGTAACTTATTCAGTAAGAGGAAAGACAAGGAAAAGGGGAACTCTGACCATCAGCCCTAAAATCATTCATGGAAAAAGAAATGCTGTTAATATCTGTAACCTGGAGATTAGCTGAACATAGTCAAAATCCAGCTGGAATGTTTTTAACTTACCAAAGTACATGTAGCATTTTTGGTTTTGTTTTACCTTTATTGAGTTAGAATATTTAGAATAAGGATTTCACCTCAGAGATGTACAGTTGCAGCTTGCCAAGAAAGATCTTATGTTTAGTTCAAAAGTTAATCAACCAAGTGCAGGTTGAGCTAAGGACAAGTTTTGAATTCAACCTTCTACAGTAATACCGAAGCTTGAGTCCACACTCAATAGAGAGCCCAAAAAAAGACTTTTATGGGCATTAGATTTTTGTGGTTTAGGGACAATTAAATGGTCAGGTTAATGGTGTGCCATCACTTAATTGAGAACTTGCAAAAATGGACGATTGGGTAATATTTTTGAGAGACTAGCTGACAGAGAAGGGGGATGTACAGGACAGGTCAGCCAATGGTCAGCCTTTCTTTACTGCTTTTACTCATTATTAGTTTGTTAGTTTTTATACTTTTTGTAAAACTTAATAAAAAAGTTATACTTTAAAAACCCCTGAGTATAATGTACATTTCATTTTATAATAATTTAGAAAAAAGATGAGGTTAACCTGGATGAAGATGAGGTTGCTTTGGTAAAAAAAAAACCCAACACTTTACAGTATTGGGGAGAATAATTGAATCTGTGTCATAAAATAGAGTATGTCATATTTCCATCCAGTGCTGTCTATCTATTTCCCAGTCTGCTTAGGATATTTTCAGTGTTAACTCTTGTTTCTTTACCATTTTGCAGTGGTCCTTGGAGAACAAGATTCTTGAAGTTAAACCTTAAGGATTAAGTGTATTTACACATTGCCTTGGCAGTTTCCTGTTCTTTCTTTAACACATGCATCTCTCTCAACAAGAGGAACAAGGTGTGTTGGATATGTTCACTGCCTTGAGTTATTTGTAAAAATAATGCACATGATATAAATGAGAGAGAGAGAGAGGGAGGGAGGGAGGGAGAGAGAGAGAGAGAGAGAGAGAGGGAGAGAGAGAGAGAGAGAGAACAAAACATACAGCTGACATGTTGAAATATGCTTCTGTTCAGTTCTGGAGAAGTGGAGACTGATCTAGCCTGGATGAAGATGTCAGCTTCTTCTCTTGTTCTTCCAAGATGGGGTTTTATAGGCTTCCAGTTTGTTTTCTTCAGAAGCCTTCCTGGGAACATTCATGTTGTAGGCATGAATTGTGCACATTATATTTATGCAGATCTCCTGGTTACTATAATTTCTTCCATTGTTTATTTGTGAGCTACTTGTTCCATTTTGGGACAACCTCCACGCTGGTTCCAAGGAATCAATCTTCTGCACTGCATTTTCAGGATCATGGTTTTCTTTCTGACCTTTCGCTGAGCTTTGGCTTATAGATGAGTTGTAGAAATTGTCCTTTCCAGGTTCCATATTCATCAGTTAGATTTCTTTCAGTCTGATCCCCAGCTTTATGATTCTCAGTTGTCACAATATGCTACAGGTAGTTCTCCACATACGAATGGCCACTTAGTGACCATTTAAAGTTATGATAGACCCTCCCCCCCCCCCAAGTTACTTATGATCAGTTCCAAAGTTCCAATTGCTTCCTTGCCCTCCACTGCTTTTGAGTGGTCAGCAACCGGCTCACGCTTATGGCTGTTGTAGCATCCCCAGTCACATGACTGTGATTTACTTCCAGTTTTCAGCAAAAATTCTCCATAGTAAATAATTTATTTATTATTTATTTATTTTATTAAACTTGTATGGCGCCCTCTCTCCCAAAGGACTCAGGGCGGCTCACAACGATAAAAACACATAACATTCAGTATTCAAATATAAAAACCAATAAAATCCCCTTTAAAAAAACCCCTTCAGTCCAATCCGGCCAGGCCAAATAGCCATGTTTTAAGGTCACGGCGGAAAGAGCGAAGGTCAGGGGCCATCCAGAGCTCCAGGGGGAGCTGATTCCACAGAGTAGGCACACCCATAGAGAAGGCCCGCTCCCTGGGAGTCGCCAGCCGACACTGTCTGGCTGACGGGATCCCAAGGAGGCCCTCCCTGTGAGAGTGCACCGGGCGATGGGGAGCTGTTGCTGGCCACAGATCGTCCACCAGGTACCCCGAGCCTAAGCCATGTAGGGCTTTATAGATAATTACCAGCACCTTGAATCTCACCCGGAGGGCAACAGGTAGCCAATGCAGGTCCCGCAGGAGGGGTGTAACATGAGAGTGTCGGGACACTCCCATCACTACCCGCGCGGCCCCATTCTACACCAGCTGAAGCCTCTGGGTGGTCTTCAAGGGCAGCCCCATGTAGTGAGCATTGCAGTAGTCAATCCAGGAGGATACATACTGACCACATTTTTTACTTAACACATTTTTTACTTACTGTGGATTTGCTTAATGACCACCGAAAATCTAGTCAAGCACATAGGTGACTTTATTATTGTGACATAAATGGACATGAGTGTTTCTCCTAGGGAATCCTTTATTTTAATCCTAGGGAATCCTTTATTTTAATCCTGATTTTGGAAATCAAAAATTAAAATTTAACGTTACCAAAGAATATTTTCAAGTTCATACAATAGGAAAGCATCCTTAAGAAATCCAGGCCTCAGATCCTTAAGGCATCCAGGACCCAGAATTTGAGATCAAAAATACTTTTTTTGAAAATTGTTAATAACCAATAAAGTTATTTTGTGCTGGTTTATGTAATCTATTACTGGCACTACTCTAGCCACTACATTATCCTTTGAATAAACACTGAGGACTCTGGCTGATGTGCACGCCAGTTCATCAGTAGAGGGAAATAACCCTTTCTCCATGTCTCCTCAGTGCCATAACTGAGTACATGAACTGTGTCTGCTTCTTCCAGCATTAGTCACACAATGACGAGCAAATAAAGAGTATTGGCATTGTGGGAATGGGTGGACTCTGTTAATGCATCTGCACTACCATTTGAAACAGCACTGAAATCTTCCTCCCAAATTCTTTTTTTTTTTTTAGTTTTGGCAAAATTAAACTATTTTCTGGAAATCCTCTTTTAAAAATGTGTGGAATCATCTTTTTTTGCTGTGTAATTTTGGTTCTCCTTTACAAGCTGAGCCAACCCAAGAGAGTGGTAGATACAGGGCATGTACTTCCCAACCCAACTCTACAATTTCCTGATATTCTTCTATTTTTATGGGCTACATGAAATCGCCCTTCTCCCAAAGCTAAAATTCTAGATGCCTGTGCATGGAGAGAGTGTACGCTTCTTCCTGATCTCTGAATGAGGATAAAATGCTGGCGTGATGAACAGAGCTCTCAGCAGGACGAGTATTACATCTCATTGCACTCGTGGTGAGTTCAGTTGTGGATAAATCTGGAATTTAATAGGCTTCACATTGTTACTTTTCAATCCCATTTTCGGCAGTAACTTGTAAGATTTTTAGGTAATGGCCTATTCCTACTGTTATATGTATTTATCAATTTTCTTCTATTTGGTGCTAAAAAGAATTGATTTATTTCAAAAAAAATGTTTTTATTCATAAGGTATTTTCATACTTTTTAAAACTACATTCAAATGTTTTGAATAGTGCACTAACCTGCGGAAGAATGGCTTGTTGACATTTTGCCAGTATTGTTCTCGTGTATATATGAGGAAAGAGGATGAGAATAAGGATGAGGAAGAGAGGGAGGGAGGAAGGAAAGAAGGAAAGAAAGAAAGAAGGGCGGAAGGAAGGAAGGAAGGAAGGAAGGAAGGAAGGAAGGAAGGAAGGAAGGAAGGAAGGAAGGAAGGTTTATAACCATAACTTGGACTGTGATGGTATGTACATCATCTTCATTATATCACTACCGCAGTTATAGTTACGATATGATGAAAAACATTTTAGAAGTCTTTAATGTAGTTTTTCTCTAAATATATATCTAAAATGTTTACTTTTATAGTTTGGACTAAGCTTGTATGAATCCAAAAAACAGCACACTTCCTGCATTAACTGGGTATTTAATATATTTTATCTTGCTATATATAACAGACAGAAAAATGCACACACAAACAGTACTATGTGAGCATGATTGCTTATCTCTATTATTACATTTATCTTCACTTGTGAGAAGAGATACAATAATTCACTTGTGGCTACGACACTTGTGAATTATCCCTCTTCACAAGAGGAGATATATGTCATAGGAGAGATCAGTTTCTATGTGTGCTTTTCCAAGCATACAGGAGATTTATTAGAGGGTTATTGGTATCTATCTTGATGAGATACAGATTACTTCCTCAGGGGTAATGAGGGGATCCTGTTTTGTGCAGATAAATTTGATGTTGTTAGTATAACTTGAAACTTCCTGTTATACGCTTCTCTATAAAATAAATTCTAGATTTTAAATCTACACCTAACCTAGCTTTAGGCTTGTCCAGATTTGAAAGGATGGCAGTCGGCCACCATATGATGCAGAGGCCAAAAGAAAGGTGGAAACCTGGAGTTATCTTTGGTTTGCAGATATGTAAGTGGTAGCATTAACTGGGATAATTTGCTTCTGTGTTTAACATAATAACATAATAACAGGCTTGGAAGGGACTTTGTAGGTCATCTAATCCAACCCCCTGCTCAAGCTGGAAACCCTATACCATTTCTGACAAGTGGCTGTCCAGTCTTCAAATCCTCCAGTGACCCACAATTTCTGAAGGCAAACTGTTCCATTGGTTGATTGTTCTCACTGTAGAAAATTTACATGTGTCAAATGGAAGCTTTTTCAGGGGAAACACAAGAAGGAAGGGGTATGCCCAAGTATCCATACAGAGCAGTGGTGAAATCTAAATTTTTTTACTACCGGTTCTGTGGGCGTGGCTTGGAGGGCGTGGTGTGGCTTGGTGGGCATGGCTTGGTGAGCAGGGGAAGGATACTGCAAAGTCCCCATTCCCTCCCCACTCCAGGGGAAGGATACTCCAAAATCTCCATTCCCTCCCCACTCCAGGTGAAGGATACTACAAAATCCCCAATCCCTCCCCACTCCTGGGGAAAGGACATTGCAAAATCTCCATTCCCACCTCACTCTGGGGCCAGACAGAGGTGGTATTTGCCGGTTCTCCGAAGTACTCAAAATTTCCACTACCGGTTCTCCAGAACCTATCAGAACCTGCTGGATTTCACCCCTGATACAGAGGCTATGTATGCGGGTGTGGATTTTCAAGTGGTTTATATGGTGTTATAATCCCTGAAGAATTTGTAGCCATTTCCTGATCCAGGCACTAGTACTATTTTTGGCATCTGATTCTCCCCCTATTCTCCCTTATTTTATTTTATTTTTAAAAAATGTTTTTGTCTGTATTTTACCCTACAGATAGTTAGGCTATCAGGTAGCTAGTATATTGATGCTCTTGATTTTATCAATTTGCGTTCTCATTATTGCTATTGTGTTGAACCGGGAGATCCCAACAGTCTAATGTAATAACACAGACAAGAGCAGAAAATCTAATTAATTTGCATACAGAAATATTCAACGGCGCAGAACTCCCTGGAACGGGGCATAAGTGAAATGGGATACAGCATAATGTTGTGCTTTTAGAGTTGGTAGGAGTATTCCTGTGGATTTTTAATCTAGCAGGAGAAAGTCGGGCTAAAGTACAGCCAAAACAAGTGTGTGTGGGGAGGGGGGGGGGAAATCTTATTATAGATTCTTTAGGTATCAGCATTGCATAATGCCGTAATGTATCATGTTTCATTGTGGCACTTTCTCCCATTTGTCACTTTGTGTCACATTGCTATATCTCAAAAATAACAGCGTTTCTTCCTTTTTTCTCTCTCTTTAGGAAGGCAAATGGACACAAAAGATCTGGCATTGAAAACAAGGATATTTCAAGGATCAGCATCTTAAATAAGAAGAAATTTAAATAAATATTTCAAGGCTCTTTTATCAGGAAAAGGACAGTCTTGGTTAAAATGATCTCCAGCCTAGCTAAGATATCCAAGAAAATATCGTTTTCTAGTTAAGCCTTTTTTTATTTACTAAATGTAGTGAGTAATACAATGTTTTCCTCATCAGCTGTAAGCATTCTAATTTCATTTAATATCAAAATACTATATCATATTATTCTAACACTGTTTATTTAAAAAATAAGTAGCAGATGGGATTTATTCACAATTATCTATGCTTATCTGTACTGGACAATGACCATAATAAAGATGTGATTTGAGATGTGCTTATCTATTATGGTAAAGTCAGTTACTTGGAAATAAATTCCATGAAATTCTATTACACAGAGACAGAGATAATATATATATATTAAAAATCCTGCTATCAAGTCAATACATGTGGGGGATATATTGTATATTAAGGATTGCAATAAGAGTTTTATTTATGTTTATGTGTGTATGTATGCAGTGGTAGGATTCAAGTAATTTAACAACCAGTTCTCTGCCCTAATGATTTCTTCCAACAACCAGTTTGCCAAACTGCTCAGAAAGTTAACAACCGGTTCTCCCGAAGTGGTGCGAACTGGCTGAATCCCACCACTGTATGTATGTATGTATGTATGTATGTATGTATGTATGTATGTGGTGTGTGTTCATGGTTTTGTGTGTGTGTGTGTATCAGCGGTGAAATCCAGCAGGTTCTAATAGGTTCTGGAGAACCAGTAGCGGAAATTTTGAGTAGTTTGGAGAACCAGCAAATACCACCTCTGGCTGGCTGGGAATGGAGATTTTGCAATATCCTTTCCCTGTCACGCCCACCAAGCCATGCCCACAGAACCGGTAGGGAAACATTTTGGGTTTCACCCCTGGTGTGTATATCCGACCTACTATCCTTATTATTCTACAATCAAAGTCCGGAGAAGAGATAAAAAGCATGACTCCACTGCCTATGTATGGTAGGGCCAAAGTAGCTTCTGAACACACTTCTTCTGTGCGATATCCTTGAGATACCAAATGGGGAAGAAATTTTGATTTTATTTATTACATTTGTTTGCCACCCATCTCAGCACAAGGCAACTCTGAGCTGGCTACTCTCAATAGACAGCTCCAGATCAGAGGAATGAGCTGGTGATTTAGATCTGTGCACATGATATGGCAGCTTCAAGATACTTCAAAGAAACGGGCTTGGGAGAAATTGAAGGGCATCCTAGAAGACTGCCAACAAACCACATTGGAACATCTTATAGCAAAGGAGATGGGTGGATCCTATAGGGCAGTGATGGCTAACCTTTTTGCCATTGCGTGCCAAAAGCGGGGGGAACGTGGTGAGGTCACACGCATGCGTGCCCACATCCATAATTCTATGCGCCGTGCTCCCCCTGCTTTTGGCACGTGATGGCCCAGTGGGACCGGTAGGCCTGTTTTTTTGCTCTCCCCAGGTTCCAGATCCTTTCTAGAAACCTGGGAAGGGCAAAAACGGCCTTCCCCACGCCCCCAGAGGCCTTCCGGAAGCCGGAAACAGTGTGTTTCCTAACTTCTGATGGGTCCAGAAGGCCCGAAAATCAGCTGGCTGACGCACGCATACGTGCCAGAGCTGAGCTCGCGTGCCCACCGATATGGCTCCGCGTGCCACCTGTGGCACCCGTGCCATAGGTTCGCCATCACGGCTATAGGGGGATTATTTTTTAGTGCGGAGAAGGGTTGATAATGTTATGGTGTAATAGAAACATTTAAAAGAATACAGGTAGTCCTCGACTTACAACAGTTCATTTAAAGACTGTTCAAAGTTACAACGGCGCGGAAAAAAGTCACATGATCACTCTTCACACTTAAAATTGTCTCCATGGTCATGTAATCAAAATTCAGATACTTGGCAAGTGATTCATATTTATGATGGTTGCAGTGTTCGGGGCAGTGGTGAAATGTAAAATTTGCTACTACCGGTTCTGTGGCCGTGGCTTGGGGGCGGGGATAATTTGACTGAGTGGGCGTGGCCAACTTATTTTTTTTTTACTTTTAAAAGCATTTTTTCTACAACCTCTTGACCTTAAGAAGTTGTAAAAAAAATGCTTTTAAAAGCCTCTAACAATGATCCCAGCTGAGTTGCCTGATCATCAGAGGCTTTTTTTTCTAGTAAAAACATTTTTTTTACAACCCCTTCGGCCAAAGAGGTCGTAAACAAAAAATGCTTTTAAAAGCCTCTGATGATCAGGCAACTCAGCTGGGATCGTCAGAGGCTTTTAAAAGCATTTATTCTACCATCTCTTCAGCCGAAGAGGTTGTAGAAAAAATGCTTTTAAAAGCCTCTGACGATCCCAGCTGAGCCGCACGATCATCAGAGGCTTTTTTTTTTTACTTTTAAAAGCATTTTTTCAGCCGAAGAGGTTTTAGAAAAAATGTTTTAAAAATAATAATAAAAAGCCTCTGATAATTGAGCGGTTCAGCTGGGCATGGGGGGGGGGGGGGGGCAGGGATTTTTGCTACTGATTCTCCGAACCTCCCGCTGCCATCGCTACCAGATCGGGCAATCTGGTCCAAACCGAGAGCATTTCACCCCTGGTTCAGGGGTCACATAATTGCCTTTTGCGACTTTCTGACAAGTAAAATCAATGGGGAATCCAGACTCATTTAACAACCGTGTTTCTAATTTAACAACTGCAGTGATTCACTTAACAAATGTGGCAAGAAAAGACGCAAAATGGAGCAAAACTCACTTTATAAATTTCTCACTTAGCAACATAAATTCTGTGCTCAATTGTGGTCATACATTAGGACTACCTGTATTATGCTGATAATTCTTGGAGTAACTACTAGTAGAGTCATCTTTTTTTCTGAAAAAAAATTGTCAAAGTTTATATTATGGGTTGATATAATCAATACCGCCTGCCCTTTTTTTCCTGATGCCATCACATCTCTCTTTAGAGGACAAAAAAATTTGACAGTATTAGGTGTACCTCTGAGCATAATTTGGAATGTTAAATTCTATTCTCCACCCCCATTGCATGAAATTTGAGGGGTAATATTTTTAATCATCTCCAGTTTAGACTATGTGGTTTTTATTTAGGAACATGTGTTCTTCTGACAAATATGTAGTTCTGAACAGCAGTACCAATATATACAAAGGAACCTGTTATGTCCTTATAAGGACATCCGGCCGGGGATTGGTTAATCCTCCGGGCGGGAAAGTTAAACCGCTGTCATTGGACGGCTGGTCTGCCGGAGCGCTATAAAAAGGGCTCCGGCAGCACAGCCGTTCGTCTGTTCTGACTTAGTTGAGAGCTGAATAAAACTTGTTGAACAGACCCCGCTGGTCTTGTCTTCTTTCCTGCGCCTGATCTAACAGAACCTATAAGTACCAATATATACTAAGGAACCTACTCTCCATTATCATTTACTAGCTAGCAGGGATATGCGGCTAGTTTTTCAGATTCTTCAGTGTCCAAAATAGAACCAAATATTTGGACCAGCTCACATTGATAACATTGTAATAGTTGTAGTTAATGTGTCTGAATGATGTTATGCTGCCTACAGCCAGGTATAGACAGTTACTGCCTATTACTGGTATAGATAATCACCTGTTTTTTCTTCAAAACAAACCAAGGAAGGCTTTGTGTTTTCAAGTATAAACAAAAGCAACTTAAAAATCATTGCTTTAAAAACATTTATCAATAAATAAGCCTAGCATGTTAGATATAAATTATTACTGTGTAATTCCTCAAGATGTATCTTCTGTTATTCATTTATGAGGAAACAAAGGTGCAGGAGGTAAATTAACTATGTTTATTAAGACCAGCTTGGACCCAACAGTGATCTTGGACAGAAACAAACTAAACATCCTACAAGGAATATATCATTATGCATGGACTGCTCCAGCTGCTGGTAAATACATACTTCCACATATACATACAGTGAATATATATATATATATATATATATATATATATATATATATATATATATATGTATGTATATGTATGTGTATATATATATACACACACAGTATATACATACATACATACGTGTGTGTGTGTGTGTGTGTGTGTGTATACCGTGTTTCCCCAAAAATAAGACCCTGTCTTATATTTTTTTGAACCCTGAAATAAGTGCTTGGCCTTATTGCCATGTGCTCAAAAGCCCGATTGGATTTATTTTGGGGATGTCTTATTTTGGGGAAAACACGGTAATGTTAATCCCTAAACACTTAATTCACCTACCATTATTGGAAAGAAGACAAGTGTGTTTTAGGATGGATGTCACAACAAGCCTCCTGTGGAAAAGTCTCTGATCCATAAAGCCCAGCAATTGAGGGCACGATCCCACCTGATTTTTTATGAAAAACTTCTTTTTAAGATTCACATTTTTTCAAGAATGGCAACTTTGATGCACAAGCTAATTTCCAGTAAGCCTATAGATGCTTCATCCCATTCCTTTAGCTGTACTAAATTGCAATTATTTCAGAAAGTCTAAATTCTCTGCCTTCTTTTTGCATATACTTTGTATCATTATGCTTATAAGAACATCTCTATTTATTACGTGTAAAAATATTGGTTTCATATTTTCAAGCTCACTTAAAATGCATTTGTGCGTTCTTAATTTTAAAGCTAATAAGTGACTGAGTGATGCCCCAATTTTCATCTATTTCCTTTTGTACTATTCAGCTAATTTTTAATGTGTTTATTATTTAATATTTATCTCATGATGTTTCCATTTTGATATTCCTAAACCTGTTGCAATAGATGCAGATATTTTTTAAAAATCCTCATAGAAACAAAGTGCTTGTGTCCTTTGATCCAAATAATAAAATCAATTCTTACATAGAAACAAGCTGTGCTGTTAAGGCTTTAAACATCATCATAAACCATCATGAGTCACTCAGTCCATCATCTCTAGGTACAAGATATTTCAGTTCTTTCCCCCAGCAACCATCAATCAAATTTTATAGGCTCACAAATGGCTTGGCCAGCACTCCGTTGTAATACCTTAGCTGTATTTACACAACAAATAAAGTCTATGCAAAAGTCATAAGCTGGGGAGTCCAGCTATAGCATGTCATGTACTGAAACAGATTTACACATGTGAATAAGCTTTCTGGATTGGATCTGCACAACCAAAAGATTGGCAACATATATGAACATTGGATAGTGCAAGGCAGAGAATGCATCAACTTAGATTTAGCTAAGTAGATGTGGATGAGTGCCAGCAGTGGTCAGCATCTGCATGGAATTAACTATATTTAGCATGTTTTGGCTTATCATGAGAAAAAGGTAGGATGCAATGGCTCAGTGTTTTGGTTCAGTTCTAAAGAATGCTAGAGAAGATTGTGACTTGCTTGCATACAAATCATTTAGGTTGTGTCTTTGGAGCTGATCAGTACCCGGAAATGTGAACATGACCTGCCTAAAGTATTCTTTCCCCTGAGACTTTTATTTTCTGATCAGCTATTATTGATTATGTGATACTCTGCAAGCATTGCTAGCTGCCTAATGTCATTTCCTTAGAAGCCAAATATGCCCAGCTATTTATCCTATCTGAGAGATGATTTGAAACCAGGCGTCATAGGACATCATCCAGCTGTCAAAAATGAAATAATTAACTACAGAACCATTCCAGCTCTCTCCAGCTTAATATGCATACAGTTCAGTGGTGTCCACAGTGGATGGGGATTGAAGATTTGCCTTCTTGTACTTGCCTGTGTTACTGATACATGCACAAAAAAGGTGACTGTGGATTGCACAGTCACAAGTGCCTTCTTGTGGTTTTTTTCCCTTAACTTTCCTCGGTGGATGCTTCGGACTCAACAACATAAATTACTCCAGAAAATACACCTATTTTTGTTACAAATGTGGTTTCTATCATTATGTCAGCCATAAACTTTAGAAAGTATGGACACATTACTGTGCTACGGTGTACTAGATGATATTATTCTGAAGGCAAAACTTTTCCTCTGTCAGCTCCTTCTTTCTTTCCTCCTCTCATCAATATACTCCACTCTGAAAGTTTTGTCAGAAGAACCTTGTCAACCTCTGTTTTGTTTTGTTTTTTCAGCAACCACCGCAGCCCCTGTATAAAATGACAGCAGGCTCATTTCTGGGGGACAGTGAAGCCTCTAAAGCTTACAGATGGATTTTTGTTCAGCAAGAGTCAATATCTCTTAAACGGCTTTTAAAGTTAAGAAGCAAAATGCCCATCTTAAGCTAGGGAGCTCATGCCAAACTACTTTCTCTTCTGAATTATAACTAAATACCATGTTATTATTGGGTCGCTCTTCCCCCCCCCCATTATCTTACATAATTTTGAACATGCTTACGCGCTTTGCAGCATGATGATGATGATACAATCCAGACTATGTAAATGGCTTTTGAATTATATATGAATGTTCGGCAAACTCTCAGTTTCACTCCAAATATGGAAATAGTTTACTAATAGGTCTCAGTTCATAATATAATGAAAATGAGATCTGGAAACATGCATTTTCCAAACTATCTTTAATGATTGGAGGAAAGGGTGATGGTACCTAGTCTAATCATTCTTGTCACAAAGACTGAAGAAGAAGGGGAAATGGTAGCACAATGAGTTTTCTCCTTTCATTTGCAATTCCTCAATTATTTCAAAGGAGGCCTATCTAATAATATCGCTGCCCGCATTGTTGTCTTTATCACATAAGGCACTCATTGAAGACACTTATTGTAATGAAGAATATGAATGGAATATTGTTTATGAAATCTAAAGTTATGAACAGCTAAATGACCTGCTGATCATTCTGTGAGGATCATTTATAGGATGCCTGGATTTAAGTAGCTTCCTCAATTTAGGAGCTGAAATATTGCTTTTTCAGTCACAAATTATACAAACACTGCATTAAGCAGGAAAATTGCCAGTTAATTTTGTCTTAAACTGGAGATAGGTTAGAGTTATTCTGTAGGAGACAATGTACTCATTTCTCTAGGCACAGGTACTCAAATGAATTGGTCCTTCCAAGGTTGTCCTTATCTTCTTCCCCCTCATCAAACATTGTAAAATTGTTGCATGGCATTTGTTTAGTACTACAAGAATGCTACTTCCCCCTGGTTGAAATGCGTAATACTGTAGTTGCACAAAGATAAGAGAAAGTTACTTTGGTGTAGGGCGGGGGAGGGGGCTCTTCAGCAGGTTCTGAGAGGTTCTGGAGAACCAGTAGCGAAAATTTTGAGTAGTTTGGAGAACTGGCAAATACCACTTGTGGCTGGCCCCAGGAGTGGAGAGGGAATGGGGATTTTGCAGTATCCTTCCCCTGCCACGCCTACCAAGTCACGCCCACAGAAGTGGTAGTAAAAAAATTTGAATTCCAGCACTGGTGTAGTGGTTAAGGTGGTGGCCTAGAAGTTCTAGCCCTGCTTTAGGTATGAAAAATCAGTTGGATGATTTGGGGCCAGGTCCCTCTCTCTAGCCCAGCTCACCTCAAAAGTTGTTATTGAAGGGACCATAGGAGGAAGAAGGAGTATTGGGTATGTTTCCAGCCTTGAGCTGTGTATGGGGGGAGAAGGCAGATAACATAAAACAATTTAAAGAATGAAAGCCATATAGTAAAATATACACAGATGGCACTGCGTTCTGTGTGAAATGATTACAGTACCCCATATTGATAAATAGTATCTGAAAATTATATGTATGAAGCTTATCAAGCAGATAGAACTGATTCTGGCTGCTGCTTTGTAATCAGATAAAATGTAATGTTTAATTCTTGTTTGTAGAAATATTGACATTCCCCCAAATAAATGGCTGCATCTTTCTTACTGAAATCCATAATCCACACTATAGACTTCAGGTTTAGGCATGCCAATGCAAAAGCAAAATTCAATGGAATTTATTTTAAAATAAAATATTAGGCATTAGTCAAAACTTAGACGGAATGAAGATATGTGCCAAATGATCCATCATAATCACTGTCAGTTGTTCCACCATGCCCACTAACACCTTTCACTAATACCATGGTCACTAATATCTGAAATGATTATGATTATTACACACACACACACACAAACTGCTACTATGTTGACTACATTACTTGCTCTGATAACTACATACAATTCGAGACAGATAGCTACATGGGCAGATAGAAAATACATAGGTGTATAAATTGGTTTTCAATTCTTAAATTGTACTGATTCTTAAATACAGACATTTTAGTGGCACAATAATTAAAAATAATTATGTTGATACATTGTCAACATAATTTTCCATGTTGTATGCTTTTTCTACGTTAACCTATTATATTAGAGAGTAGAACACTGAAGAATTCTTCCCTTCCTAAATAAAATAGGAAATTCCAGGATATTAAGTTGTTTAAAAATAGGTTAAATTCTTCAATGTGTTCTTGAAAATATCTTCAGCCTGATTTATTTATTTTTAACAAATGTCTAGCAATTTTATGTCTAATCTACTAGCCATTCTCAAGAATCTGTTAAGAAAAATTAATGTATAAAAGATACGTAATGGTTGTATCAAGTGTTGGTTTGAAAAAGCAATTATAATACTAATATAAGGATTTGTCTGATTCAGAAAGTTGGGTTATGAGAGCTTCCAAATGTACATTTCTAGCTGGATCAAGTATCATGAGCAAATCCTGAAGAAAGCATACAAAAGGGTCACAAGTTATAAACTGCAATGCTGATGGAATCATGGCAAACAATGAAGCAGATTGTGTTTCTTGACTTTAAGTTAAAAACTATACTGTTTTTCAACGTTTCCACGGACCGCAGAATTCAAAATGCCAAACACAGAATGTGGCCCATTTTAATAAACTGGGAACAAGTCTGATTTAAACCAAGATCAAATCAAAGAATGCACAGTTTTAAATTCAAAGTGGCATTTTATAGCGAATATTTTATTCCAATGGTGAAATCCAAATTTTTTTACTACCGGTTCTGTGGGTGTGGCTTGGTGGGCGTGGTGTGGCTTGGTGGGTGTGGCAGAGGAAGGATATTGCAAAATCTCCATTCCCTCCCCACTCTGGGGCCAGCCAGAGGTGGTATTTGCCGGTTCTCCAAACTATTCAAAATTTCCGCTACCAGTTCTCCAGAACCTGTCAGAACCTGCTGCATTTCACCCCTTTTTTATTCTTACATTATGAGCATGATAACTAATAAATGGTTGTAATAGGGGGAAAGGGTGTGTATGAGCTCTATGGAGTGCAAGTGGGTGGGGTCAAGGGATGAGTGGGGTGTTGGTGCTGCAGCATGGCAAGAATGTAGATAGGGGGTGCTGTGGTGCAGCATGAATATAGCTAAGGGAAGAAAATCATTTATTGTTTGGCCTCTGGACATTGGACAGAATAAAAAAAGATGTGGAGGAACTGGGTTTCTCCATGGAATATTATGTGTTCTGAGCTGACTTTTTACGTGGTTGATAGCTTTCCATGCTTAAACACATGGTCTTATCAAGTTGCTATGTGACACCCAAAGGTGCTTTTCCCAAAGGCAATTGGAAATTTTTCCTTGAAAATGTTACATTTCTGAAGAAACTTTTTGGATGAAAAGCGAAACGTCTCCAAGGAAAAAACAAAGTCCGGTTGTCTTTGGAAAAAGCACCTTTGGGAGAACCATGAACTGGATGACTGAGAATCTCCATAGACATTTGCTATGAGACAGTGTTGGGGCAATGAAGCCCAAGACACATGACACAGTAGTACGTTCTTTGTAACAGATCAAAAGTGTTGGAAGGACCACGTAAGTCCACCAGAAAAGTGGAAGTTAGCTGTACTCCTTATCCACATAGCACCTGCTGATTTTCTGGATATCTCTACATAATTAGAACAAAAAGCAACAACAACAACCACAACAAAAATGACGGGAATCTATTTTCTGAATAGTGTTCTTTGTCATTGTTTGTCTAAATCTACAAGCAGAATGATTTAGTTAAAAGGAATAGGATTCAGGGGTCAGGCCTGTAAATTTTATTGAAGGTCCCTGTACACCAGCATCAGCCCCCATAACTCAGACATTATTAGAATGTGTTTATAGGTGTTCTAATGTTGTTGAGGGAATGGAATAGGAATGTATTTAAAGAATGCTACTGTTTTCTTGCTTTTTCTTGTGTGTGTGTGTGTGTATGTGTGTGTGTGTGTGTGTGTTCAAGGAGATTAAGGGATGGAGAAAAGCTTGAACTACAGAGGGGATTCTTCTGAATGAGGAAAAGGAAAGTTGATGAAACAAAATAGGAAATGACAGGACAGAACATGGTGACTCGTGTTTTTTGTAATATGTGTTTGATTTCTCTTGGTTTTTTAAAAAATATACAGTATTTCTGCTTGACCAGAGTGTCTTGGGCTGTGCAGACTAAATACCTAAATAAAGAAATAAAAATATAAAGACAGCAAAGGCACAATGCACTACATTTTTAAAAGGTAGTTGCTATAATGTGATGAAGAAACTTATTATGAAATGTAAAATAATGTCAAACAGAGGGAAATGCAGCAGCTTCATGACTGCATAAATCAGAGAGAATACACAAGGCAATAAATTCTGTTCAGCTTCCTAGCTGTGTGGGCAAAGGGGGGATTAAACCAGGCAGGGGTTTAAATTTATAGTGCATCTTATTTATGAGTGAGGCCTCAATCACGTATCAGAGACACTAGGCCTGTAATAATGGCACAGGCAAAACAGAGTCAATTCTCAGTGGGCAGGTGCCTTTAGGACATGATGGTATTCTACGATGCAGCGAAGAATATGAAATGTCGGATAGCAAAAATCAGAACAGCTCCCCAGTTGTATAACATGTTATGCATCTCTGCTACAAGAAACCAAAAGAAACCCTTTAGATTCTTCTCTCAGTTGACCCAATTCTATATTGTCACTCTTGCCATTCTTTTTTCCTTTTTCCTTTTTTGTCTTGTTCCATATTTTAAACAACAACCTCCAATAAAAGAATACATCCTGCATTTTGAAAAGTAATTTCTGGATACTCAGAATTTCTGTAATGTTCTGTCTAATCAGCAACTCCCTGCTTTTTTCTAAGACGATAAATATTGTTTGCACAACATGCAATTGCTGCTTTGCCATCAAACCTGTCTCCAATGTAAGATTTGTGAGGCCTGAGGGTCAAACGATATGCTGTATTAATGAGATCGCATGCACATGATCCTGTGGATTTGTCCATTGTGTACTTTCTTCAGAAGAAAAATAAAGCAAAGACCCAATTTAGATTGGGCCAACATATAAAGGAAAAGAAATTGTAAAGAAGATATAAACCCCAGCAATAGAAGAGAATATATGTAGCTCAGGGTTGAATTGTGGAGTCCTTGGTGATCTCTGAGCTTGGTTGTTTGCTTGCAAACCTCTCATTACCCAACTAGGCAACTTCATTACCACTTGAGAATTTCTTTCAAATTTTGTTTTTTTTTTTTTTTGTTTTTATCTCAACTTTATTGATGGAGCTGGTAGAGAGTGCTTCAGCTGGTCTGTTTTGTTATACATTTTTGGCTGACCAATCTGGAAAAGGCTAACAGAAGGACTTCCTTTGTAGCATCTTTCCTTAGAAGGTTGCAGACATATTTTGCCCATCCTCTAACTAAATAAATTTAAAAATATCCCATCCCATCCATACGAATTTCATGGAAGCTCTCATTTTAAAGATATTTATAAAGCAAATTCTTTTTCATCCAATTAAATAAGAAGAAAAACTGCTGAAGAATTTTTCTGCACTGCAGTGGAAAGGGCCAAGATGTTTATTCTAAACATGGAAAAAAAATGTGTGTGGGCTTGAAATGCCTATTGTTTTTATGAAAGACCTTTTGTCCCCCCCCCCAAAATATGTTATTCTAATGCTGCTGGTGATATTAAAATGGAATTTAAAAACTATATATATATATATAAATTTTAAAAATCCAATAGTTCACATTCTTCCTAACGGCGTTGATCTAAACGGTATGCGTATTCATCCAAATGATTTTCTAATTGGAATAATTGTTCAAATACTTCCCCAGTGTGATGCTGAGTTGATTGTTCACTGTTTCCTGAAAGAGAAGACCATTTGACCATATATTTTATCGAGGGGAAAATGTAGAGGGATTAACAACATTTAGAGTGGAAAGGAGTTCAGAGTAAAAGTGGAAAGAAAACAAGGAGGGACCGCATTGAATAAAGGACCTTGGTGTATAAGGCTGCCTTTTTTTACGTGATTGCTTTTATATAATAATGTGTAGAGAAAAAGAAGCCTGTTTATGTGTCAAATCTACGCTAGTCTCAGCATACGGTTTAGACTGAAGTTACCACAATGTCTTTAAGAATTCTGTATCTGGATTTTCTACCTCTCCCTGACATCCTTGTATCTTTAGTGGGTTGGAGTTCAGCACATGAAGCTGGCTTAGAAACCAACTTTCCTCTTTCAGGGTCAGAAGTATCAAATGTAGATATAGACTAGGTCCCCGTACTCTTATGTTTCAAGGTTACTTTTATTGCTTTGCTGAATAGCATAGTGCTTAGAGGAAAGCAAGCGAATGTATTTTCTTTCCTCTTTAGCTATATTTATTTTACATTGTCTGCTTCCTCTGCCTGCGGCACTGACTTGTTCTCCCAGTACTCATGAACCTATTTATTTTCCATCTACTACTTATCCCCGGAAGGCATTGTTCCTGTCTATCTCAATGGGAAGAAAGCTCAGGGCCCTTCTGGATTCTTCTATCTTGACTGTTGCAGGCAGGCAAGAAATGTAAACAGGCGCTGGTACTCTTGAGACTCTTACAGAAGATCTAGCACAGAGAATAGAAAATGTTCAGCAACTAAAGTTTGTCTCCCCTTCAAAATGTAATCAGTTTTCAGAAGGAGAACATAAGCCAATGGGGTGTATTTCATAGAAAAAGAGCAAAATAAGAAGAGGAACTGTGTCAGAAACAGAGCTTGCTATCCATGCCCCCACCCACCCCTTTTAACAGCATTATTACACTTTCTAGGAATCTAAGTAAAATCCTGCAGATCCAGGCAACTAGATTGCTTGGGTTTGCATATTACCCAAGAAAGACATCATGACTAAGGAGTTCTAATAAATTAACAAAAATAAAAATAAAATGTTAATGTTCTCTGCTGATACTCAGATTCACACAATCTTTTACATAAGGCACATACATTCTGCAACATTATTTTTGGTTTAACTATTTATAAGTTCATATGTCATCTCTCATACCCTTTTGAATGGCCCTGAGTGCGCATTCTCTCTCTTTTTCTCTATAAAGCATGCATTTAAGGATTTTAAAGCCTGCCTACCCTATAACATATATACAGTCTCTAAAAATCTCTGGGTAAAATTTCCAAACTGCAAAGTCTATTTGCTTTTCTGAAGAAACAGCAGCATTTTCTCTTGATATTAGAGGTACTCATGGTGGATTCTGATGGGATAGATTGACTGTGAAAGGTAATCCTGTAAGATTTTTTTTTTTACACAGTAATGAGTACCTTCAAGTTGTACCCACTGAAGGTATTTCAATACAAGGTGGATCCTGAACCTCAAGAAAGCACCACTGACTATCCATGCTGCTACATTCATATCCAGCTCTGAAATATGGATTTTCTTCACGGGCTGCCCATCAAAAACACATTCACAAACATTGCTAGTTAATATGTCATCGACAAATCTTTCTATTCCAAGTAAGGGTAAGCTTCTTCTATAAGCTGAAGGTAATAAAACACCCTTGTTGCCAATTATGTTATATAACTGGGATGAGAAGGACTCCAGGCAACAACTTGATTCCTAACCAGGAATTCAGCAGTAACCGAATCACCGAATCCTAAGGTCCAGACCCCAGAATCATGTCACTCCTCATAATCAAGTCTTAGGGTCTCACCCAATTGTGTGTAAGTGCCCTTTTATCTCTTCTTTATTGTTAATCCACCTCTCATGTTCTTTGAAAGAAGAGCACTTGCAGAATGCAAATCATAGCTGATTTACAATCTCCAAGGAAAATTTACTTCTGTGATCCTAATCATGCATAAAATAAACAAATATATACCTCCCATCTCCTTGACAATTGCCCTTTCTGTGTTCCCTCCCAAATAACCTGCTGGTATTAACACTCTGATTAATATAGATTGGATTTTTCTTTTACTAGGACAGCTCATGGTACTGAAATGCAGGTAGTGATCAGCTAGTAAATGTTCAACAACTGGCTCTGCCAGCTCCATTGCTGCCCTTGTGCCATGCCATACACTGCAAAAGAGCTGATTGGCACTAGATGTGAAGGGTCACCTATGCATTCATCTGGTTTGTAACAATCCAGAAAATTTAACAATCAGTTCTCATGAACTAGTGCAAGCTGATTCTAGCACACACCACTGGCTGCAGATTGAGTCTGAGTGTATAGTTGGTTCCTCTCCACTGGATCACATCCTTCAATGATCACTTTGATCTCTTGTCCCTTCATCTTTCTAGACCTAAGAGCTAGAGAAAATTGGGTATGGCACAGCTTCAATTCCCCTGTGTTGTTTCTAATGAGATATTTTCAGGGTTAGAACTGAATCACCTTGTAACAGATATGCAAGAATCACCTCCTCTCTTATTAGCTAAGCAGTGCATTCTACTGCAGTTATAAAAGCTAGTCTACATTTCACCCATTGGGTTGCAGTGAACGAATAGTTTCAGGCTATCCTACAGCTTTATTAGAAGTACAGAAGCTTTCTGTTCTGGTTTTTTTTTATTTAAAAAAAACAAAACCACATTCCAGAGAGGAGGGAGGCATGTGGGAGCTTTCAAGAGCTATTTCTTGCTGCTTTTTCCTCTTTCCAAACAAGTGTGGCAGTTCCTCTGATTCCAAGGTTGACAGGAGCACATCACTCTGGTGTTCGGATGGATGTAGTGACTGCCCATCAAATATCAGATCAAGTTGAAAGTCCCAAGGGCAAGTGCTGCTGTCAATTTACACAGGTGAATGTGTAACTGAGAGAAGAGTTTGGCCCTTAGGCTTGATCTTCAAATACCTTGGTTAGAAGGAGGGGGGGGGATCCTCAAATGTTAGCTTAGGACATAGAGCAAGGACATTTCTTGATATATTTGATATACAGCCACTACCAACAAAGATCAGTTATTTCTTAGACTGTTGTCTTGCACTCAGTTGCATATGCATGAGTGCCATTACACTAATTGGACATCATCACAGATAAGTAAGGAAAATTTCAAGGTTTAAGCCAGTATAAGCCTGCTATCCCATGTGGCCTGATTTTTTTTTCTCTGTGTGAGCTTCATTGGAACTATCAGCATAAAAGTTGTTAAGGGGTTCAAAACTGCAGCAGGAAATTCTATTGAAGATATTAACAATTGACATTTTAGAATACTTTGAATTACAGTGACATTTATGCAGTCATTCACATAGTGGGATACTTCCAATTTGGAAGTAGAAACTCAATCAGACCATATATTTCAAGCATTCATACCTTATATATAAAGAGCTGAGGTGGCACAGTGGTTACAGTGCACTACTGCAGGCTACTTCAGCTGACTGCTAGCTGCAGTTCAGCAGTTCAAATCTCACCAGGCTCAAGGTTGACTCAGCCTTCCATCCTTCCAGGGTGGGTAAAATGCAGGGGTGTAATCCAGCAGGTTCTGACAGGTTCTGGAGAACCAGTAGCGGAAATTTTGAGCAGTTCGGAGAACCGGCAAATACCACCTCTGGCTGGCCCAGAGTGGGGTGGGAATGGAGATTTTGCAATATCCTTCCCCCTGGAGTGGGGTGGGAATGGAGATTTTGCAGTTTATTTATTTATTTATTTTATTAGTAATATTTCTATGCCACCTACTCTCCGAGGACTCTGGGTGGCTTACACCAAAGACAGTATACTAAATAGCATATTGCTATCAACAATCTGGGTCCTCATTTTACCCACCTCAGAAGGATGGAAGGCTGAGTCAACCTTGAGCCAGTGAGATTTGATCCACTGATCTGCTGAACTAGCAGTCAGCTGAAGTAGCTGCAGTACTGCACTCTAACCACTGTGCCACCTCAGCTCTTTATGTATCCTTCCCTGCCATGCCCACCAAGCCATGCCCACCAAGCCACACCCACAAAGCCACACCATGCCCACCAAGCCATGCCCACAGAACTGGTAGTAAAAAATTTTGGATTTCACCACTGGTAAAATGAGGACTCAGATTGTTGGGGACAATATGCTGACCCTGTAAACCGCTTAGAGAGGGCTGTAAAAGCACTATGAAGTGGTATATAAGTCTAAGTTCTAATGCTTTTGCTATATTTGTAATTCATTCATTGGTGGATACTGGAAGAGTAAATGTTACATATTTACAGACACAGTACTTTTGATATTTTACAGAATTACTTAACAGATAACACATTATTCCTTCCCCCTCTCTTTTCTCGATATGTGGCAATATTTTCTGAAATAAAAAATAAAATTATACTGATATTAAACAATACTGAAGGAATGTTGAAAAAAAAAGATTTGGAAATATGTTTCCCTCCAAGTTCTCCTGTTCCAGGAACTAATCCTACAATCATCTCTGAAGCCTGCGGAGCTTACTTCTGCTTATTCCGCTATCCCTATTTTTGTCAAATTAGCAACTTTAAACTGTGTAGACTTCAACTCACAGAATTCCCAACCCACTGAAGAGAATGAGAAGTGCTGTTCTACCCCTTGGTAATGTCTTGGTTCCAATCCCTATACACATTAGTGGAATGAAAACTTGAAAAAACACACGAGGCTTCCTTGTGAAGAATAAACCCAACAATCATGAGTGGACAAATGCTTTTATGAACCTTAAGCAAATTTTCCTTGTTTCTTTAGCCAACATTCTAGCTTATTCCACTTCAGTGCTCATATCTTGGCTCCTGTCACAGATCTCTCAAGTCCTTTGCCAAAATCCATGTTCTGTTTTTCTGGCTTCTCTGCAATTTTTTCTAGGAAAAGAATATTGCCAAAGGTCCTGATTGTTGGATTGAATTTTTGCTGTGATTTTCCAATTACACCCATAAATTAATCGTGCCTAGAATAGAAGGCATTCATTTCAGGATATTTAAGTCAATATTATTATTTTTAATTATTGTTTTTTCTTCAAACCAAAAGATCTAGAAGCATCTAAAAAGTCTGCATAGTAACAGAACTGGAAATATGCACGCTTTTTGCAATAAAATTAAATGAAAATACACAAATCAATATTGGAAAAGCAATGGGAAATTTTAGGGTTATTAGGGTTTCAGAAGTCTGTGATATAAAATTATATATTCCCAAAGAGGACAGTGATGAAATTTGGTAAAAAAGTGGGGGAAACCACTTTTTCTTGTCATAGTACACATTTTAAGTTGTCATTGTTACTGTGAAAGGCAGAGGCATCTGTAGTAAGCCATGGTGATATCAAAATAACATTATGTACATCATAAAAGAATGAAAATTGCATAATATAACTACAGCAACAATAATACACACTTTGTCAGAGTATAAATATTTATAGACTGGAATAGGTCAGTCAATGAATAGGCATAGCAACTAAGTCAGCCAATGTGGGCTGTTTGGGAGCTGAGACAGACTAGAGCCAGGGCGTGTCTTAGTCTGCAGCTTCTGAATCTGTGCAGAGAACTGAAACTAGTCTGCTCTGCTGAAATGAAACTAACTGTTTTCTCCTGCCTTGTATTTTGCTTGTAACTGCTACTACGTTGAAGAAGAATCTAAATTGGTATTGTATATTTATCTTCATGTATTATATGTATATAAAGAAGTTAATGAATCCTATTGAATCAGTTATCTGTATGTGCTTCTGGATTTTATTTTTGCAACAAACTCTGATACACTTGACATGGTTGTGCAACTTGCATGTTCAGAGTGGGATTTAATTATTTATTTCATATGGCCCAACAGAACACAGCATTAATCACTGTTTTCAGTACTCATGCCCCCTTTTCTTGCTGGGAGATCCTTGTGAGGGCCAACAACCAGAATGCTTATTCCTATTTAGCTGCAATGAAGTCACATTGCCTGGAGTGCACCATGAGGAGCCTAGCCTACATTGGACCTCTTCAGAGGAGGATAAGAGCTATGAAAGAGTTTCAACCATACTGGACAAGTCTCATCAGAGGAGCCAAATGAAGAATATCTCTTCCATAAAAAAAATATGGTGAGATGTACTTTATAGAAACTCATACTGGATTAGTTGCTTTCAACAAGGTCTGCAGAAGATGTTGGCATTCCTAGATATCTGGTGACAAATAGCTACAAAACTAGCTGTAGGACTAATTAGAGAACAAGTTGTTTATCCAACACAAATATGTGAAGACTAAAAACAAATAAATAATGGTCTGTTACATATCAAGTCCAACGAGAAAAGGATATCTTAAAAGAAGGCAGTTCTGGAAAGAACATCCAGAATCTGAAATAAAAACAAGAGACTAGCAGATGAACGTTGATTTATAATAGCAAATAAAGTATTCAAAGCAGTAGAATTGAAAGAAATGCAAAGCTCTATACAGGGCAAAGAAATCAAATCCTTGGCAGAAGTGGATCATACTATAGAGGCAAACCAGGAGGAGTTGGCAGTAGAGTAAGTCAGCAAAATTATTGAATCATTTTCATTCCCAAACCAGGCACCTTCACTTCTAATTTCTCCTCAGAAAAAAATGAAGCCTCCTCAGAAAAAAATGAACAAATGATGAATTGAGACAATGAATAACAGTATCTGGAACAGCACAAAAGCAACAGAATAAAATTGTCTGCATTGCAGCTTGTTCCAAAGAAACAGCTAGCACAAGTATCAAAAGATACTAAAACTGTAATATCAAATATAAGCACCAGCTCACTGCAAGAAGCAAACCAACTAATGTACAGCACTGCTGCAGTTAAAACTGAATATCTCGGAGGGAGGGAGGGAGAAGGGAAGGAAGGAAGGAAGGAAGGAAGGAAGGAAGGAAGGAAGGAAGGA
>WNWU01000030.1:8450747-8486614 GCA_012654045.1 Ptyas mucosa | reverse complement strand
GAAAGAAAGAAAGAAAGAAAGAAAGAAAGAAAGAAAGAAAGAAAGAAAGAAAGAAAGAAAGAAAGAAACTTAACCCTATGAGAATCAAGGCTAGGAATTGTCCTTGAGTTATGAATGGCATTGTTTTGGGTTATTTTGCAGAGAAAAGTTGGGCAGAGGCAAATTCTAGGGAATAGAAAGAAATTATTTCAGAGTTTTCTACCAGACTTTTAATATCTAGCAAATCCCAACAACTTCTGGGACATCTTCAAAATGTATGCAAATGTATCCAAATGTAACATTACAGATGTAGGGTTAGGGTTAAAAAGAAACATAGACATAGTCCTTGACTTATGACCACAATTGGGACTGGAACTTCTGCTGTTAAACCATGTGGATGTTCAGTGAGTTGTGTCCAATTTTATGACATTTTTTTGCTGCTGTTGTTAAATGAATCATCATGGTCATTGAGTGAACCATGTACTCGTTAATCAAATCCAGCTTTTCCATTGATTTATTGAAGCCTTCTGGGGAGGTTGCTAATGGGAGTCACATGACCCTTTACAACCATTGTAAAGACATGTCAGTTGCCAAGAACCTGAATTTCGTGGGGTCACTGCAATGGTCAAAAGTGCAGTGATTGATCATAAATCATTTTTTGAGTGGTGCTATAACTTTGAATAGTCACTGAATGAATGATTGTAACTCCAGGACTATCTGTACAGGTTATGTGGCTATTGCAGTTTATTTGTATTTGTTTAAGATGGTTCCTATAATAAATCAGCCATGGTGGCGCAGTGGTTAGAATGCAGTATTGCAGGGCTAATTCACGGCTCACTGCCAGGAGTTCGATTCTGACCGGCTCAAGGTTTATTCAACTTTCCATCCTTCCAAGATCAATAAAATGAGGACCCAAATTGTTGGGGGCAATATGCTGACTCTGTAAAACGCTCTGTAAATATGAAGTGGTATATAAGTCTAAATGCTATTGTTATTTCTAAATCAGAATGCCAATTATAATTTTAGAACTGGAGGAGAAATTCTGCATGCTTTGAGCTAGGAATCCTGGACTGTTAAAATTTAATCACAGAGGAAACTCGTGTGTTCCTAACCAGAATAAAGCAAACATTTTAATTTAAGATAAGTAACAAGGCATGATCAACATACTCAGTTTAGGACTCAAATCCAAGAGAGGTGTATGAATAACCAGAAGTTCCAGTGGGAATTGGAAAACATGAGGCTAAAAGCATGAATCGTGACAACGTGAAATGTAAATAAACATTTTAAAGAAGTCACTCTTGTACAGAACCTTGTGGACATAAAAGAAATTAGACATCATTCTGCAGTCCTGAAGTTGCTGACCTCTCCCCATAGCTGCTATGTATAATAATGACAAGAATAACAATAACAACAAAAGAATATGCATTTTAACTGCACTCGTGCAAGTAATGTTGGGCTAGCTCTGTCTTAAGTGAGTAGAAGAATAAAACTTTAAAAGACAGACAAGATAATGAGGGAAATCAGATAACATTGGCCAATTACAGTAATCTGTCCCTGGTTTTCTGTGAAGCATTTAATGTTGAGATCCAGTAAATGAAACTAATGAAATAGCTAACTAAAGTGGATATTTACATTCCAAACCTTGCAAAAATTTGGGCAACATGAAGGAGTTTAACAAATGGACTTTTTTTAGCTTACCAATTTGTTCTGCAACCAGTTCATTCCATATCTCTTTTCTGTATGCTTTTAAACATGCAATAAAAATAAGCAAGGGCATTCAAGAAAATATAAACGTAACTATCATATCCGATCACACGTTATTTTAATTTACTTTATTATTTTACTTATCTCTCTGAGTAGCTAGCCATTATGGATGGGGAAAGTACACATTTTTTTTTCTTTTAAAGCAAATGCACAAATTAGAATGCAGTTCTCCCTCAAAATTCACATTCCTCCAAATTTTGCATATTAAGTTCGACATTAAAAAAAGAGCATCCAGTATGTTTGTAAACATAATTTACAATATTTTTTGTATTATTTTTGTATTAGGTGAAAAAAAAAAAGATACTCACAAAAACTACATCACACATGGTTCCAGGGGAAAATATGGATCTTTGGAGAAAGGTATACAAGATACTGATCTCAAACAAGTAGTAGGAGAATCGGAATAACAGAGGAGAAACTGGAAGAATTGATAGTCTTCCAAGTATATATATAAACATATCTATGTATGTATACATTTAAATATATTTCACTTAAAAAATAACTGAGAAACCCATCCCAAATCTGGCAAGTTTAAGAGTTGAGGTTTGCTCATTTCTCAAGAAGAATAAGAGCTTTCTCCTTCTTAATATCAAAGAATTATGTTAATCTCAATTTAAGTTGAAATAAATTCACACTTAATACTTGATTCTTTTCTCGGTTTTGTTATAACTCTTGCACTCATGTTTTTTAAAAAGCTGTTTGCTGGATTTCATCCACACACAAAACCACAGACCCAAATTAGAGATGCATTCCATTCCTCTTGTTTCTTCTGATTCTGTCTTGTATTTGATTCACAGGAAAGAAAATCAGGTGTTTCATCACAATAAGTGGAAGTCTTATCCTGTTCAGGGTTGGCTAGCCTAAGCTTATACATTGAATAAACTTTGACTTTGGCCTCTTGTTTTTTCCCCCCTTATATTTTAAGGGAAAGTCACTGATCAGTCCCCAAGGAAGTGTTTAACTTGGGGATAGTGTATAAGTCAGAATGCAAGAGAGCTGATGGGGTAGTTTTAAAAAATGTCCTGACACAGTCAAGGTGATGGCCATTTTTAGCTGCCCTGCTATCCATCACCTCTTTCAGCCAGGCATACTCCATCATATGCAACAGCCTCATGAATTTATGCATCAAGCTGTGCAGCCAGTCGTGCCGAGGGCTCTGGTGACAAGTGAAATTGCTGTGCGCCTCATTTAGCTGTTTATTGCGCCTGAGTACGTGTTGCAGCTGTCATCCTACGATGGGATGATAGTGCTCGTTAATAGGCAAGACAGACAAATAATGATGGAGACTCCAGCAAAAGATGCTCGTCTGCCAATCGGCTCTCAGCAGTATCATAAGCAGCCACAAAGTTTCTGATCAAAAATAAGGCCAGGAGAAAATACTGAGGCCAGCAGATATTTCTCTCTCTCTCTCTCTCTCTCATTCTCCCTCTCCCCTTCTCTTTCTCCCCACCCCCTCTCTCACACACACAGAACAAACTTTTGAGAAAGTGAAGAAATCCAGCACTTCACATTAAGCTGACCTCCTGGTGTTAGGCCTTACTTCACTTTGCTAACGATAGTAAGAAAAAAGAGGGGGAAAATGGACCTAACAGGGTGAAATCTGTACCTCAACTCCTGCTGCTGTAAAAGAAATATTGCTGATTTGAGTGGGAAATCGTAATTTGGCTGCCTTTTTCAGAGCTCCAGTCTGACTCACTTTTCATCTGGAGGGAAAGTATTTGCAGACTGTGCAAGACTCTGCTGCACTAAAACCTAAAATCTAAGCATAGTCATTTAATTTTTTTTTTTTACAAGTGCTTGATATTACCTATAGATTATGCTATTGAATTTCTGGTAACTTTCAGGGGGTTTCCTACACTCTCCTTGGTGGAAGGGGCATTTTTTTTGGTTGTGTTGCTCTGTATCACAGAATGAAATGTTATATTTCTTGGGAATCAGTTTGCATGTGCAATAGACTCTTTGTTCTTTTTCACCCTATTCTCCCATCAACACATGCATGCAACTATTTCTCGAGAATGCAGGGAAGGGATTCATAAGAGATTTTGAGAAACCAGGAATGCTTCAGAAGAATAGGATCTTGTGGTCCTCCTACTAGGCAGCTTTTATTCCTGCAATGTATCATTGGACTAATTATAACTATGCTAAGAAAATCAGCATGTTTGTGTTACATTGATATTTTGGCTTTTGTTTCCATGGGATACTTTCATTTTCATGCAGTTTAAAAAGAACAAAATTCTAATCAGTATAATCACGAAGTTTGGCAAAAGAATGCAACACAATTGTTGCTGAGTTAAGCTGGAACATTCTTTGTGTGTGTTTATTGGATTTCTCTCCCCCCCCCCCCCCATCTTGAATTCCATGCAAATTCTGCAAATGAACATTTGAAATTTTCCCTTTTGCAGAGGGAATCCCCTTGGGTCAGGCTTTACTCTGACTCTGTTTTCAAAAGTTGTTCCCAACATCAACATGGCCTCATTTGCAAAAGTAGAGCTGCTTTGTAGACAGTGATACCCATTTTCTAATTTACTTATGGGGGAAATCAATTTGCTTTACTAATTAAACACCGCTAATTAAAGTGGAAGGTAAAGAGTTAATATGCTTGATGCAGTTATAGGATGTTCCCAAGTTGGAAAAAAAACTTTATGTAAACAATGGTTGAACGTTCTGCAGACAAGGAATTCAATCCAAACCAAGCTAGTTGTGTTTAGAGCTCATTGAAATTAATTGAACTAGAGGTAAACCTGGCTTAAGGATTTCATTGCTCCTCAGTTCTAGTTAGTCTGATAAAATAACAAGGTCTTGAGACCAATTTTGTTTTTCCAGTTGTAATATATTTGTTATGAATTGTCAATCCCAAAGAGGCCCTGCCATACTGGGAGGCTGGGAATGCCATACTGGGAGGGAGAGATTTTTATTCACTCTGGGATTCTAGTCTCACCTTCTATGAAAAATGTTGGCTTTGTCAGCCTTGCTGTATCCATACTTTACATTTCTGTGCTACTTATCTTTCAACGTTTAGATTGAACAGAGATTTGATATTGGTGAGTGTCTTTTTTGTCTGAGCCTGTGATATACTGCTACAGAGTTTTACTAAAGAGCGGTCTGAAATCCTTTATCTAAAAATAAACAAAATAGATAAATACATGACAGCTTCAGCTTCAGTGCTATTCCCCTCTGTGCTCTCCTTATGTGCACATAATCCACTTTTCTAAACAAAAGAGATGAAAAAAATGGCACCACAGCTGTCCCCTCCTCAGAAAGACTACTTCCCTTCATCCATTCCATGGGTACTTTTGTCTTCCGACTGGAACTTCTGTGACTATCTGACAAAGGCTGAAGCCTGATAGAAGCCTGCTTTGAAAGCCTAGGCTTACGAAACCTAAATGCTGCCAGATGCCTTTTTTGTGCAATGGAGATCACCTCCCCGAATTGATGTGTGTTTTGTTTAGCCGGTGACACAGAAAGGCAATTAATTTCCTTGTTGGCTGGAGAAGGATGTGGTTACATTGTAAGGGTAGTGGCTAGATTAAAGAGAAAATAAACTTTGGGGGAATGCTGTTATTACTGCTCGTCCAGCATCTGAAGTACTCTACACTTTGCAATATTGTATTTCCCTTCCTTAGATCACAACTGTGCTATGATATAGACAAGGTTAAGTTTTTGTGTGTTTTTCCAAAAAAAATTATTATTTTTTTGCTCTTGAAAATGGGGAAAATAAGGTTGAGAAATTGTGGCATAAGGCCTTTGTTGTAGCTAGAAGGAAAACCATTGATCACAAGGATAATAAATCTGTTATACCGATTTCTTTATAGGCGGCAAGCTGGTTTGCATATGAACACCACACTACTATCCTTCGTTACCTGGGAGTAAGTGCCTCTGAAGACTATAATGTTTACTTTTATACATAATATGAAGCTGTTTCTTTGGTTCGCATTTGGGGGAATAAGCAGTTATTTGTTTAATTTTACTTACTTGCTTGCTTGCATAATGTGTAACCTTCCTCATTCCACAATCTTGGTCTTATCATGATAGACCTAACCTGAAATAAGCACCTGATGTAAACAGAAGGCTGATTTTTAATTTTTCTATATAAAAGGAACAGAAGGCGATTTTCATAATCCAAAGCTTCACGTGCACCAGACTCAGTAAGGAATAACTGCCCAGCCATGATATTTAAATTGTATGGTGGTGCTCCTATGTTACAACAGTACTAAGGGAAATGTTGGCCAGGTGAAACAATGCACCTTTAAGGGAATTTCCCAGACCCTCCACATCTTTGGGGTGAAAAAAACCCTGAGAAATCCTCTTCCTTTTTGAAACCTAGAGTTGCTGATCCTTTGGAAATTCCTTCTAGTAGCATTCAGATCAAAGACTGAACTGGAATGTAAGAATTAAGTTCCAATTGCTGGTCTCTCACTCTCATTGCTCTTCCTTTTGTTGAGACTATTGAATATCCCTTTGAAATTTTTATTTAAGTTGGCAGCTCTCAAAAGTAATCTTTACTCTCCCCCGCTCTGAACTAAACTCTGCTATTCCATTTTTCAGGCATTGTTCAGAAATAACTGTGGTTGCCAAGAACTGGATGGGGAAGCTATATCTTTGTTGGTCTGCTGGATCTCTAAAACCCCTTTTAAAGCATTATCCTTTCTCCTTCTGAGTTGTTTGGCTGATACAATATGGGAGCTACCATTTTAATTTAGTTATGATCCTAATTAAGTGAGCTTTCCCAGGTATTGAGCCTGTGAGCTTCTGTTGTTGGTTTCATATGGTCTGACCCCTAAGGGGCAAAGAGGTTTCAGAAGTTCTAAAATATTGAATGAATGCATGTGGGGCTGGATGTTAGTGAACAAAATGATACCAGTCCTAACAAAGCAGTGAAAATGTGGCATGTACTGGGTGACATTCTCTATGAAGGATGAATTGATGCAAAATAGGCTTACTCCTGGGTTTGGTGTTGCATATTGGAAGCAATCTAAGTTTAGTTTAGCCATCATTGGCTGGGAGTGCCTTTCTACAGCCTTAGATTATACAATATAGGTTTGCATTAGTTTATACATGATTGCATACAATTGTGCCATTCTCTCGCAGGAGATTATATGGGCGCAATTATTCATGTAATAATTACTTCTTGGGCATGCATTATTTGCAGATGGCCCTGAAAGATGCTAAGAAAAGATACAGCTGATGTAGAGGTTAGAATTTTATCAGAAACACAATGCACTTTATAGATCAGATTATCCTATCTTTAGAATAGTGGCTTCACATTTTGCAAGACAAAATTCAAGGAGCTGATTTTGATCTATAAAGCTCAAGGTGGTTTGAAGGTAGGACATATTTGAAGATTATTAGGGTGATAGTTCCTAGCCCCAAGCAGTCTGTCCTGACCCCAAATCCTAGGACAGGGATCAGCAACCTGCGACTCCGGAGCTGCATGCGGCTCTTTGGGCCCTCTGCTGTGGCTCCCTGTCAGGTGATTCCACCACTGGCTGGCCCTGCCCCTCACCCTCTCCTCCCAGTCACTCCTCGACTGGCCTGAGAAGGTAAGGGTGACGGTGGGGGATGGGAGAAGTGGCCAGGGCAGAGACCAAGAGATACAGAGAGAGGGGGAGAGAGAGACAGAGAGAGATACAGAGAGAGGGAGAGGGAGGGGGGAGGGGAGAGAGAGATATGTCAAAAGGATTTTGTGGTTCCCGGTGTTTTTTAACAACTGGTTCTCTGCCCTAATGACCAGCTGGGTAGGCGTGTCTAGGGGGTCATATGACTGGTGGAAGTGAATGACATTGAGTTGGCCACACCCACCCAGGTTTTGTGGTGTTTTCTTTTCTGTGGAAAACGGGTCCAAATGGCTCTTTGATTATTTAAGGTTGCAGACCCTTGTCCTAGGAGCTCTAAATTTTCTAGGATACCTCTGGAAATAAATTAGCCCAAGAATCTTTTCTTTCTTTCTTTTTCCTAGTGCAGAGTCCACTTTTTTCTGATCAACCAAGTGTTGAAAAATGATGGTAGAGAAAAGTAAAGACTGATTGAACTAAATGCGGTTACAAACCTATGTTTGGATTACTCTTGAGTTGATAAAACCAGCAAGACGTGTTTATTTCTCTGCTCTAATTACATCAGCAGATTTGTGTCCAGCATCCTTGTTTAGATTTATCTATGCTCTTTTGAATAAGGAAGTGGCAGATCTACCCTCAAGCTATAGAGACATTTCTGCAATATTCTTTTTGCCAAAATCATCTGCATTCTCCCATAATTAGACTCCATTTAGGCACAGGATGGTGAAATGACTACAGCAACATTGAGTGAGATCAGTGACATTCTGTTGAGCTTGTCAAGACTGAAGAAGTGAGCCATCTGTTTACTCAAGAAGTGAGTAAAATGTTTTATGGCAAGACTCTATTTCCTATGGGCTGAGCCATACTCAGCCTTGATTCTTTGGGCAAGTTGGATATAGTTGAGTTCCAGTGATAGTCACCTACTTGCTTATCTCCATCTCTAAATCCAATCAAACTAAACAACTTCTGTTCTTTCTCAGGATGATTTTGGTGAAGCAATGAGGCTTCAATTGACAGGATACAGAGGAAATAAATTATTTGGGCCCCTCTCTTTCAGTCTGGATTCAGATTGGCCATAGTTTGGAAACAGCATTGTTTGCTCTGATAAATGACCCCTAATGAGGCCTGCAACTCTATTAGACTCTAATTGGATCCCACTGTTTTGCAGTGATTCTTCTATGAGTAAAGCCATAGAGAATTCCTGCAAATGGAGATGATCCCCGTAAGTGATAAACCTATCTAACTCCCAATCCCTAAATTGGCTCTGAGATGAGTAGTGTTTTGCCTGAAAGAGTCCTGGTGGATACATGGCTACTCTTGCTCCACCAGTAAAGGCCATGGCAGGAAGGTCTTTGCCCAGCTTTGACTGGTACACCAGTTATGGATCTTTTGAAATCTGAACTGCCCTACAACAGTGACTCACACTCTCATCATCCCATGGTGTGATAACTATAATGCGCTTTACTGGAGTCTGTCCTTCAAGACAGTTCAAAGCCCACAATTGGTTCAAACTGGTTCAAACTGAAGTACCAGGTACTTGATATCATTGATAGGAGGGAGCTACCTTAGTAGTATAACACATATGAGGAATCATTGCACTATTTAGCAGATGGCTTTTGAGCCCAATTCAAGTTGCTATTGTTAACTTTTGAAGCCTTAAAGTAAAGGTAAAGGTTCCCCTCGCACATATGTGCTAATCGTTCCTGACTCTAGGGGGTGGTGCTCATCTCCATTTCAAAGCCGAAGAGCCAGCACTGTCCGAAGACATCTCCGTAGTCATTTGGCCAGCATGACTAAATACCAAAGGCGCACAGAACGCTGTTACCTTCCCACCAAAGGTGGTCCCTATGTTTCTACTTGCATTTTTTACATGCTTTCAAACTGCTAGATTGGCAGAAGCTGGGACAAGTAACGGGAGCTTATCCCGTTACGCGGCACTAGGGATTCGATCTGCTGAACTGCCGACCTTTTGATCAACAAGCTCAGCATCTTGAGTCTTCGGAGAAAGGCGGCGTACAAGTTGAATAAATAAACAAACAAACAAACAAACAAACAAATCTTAGTCACTGAGCCATCTTTTACCTGCAAGACTATTTTTTTCCAATCTGAATTAGTCCATCCTACACTGAATTCCAATGCCTTGTGTTTGGGCAGTGGTGGTATGAACTGGACATGCATTTTCTCAGTGGAGTTTCCAACATAATGTGGAATGTGGTGAAGTGGCTCCATCTGTTATGTGATTCACAAAGTTGTAAAAGCTATACTATTCCAATATAGCTTTGGGACAGAAGGTCACCTGGTTTGCCTTTATAATTTTCATTTTTTAAAATTGGAGGTAGGATTGAAACAAACAAACAAATATATTTCCATATGATATTCTGCTCATAGTTTGCGATGATGTATTCCACAAATTATAGTTGCTTAGTGGATAGGTAGGTCTTTTTAAATAGCTTTCTTTCCTCTACAGTTAATGAACTCCTTAGGAGAATTTATATCGAGTGGAAGACTGTGAATTCTAGTCCTGCCCTAGCCATGAAAGCCAGCTTGGTGTCTTTGGACCAGTCACCCTTTCTCTCTCTTGTTGTGGGGAAAATAGGAGAAGGGAAGCGTGTTGGAGTTATTGAGTTATTTGTAAAAATAATGAAGGTGGGATACTACTTCATAAATATAATGAAAGTGGGAAATAACTAAATGGTCTTGAATCATTTTTATGCTATATAATATTTTATGACTATGAAATATCAGTATCACTCTAAAATTTTATTGTATGGGTTTTTCTTCTATGATCCTTGGTTATGTAGCATGTTGCTCCAAGTCCCCAGTATCGGTTGCAGTTATTAAATTTTTGTACCTCATAAAAAGATGCTGCATTACAATTCTATAATTAACACAGACACACAGTCATGAACACACACACACACACACACACACACACACACACAGATGAAAGTGACAAAAACACATTTTAATGTGAAAGGTAGTTTGGGGATAACATTCTTCTATTAACAATCTGAGTTTTGTAACGACACAATGTTGTTCTTTAACCAAAATAGCCAATCCAAACCATAAAATGACTGTATTTAATTCAAGGGGGAAAACTCTGAGGGCCATTTACAGAACTAACGGTCAGCAAATCTGTAAATGTTGATTTTTTTTCTCCTTAATGAAATGGAAAAGGAATGTGTGCTACATACAAAAAATTAATGTTTCATAAAATGGTTGTTACAATCAAAGGAATCACTATGAAAATTAAATTACTGGGCTGACTCTGGAAATCAACATAATATGCTCTGTTTAATTCAGTCATGCTAAAATATTAGATTTTCTTTCATTCTCTTTCAGCTTTCTCTCTCCTTCACCTGAGGGCATCTGCTGATGAGTCTCTTCTAGAGGTTGTTTAATGACTATTTTACAGCAACTGTCAGCTTTCTAAAGCTCAGTGGCATTGGATAACATGGTACTAGCAGTCTTTTTACACTATTTCCTATTCTGTAAATCTGACTTTTAAAAGTACCAGAAATGCTCCTAGGAACTTAAATGAATGGCCAATGGATGTTTGATATTTTTATGTATCATTATGCTTATATTGGTTATTTTATTTGGGTTTTTTTTTCCTTCTATCTATCAATGGAGCTTTAATAATAATGTTAACAACAATAACAACAGCATTGTAAGAACCTTCCAATCCTATTTACCTTCAAGCTAGGAGATCTTCAAGAACCCAGCAGCCCTTGGAACTGATCAGCAGTTTGTGCAGAAAAACTTTAAGGCAGAAATGTTTTCTTATTAGTTGATAAAAAGATAGGCCAATTTTAGCATTGCAGAAGGCAGCCATCTTTATCATCATCAAAGCCCTTGTTGGTAGAAGTAAATTCCAGGCATTTCTTTGCATGGATACAGAACCTCAGAAATGCCCTTTTTGGGTGCCATTCAGCTTTGCATATTCTACACGTGACAAGTCTTGACACACAATCAACAGTGGCAACATTGCTCACATATCATCCCCTCCAATCTATCTATATCATCTGCATCTATATCTATATATTATCTATATTTATACCCATATCATCTATATCTAAATCATCTATATCTAATTCTGTATCTATTGATCTATCTATCAACTATCTATTTATCAATATCGTAATCAACTACAGAGGTGATCACTTTCCTTGTTGAATCATCATGATGAATCAAGGCAATTTTCATCTCATAGATCCAGTTTTACTTCTGATTCTAGTCAAATAATATTGTCTTTAGTGAGGTTTCTCCTTATTTTAAAAATCAAACATGGAAAGAAGGCAAAGAGCCTTCTTGAATTGAGGTCACAAGTATTCCATGTGAGAAGCGGTTCTATCACAGGGCAGGCTTCATCCCATTAAAGTGAGACACAGAAGCATTACCATAAAGCCGTGATGGCGAACCTATGGCATGTGTGCCACAAGTGGCACACGTAGCCATACCGGTGGGCACGTAAGCTCAGCTCTGGCATGCATGCACATGCCGGTCAGCTGATTTTTGGGCCTTCTGGGCCCACCAGAAATAGGGAAACAGGCTGTTTCCTGCATCCAGAGAGTCTCGATGGGGGGGGAGGCCCGTTTTTCTCTCTCCCCAGGCTCCAGAGCTTTTCTAGGAATCTGGGGAGGACAACAATGGCCTTCTCCCTCCTCCCCGGAGGCCCTCTGGAGGCCGGAAACGGCCCATTTGCCAACTTCCACTGGAAGTTGGCAAACGGGACATTTCCGGCCTCTGGAGCCCTCCGGGAGGGTAGAGAAGGCTGTTTTTTCCCTCCCCAGACTTCTAGAAAGGCTCTGGAGCCTGGGGAGAAAGAAAAACGGGCCCACTGGGCCATCATGTGCCAGGAGCGGGGTGGGCCACATATGCAAGGTGGGGCGCATAGAATTATGGGTGTGGGCATGCACGTGCATGACCCCCCCCCCGTGCTCCCCCCAACTCCTGGCATGCAATGGCAAAAAGGTTACCCATCACTGCCATAAGGTATAAAGCAGGGTTTTTTTAGCCTCAATCTCTCAGATGCGCAGTTTGTAAAAATGGAATAATTTCAGAGTGAGTTCAGCAATGTTTTTCAGGAAACTGTGTTGACCATTCAGATGATGCCATATTAATCATCTGAAGGGCCACTTGCAAAGAATTCCTGGGATTAAGTTCATTACTAGGGTCACCCTGGGATACCTAGAAGGAAGCAGGACAGAAAGTGCAGCTGTTATTCTGTTCCCGAGGACTCCTTTGTTTAACTTGTCTTTCATGTTCAGCTTTTAAGCAAACGATTTATTGCCATCAAGGTAGATATAATAAGGAATCTTTAAAAAAAAAAGATAAGGAAAGACTATCACTGCAACTGACACTCCTAAAAATTTACAAAATTTCAGGAACAGCGTTTTTTTTAAAAAATGACAGCTCTCCATTTCTCATCTGTGAATTCAGATGATATTTATAGTGAGTGACATTTTGGGTTAGCCCTATTTATTTATGAATATATAAAATGAACAAGTAGATAGTGAGCAGATGCAGTATTCAGTCTTTGGCACAAAGCACTGTCGTTCTCCAGGATGAATCAGCAGTGTCTCAAAAGCTAAAGAGTGATTTCATTTATTTTAGAAGGCCATGGTATACACACAGCGTCTCTTTGAATTGTTCTACTTTGAATTGTTCTATTCATGAAATGAATAGGAGAGCCATGGAAATTCAGACTTCATTGTGAGTTGTGGTCATGGGTTCACGAAAACTAAGATGCTGAAGTGAAAGCATCCCACAAATTCCTGACCCCACTAAATGGTATAAAATGAATCTGAATCCAATTTACAGAAAATAAATTCTATACGAATGCACAGGATTCAGTCCCAAATAAAAGTACATGCCCACTAAAGAGGTCAAATGGTCCTGTTTATTTCTTGAAGGCCACTCCCTACATAAAAGCCTTTCTTGTATTCCCAATTTGATGAAATGGATGGCACATGGAACATAGGAAGGAAGTACTTTTTGCACAGCTTGTGGAATTCCTTGCCAAAAAAGTGGACTTCAAAAGGACATTCAACTGTTGAAAGGAGAATAAATTTATAAAAAATTATGGGTCATGATGACTCAGGGGAAGTATATTATTGACCATTAAACTGTTGGAAACAATAATAGGAAACCTTAATTGTCTTTGTATTTCATGTTAGTTTTCCAAAATTGTTTTATTTGAACCAATGAAGCTGGACATTTATTTTCTGAATTGAATAAGTATTAACAAATATATTTTTTTTCCTGCGTTTAACTCATCATGGAAAGACAGAAGAAAGACTTGAATTTTAGTGTACCTAATTAGTTCTAGGAAAAAATGGATGCTTTTGAAGGAATGCATCAGAACCTGGGGGGAAAAAAGTTCTCCTAACAATTTAGTTAGCAATTAAGCCTCTCAGATTACCCATTATATAAGGGAGGTACCTAAGTTTCTTTGTGAGAGCAGCATCTTCCTGGAGTTATCTGTTATTCCATGTGTTCTAATACACTCCAAATCCCTTCCTTTAAATCCTGTCATGTTATGGGAGCTATAATGCAGCCTTTCTCCATGCCCTATGGAACATTCTTCCCCTCTGAGATCTGGTATATCCCACACTCCTAGCTTCCTGGAAGATCTTGAAGAGCTGGCTCTTCCTGCAGAGTGAGGATGGAGCCTAGTACATTTCAGCACGGATGAACAGAGGTGTATTGTGCTGACTGTGGTTTGTTTTCTGAGACTGCTTTTAGCTTCCAAACATTTTGTCACTGGGCTAGGTAACATCATCAGTGGGACTATGGACTATCTAGCCTGGTGACAAAACATTTGGAAGGTAAACAGCAAGTTCGGAAAACAAACCACCATCAGCATTTACCACCAGAGCTACAAATATTTTATATCATTTCAGGGCTGTATTGTCTTTGGGGTTCTGGGAAATTTGGTAATGATTTGTATAGTTTTTTGTTTTATGTTTATTTATTTTATTTAATGTATGACATATTATATATGGACTGGCAATATATGTTAACATTTCACATAGATTAAAAACACAGTAAAATACAAATGTTAAAAAGATCTATATTCAGATACCAATGTTTAGGCCATCTAAGCATTGAAGCATAGGTAAAGGTAAAGGTAAGGTAAAGGTAAAGGTAAAGGTTCCCCTCGGACATATGTGCTAGTCATTCCTGACTCTAGGGGACAGTGCTCATCTCTGTTTCAAAGCCGAAGAGCCAGCACTGTCCGAAGACATCTCCGTGGTGATGTGGCAGCATGACTAAATGCCAAAGGCGCACGCTGTTACGCCTTTGAAGGAACGCTGTTACCTTCCCACCAAAGGTGGTCCCTATTTTTCTACTTGCTTTTTTACATGCTTTTTAACTGCTACGTTGGCAGAAGCTGGGACAAGTAATGGGACCCTGTTACGCAGGATTGAACTGCCGACCTTTCGATCAACAAGGTCAGCGTCTTAGCCACTGAGCCACTGCATTCCCCATTGAAGCATAGCATCATGTCAAAAAAAATGGGCTAGTATATGCTCTCATCTTACAGCCAGTCACAATGTGACCTACAGTTTGATGCGGGACCTCACAGCCACACTGAGGGGAGGATGCTTAACCCCATTTATACAGTGAATCCTGGCAGATGCCGTGTGAGGTCCAATTCCTATTTAAGGTTGTTCATTGCTAGCATTTTTATGTTTTTACTGTTTACTGTAAGCCATCTAAGATTATAGGATGTAAGATGGGAAGCTATGTAAATCTTTTAAGAAAATAAATAGTACCAACCCTTTTATTGCATTCTCTGTATTCTCTCCCCATCAGGCATCTGCAGAGAGACTCAAGAGAGCACAATAATGAAATAAGTATTGGGACACAATCATTATCCCTTCTATCGTGTTTCTCCGAAAATAAGACCCTGTCTTATACTTTTTTGAACCCTGAAATAAGCATTTGGCCTTATTGCCATGCGCTCAAAAGCCCGACTGGGCTTATTATCAGGGGATGTCTTATTTGGGGGGGAACAGGGTATATGTGTCTTCATATAACATATATATGCAAAATACACTGTGATACTCAGCTAATAATTCTTACAAAATAGTCTGTCTATGGACACCTCTGGTCCCTTCCTCCCCCAGCTTCCTCCTCGGGTTGATCTCCCTTGGTTAATTAATTAAGAATTATCCTAAATACATTGCTGCTAAAAGTGGAAACCATACCTTTATTTCCCTCTTTTCCTTTAGTGTTTCTTGTCTTAATATCTATTTCTTTACGCAATTTATATTTGCAAATTAATCTTGTTGCTGCCTATCAGATTACTGTAACTATAGGTAGCTGACAGTGAATTAAACATTTATTATAAGAAAAGAAAAGAAAATTATCAATAGCGAAAAATGACAATCATAATCAATATACCATGTGCCAAAGGGCCAAACTGCCAATCAATAGTAAACAGACAAGCAGCCAACAACTAGCATGATTCTCCATTCCCCTTGCAATAGACTATGCTCCATTGGTTTTGCTCAATATCACTGTGGTCAGATTTAGCTTATATGCTACTAAGTATTCTGGAAGGGAAGCTATTTGTATAGCTACTTTCTATGGTAACCATAGTTGAGAACAATATCAGGTGCACTGTGTGTCATTTACCAATAAAGGAGAATATTTGTAGTTCAGGGTTGAAATGAGATGCTTGGTGCTCTCTGAGTTTGCTTGTTTTCTTGCAGACGTTTCATTACCTAACTAGGTAACATCATCAGTGCTAGTAAGGAGTGCTGTCACTTTATATTCTGGTGTCTTGCCTGTCTGTATGGGTGGGGGTGCTCTTAGAGATTCTTTCGTTGCGGTGTTTACTGATAGCTCTTTGGCAATTTCTTGATTGGGATATTGCTTACTTGATTGTTGGTCTGATGTTAACCTTGGAGTTAATCTATGCTGAACTGAGTACTGATTACTGATGGAGACCTGCTGGAGTCTTTTTCTCTTTTGGGCCGGTTGATTATCTCTTTTGCATAGTCTATAGATGTTGTTAATGTCTATGTGTCTATTAATGGCTGATTTGTCAGAGTGTGAGGCTACTAGAAATTCCATGGCATATTTGGACTTAGCCTGGTCTAGGATGGTCACATTTTCCTAATTGAAATGATGGTTAAATCTGTCTATATGTTGTGAAATTAAAGAATTTTTATCATGTCTTCTGACTGCCAGTTGGTGTTCATAGATACGTTATGTTAATCTTCTGCCTGTATGTCATTTCCCATACTCGCATTCCCATGCCCTGATATTCTTTGTGTCTGAAGGCCTTTCTTTGAAGAATCCACTGTAAGAGACTATGTCTCTAAAGTGAAGAATGTTCAATTTGTAGAGATGTTTCTGCATTGGATCTCACAACCTTACACAAGTGTGCATAGGTTCCAGTTTATCACTTTTATGATTTCATAGCTTTAAGGACAGGCCTTTTCATTGATCTCACCTGCCAGTCTCCCACTTGTAATGGGAGCTAGAATTTTGACTGGTTGGGTTTGCACTTTTAAAATCACCAAAACGGTTGTGATTGGTTTATTGTGTTGCATTATTTTATAGATTTCTTGCATTACAATGATCAATTATTTATAAACAGTGTATTATTGATACTGTAGACCATCCAGAATCTCTTATGATGAAAGAGTGTGATTTTTTTCAAGAAATTCTTACACCATACATACATATTTTGAAATTTTTTTCACACATAATCGCAGGAATTTGCAACAAGTATAAAAGTATATTTAAGTATAAAACATAATTAAATATTGGCTTATCAGTATCACATTTAAAACTTGTGTATTTTAAATGATCTAATATCTATTTACTTATTCCTTTTGTATGTAATTTCTTCCATTTTTTCAGTCAAGTTATTCTATATTTTTTTTCTATATTGCTCTCTTAGATGTTGTATTCTAATTTCCCATTATTTTTGCTGATCAGAATTCTGAGGGCAACTAAACAGCTCCAGATTCCTGTCTTTCATGTAATACACTCCCAACCAACTTTGGCAGGTATATGTCAGTTTGATCAATAACGATGTCTGGATTAGACAGTCCAAGTGGCAAAAAGGGTCTCTTCTTAGGCATTTTGCCAGATTTTGAAAACCACAATAACGACATTCTGCTAAGGAAGCAAGATTGGAATGCTGATTGATTTACCCTGCCCCCACCTTTCATAAAAACTGCAGACTAATAGGCACTAAACGCCTGAATAATAATTAGCACAAGTAAGTGACTAGGTGTCCATTAGTAAAATATTAAAGCATTTCTTGTATATGAACTACACATATTGTGTTGGAAACAGAAAAAGTCAGAATTATAGTTGTCTGGCTGATGTCTATCCTGAATATTTGAATTGAGGTCAACAATAAATTATAGAACATTACTAATATATATATTTATTCACGCACATCTCATAATAACAAGAAAAATGGTTGGCCTCCCCCTCCCCAATTTTCATGGACTATCCAGAACTTTAAAAACAGCTAGAATTAGATCATCATGACAATTATTCCAAATCCTCTATAACTGATGAGTGTTTATCTGCAATGCACATATGACCAAACTATGTATTTAAAAAAATACTTGAGAAATCTCCATGGCACATAGACATCAACTTCTATTAACCATTTCCAATAAGGATTGTGGATGGTCTTGAGGGCTGAATGGAAAGGAAAAAGTTAGGTTTGGAAAATTAAAATGAAATTTGGAATAGCATGCCAGATATCTATCATTTGTAGTTGACAGGTTTTCGCCTTCTGCATATGCAAAAATCTGTTGCAATAAGGTGGCAAAAAGTAGGACTTCAAATTAAATGGTATGTAGATTAAGGTCCTTGCTCAGCCCATAAAGTTTAATATGCCTCAATTGCATTCTAGATGTATGACTTTGGCCCAATTGGATTGGAAAACCTAAGATGGAAAGGAGCGTGAGGAGGTTAAGATGCTGGACTTGTCAGCTGGGAAAGCTGATAGCCCAGGTTCAAGACCTAACTGGTACTACCAATGGCTGAGTGGATTTTGGTTTGGATTTGGATAATGCTTGCCTGATTGGGCCTTTGATCGACCTGACAAAGCTCTTCTTATTTTCTTATAAAGCTATTTGTTTAATAAATATGAAAGCTGAAATATGATGGAAAACAAGTTATGTTTAGATAAGACAATATTATTAATAGAATATGATGTCTTTGTGGTCCAGATCTACTTTTCATCTACTGAAGAGGATTTGAAACTTCTGCATTCATCCTTTCCATCAAAGGTTTAAAGATTTCCCTTGTCTAGTTGTGACCAGCTCAAGGGGTTATTGCTGATCTCTGATTCTCAGCCAAGGGAGCCTGTGCTGACTGACAGACGCTTTCATCATCATGTGGCCAGTATGAAAATACAGAATACAGTAATTTGTCCTGCCAAAGTGGTATCTATTTATCTACTCGCAGTTGCATGCTTTCAAACTGCTAGGTTGGCAGGAGCTGGAATGAGTAATCTCTCCAAAATCCACTCAGGTGGATCTGGGAAGTTTATAGGATGATTTGAATGCATTTTCCTATTCATAATCCCCAGCAAGTAGAGTTAAGAGCCCATTGTGTCTGATAATGGATAAAATCTGTATTTTCCATGGTAGCCATTGGTAGTTTGATCTTCCATGATTTTTTTAAAATCTCCTTTTAAAGAGGCCCAACCTGGTGACCATTATTTCATCTTGCCATTGTGAATTCCAACAATGTAGTACATATTTTGTCTCTCCCCATTCATCTTCTCTGGAGGTCCTCTAATTCTAGAAGCATCACAGAAAAGAGAAATCCCCACCTTCCTATATCTACTTTCTGTATATCATGTATATACAGAATATACCTTGTCACTCTCTCCCCTTCAAACTATATCAACAATAACATTTGATCATTAATTGCCACTAATGTTGATTCAGTTCACCTGAACCATTTACCCCTTTCTTCTCTACCTCACTTTGCAATTTCAAAAAGTGGCATGGTTACATCACATTGGTCCCTAGGGCTTAGTCTCTTTGGAACTATGGCTGGCAGTAAGAAAATCCTATTCATCCCTGTGCTTTATTTCTTTCAGAATAAACATACAATGATCACTCCATTCAAGTATTTTACTTGCAAAAATCAGTCAACACGGCTTGCATTCATTATCCCATCATAGAATAATGTGCCGCAGTGCTATGAGAATCTAAATTAAATGGCGAAGATTTTTTTTTTTTAAAAAAATGCATTTTTGCTCAGCTTCCCATTATACTTTATTCTCAACAGCTTTAAATCAATTGCTGTTTGGTTTGTCACTCAAGGGCTCTCCAGTTTCTCCTTTTTTTACATGAATTCTAAATAATAATAGTAATAATGATATGAGAAATGATGATCAGAAATATTAAATAAATCCACATTGTATGATGACAAGGTATGATTCTATGCTATTACAAGCCATTGATTTCAGGATGATGATTTTATGGTGCTTTTGTGAGCTAAGAGTTCTAATTTAGGAAGACGCTTATCCCTTAACTGTCCTAATGCTGAGAAAACCATAAAAAATTATCCTGGAGAGCAGAAAAGAATGAAGGAGGAGCAAGCCGATTAAATCAGAAGAGGTGTTATCAACCCCAGGGGAAACACCATATTTTTTTTTTTACTTTTGAAGTACTTCCAGCAGAAATCTGAGCAATCTTACATGTCCTCTCCACACGACCCATCATTACAACTTAGCAGTTTGCAAATCCTCAGCAGGTCACCATATTTTACACGTACTAACCATGTAAACACTACCGGGCACTTCTAATTACTAGAGATTATCTCTTAGAAGCCTTCCCACTTTTGTAAAGCATACAAAAAATGCTCTGAGACATAACATTTTCCACCCCACTGTAAGTTATATCCATTATAGCTTGTCATTTTTCAACTTATTTTGACTTCAGTATCAAACATTTCCATGCCCTGCACGTACATAATATATTAAAATAACATTCTCAAAGAGTATTCAATTGCTTTTTTTGTAGAGCATTTGTACTTAGTATATTTTTCCTTATTAATAGACTTAATCAAACTTCCTAGGACTTCCTCTGTTAATAAGATTAATAATAATCTTATGAATTGGTGAAAGTTATTGAAGTTTAATGTTTGTTGGGCATATCAAAGATTTCATATATAGTGAAAGAGATTTTATTTTTTATCACCTAGTAAATGGGACCATCCAGTGACTGGATCCATTTAAGACAATAAGATCCCTCTTAAGACTTTAGGACATCACCCCCCCCCAACTTTTTGGGCACTGGACCAGTTCCGTGGAGCGAGGATATTCTATAGAGGAAAATTTAACCCTCCAAAAAAAAAAAAATTGACACAAAAAGTTGCACCTACTTGCTTTCCTATTACTGCATTTACTGAAGTTTGCTGTAGCAGTATGTACCATAATTCTGAAATACAGTTCCTCATGTTCTTCTGATGATCTAAGACAGGGATGTCCAACCTTGGCAAATTTAAGAGTTGTAGACTTCAACTTTCAGATTTTCTCAGCCAGCGTAAAACTCACAAGTCTTAAAGCTGCCAACATTGGATGTTTCTGATTTAAGAGATCCTAAAAACACATTTTCATCTAGGTCCTGTACACACAGAAAAATGCCTCATTAAGTTCAATGAGGTCTTCCTTCTAAATCTGGAAAATGAAGTGTTGCTATCAACACCTTTTGTTCTGCGGTTGAGTAGCATCTTAGTGTGTTTGTATGATTGGTTATTGGAAGAAGTTTCTTAAACCATTTGCTCAAAGTATTTTGGAAGACAATTTCTCATTTCCAAAATCCTAAAAGCAGCTTTCTCTAAATTATATTTTAGATGTCTACAATTCCCACCAGCCCAAGATATGATGGAAATTATAGTCAAACACATCTGAAATACATCAGCTTCAAGCAGGATGACTTAATGACCAAGTAAAATGCTAAAAAGTAACTTAATGATTATCCCTCTCTATGTAAAGTCCCCATGCTACAGAAAATTTATAGAGCCTGACTAGTTCAATAAAACTATTAAATCACTAAAATAAAATACATTATAATAACAGAATAACATAGTTGGAAGGGACCTTGGAGGTCGTCTAGTCCAACCTCCTGCTCAAGCAGGAAACCCATTTCAGATAAATGTTTGTCCAATCTCTTCTTAAAAACTTCCAGTGTTGGAGCACCCACAACTTCTGGAGGCAAGTCGTTCCACTGATTAATTTCCTAATAAACTGTCAGGAAATTTATCTTAGTTCTACGCTGGTTCTCTCCTTGATTAGTTTCCACCTCTTGCTTCTTGTCCTACCTTCAGGTGCTTTGGAGAATAGGTTGACCCTCTTTCCTTTGTGGCATCCCTTAAATATTCCTTCCTGATGTTCCTTCTTGGATTTTGCAGTCTTTGATAATCAGTTGATGCTTACATATAACATGGGGGGGGGACTTTATTTGGAGAATTGTTTCCCTACATTTTCCTATCTTCCAAATTTTTATTAAGTATTTTAGAAGATCACAAATCTAATGTTCAAAATTACCCTGCTGTTCCCATTTATAGCCCAGGTTTTTTTATATCTGAAGAAGGCCAACTTCATTTTTTTAAAAAAACAAACAAACCCAGATCTATTGGATTAAGGCATACCATGGGTCCAAACATATTTTTCGGTAATGGCAGGTTAGTCTAAACAGCATGATATTTTATTTGACTCGTTTCTTTGTAATTGTATTCAAATAGATGTGCATTTTCAGAAGGTAAGTGCTATGGGACAATTTTGGTTTACTGTCCTGCTGCTTAACCCTATATTATTCAATTGTACTGATATAGCGAGAAACAATCGTATTATCCACTTGCTTCCTACCCTTTTGATAACATAGGACGATGCATAAATCGTTTGATCATAGTGGAAGAAGAAATGCTACACATGACGACAACGAAAGTGCATTTCAGATTTATATTTGTTGTTTTAATACATTTAAACAACATAGTGTACAGGTTAAAGTATCAAATCAGGAGTTGGGAGGATCACATTTTAAACCTTTACAATACAAAACCTCTGCAGGTGACTCAATTTACAAGTTACCAAGCAAAATATTGTTCAAGTGATATGCCCAAATGGCCTGTTAACAATCTCTACTAGGAATTAGAATAGAATAGAATAACAGAGTTGGAAGGGGCCTTGGAGGTCTTCTAGTCCAACCCCCTGCTTAGGCAGGAAACCCTACATCATTTCAGACAAATGGTTATCCAACATCTTCTTTAATTAATTAATTTATTGCATTTACATGTGACAGCAGAGGTGTATTTCTTAAAGCTGGATGTAAATCTCCTCCACAGTTTCCTGAAAATGTTCTTCCTTTGTTAAAAATGTAAGAACTCAGTAATAGTGATTTCCTGTAAAACTTTTCAAGGAATGGACCCTGTCCATCTTTTCCTTGATTTATTTAGCTTTTCTCCCTCCTTCCATGTTGGTTACATAGGCACATAACTCACTTGATGCTTCTCATCAGTTTCGACTTCTCAGATACAGGTAAGTCCTCAACCAGGAGCTCTGGTGGCTCAGCAGACTAAAGCAGTGTCATTAACTGTTATTAAGATCAGCTGCCTGCAATTACTGCAAATTCAAATCCCACCAGGCTCAAGGTTGACTCAGCCTTCCATCCTTTCTAAGGTAGGTAAAATGAGGACCCAGATTGTGGGGGCAATAAGCTGACTTTGTATAAAATATACAAAAGTATGAAGGCTATTACTTAACGCATTGTAAACTGCCCTGAGTCTCCGGAGAAGGGCGGCATATAAATCAAATTAAAAAAAAAAAACTTACAACAGTTCATTTAATGACCATTCAAAGTTCCAATGGCACTGGAAAAAAGTGACCTATGACCACTTTTCACAGTTACAACCATTGGAGTATCCTTATGGTCACGTGATCAAAATACATATACTTGGCCACTGACTCATATTTATGATGGTTGCAATGTCGTGGGGTCATGTGAATTCCTTTCGGGACCTTTTGACAAACAAAGTCAATGGGCAAGCCAAATTCATTTAACAGCTGTGTTACCGGTATTAACTTAAGAACTGCAGTGATTCACTTAACAACTGTGGCAAGAAAAGTAATAAAATGGAGCAAAACTCACTTAACAAATGTCTCAGCAAGAGGAATTTTCGGCTCCATTGTGGTCGTACGTCGATGACTATCTGTATATTTAACTGCCTTATTTTTACATTTTCACAATTAGAAGACTTTGGGGGAAAATACTACAAAAGTAGCATCTTTGTAGAGCAGTTATACAGAGGGACGGCTTTAACCACCAAAAGATGGTGACAAACAGTTGTAGAAAATTATTTTCTGGAAGTTTCTTCCGGAATTATTTTCTGAAAGGAACTTTTCCAAAAGGTAACTGAACTTTGTTTTTCCTTGAAGACATTTCACTTCTCATCCAAGAAGCTTCTTCAGTCCTTCAGAAAAAGAACCTTTGGGACAACCATGACGTAGACAACTGGAAATCTTCATAGACATTTCTGGGAATAAGGGGAAAGAAATATAGAAATACTAGTAATCATCTGATAAAAGCTATACGTTTGGATAAAAGTTGAGGGCAAGAAGAATTTTTGCACCATGCTGAATATCTTGGATGAAGGATAAAACACTAAGAGGAAAAAAAGATACATTGGGAGTATTTATTTATTTATTTATTTATTTAATTTATTTATTCAACTTGTATGCCGCCTTTCTCCGAAGATTCAAGGCAGCTTACAATGGATTTAAAAACCATATATAAAAACATTAAAAATTAAAACATCAAAAACAATTAAAACCCATTCACACCATTCATGGCCGGATCTCGCCAGATCGCAACATCAAGATCAATGGCCCCAGGCCTGCCGGAAAAGTCAGGTCTTCACCACTTTTCGGAAGGCCAATAGGGTGGGGATGGTCCAGATCTCAGGAGGTAACTGTATTTTTTTTCCAAATCAGACACTGATTATTTCATACATTTTGCAAAAGTAAATGTAAATTTTCTGGAGAAGAGATATGCCCCAGGGAGGTGCAAACAATCAGAGTTCCCAGGAGAATTTACCTGCTTGAAAAAATTTGAAACATGCAACATGTAAGCCAAAGTTTAGTTGCTGAGTTATTTTGTTCCTATTTCATTTTTTTTTTTATATCATCCACCTAGGTTCCTACTTAAAACAATTCCACTAGTTTTACCTAATTTTTTTTTGTTACATTCTTTTAAAATTAGGTAAAAAAAAAATAGTAAACAATTTGAGAATGGTGAGAAATGCCCTTTTACCTAGGTTAATAATTGTGGTCCTATAGTTATCTGCTGCAACTAAGTTTGAAGAATTGGGAGTGTCAATAATATAGGGTTTACCACACCTGACATGCAGAACAGATTCTCTTTTAAAATTTCATATTTTTTTTGTTCTCTAATCTGCCTACCTTGTTTTTGGGTGAAACCTTTCTATATCAGTGACTGGGAATATTAAAAAGAAAACTAGTATTTATTTAGGATCCAATCTGAGTCGGTCACTGGGACCTCAGGTTTAGTCTTCTGAGCTTTCAGAGTCGTGCTGGAGCCCATCCTCAAGGAACTTCTCTCCACTGGAATATGGAACTTCTCTCTACCACGCATTCCAATAGAAAGAAGTTCCTTGAGGATGAGCTCTAGTATGAGTTTGAAAGCTCAGAAGACAAAACCAATGGTCCCGGTGACCGACCCAGATTGGATCCTGCAACATTATCATGGGACACGTATATTCGCCTTCATTTGTATTTTTTTAATTACTAGATTCCTATCCACTGATAAGATTCTCTATGCCAGGCAAATGTAATAAACACTCTGCTCAGCGGTGAAATCCTCTGAAGTCTGCTACCGGTTCTGTAAGTCTGCTACCAAGCATGCACTTCACACACGTGTGCCTGAGCGCCTGAGCCGTGCCCGCGCAGTGCTAAAAAAGAAACATTTTGAAGCCTTCTGAGTCTGCAAAGGGAAGTAGAACAGTGAGGGGGGAATCCGCTGTGCCAGGTGATTTAGATTAGCTAGAAAGCAGGAAATCCGACAATTCTAGCTAATATAAATTCAGCCTTCCATCCTTTCTAAGGTAGGTAAATTGAGGACCCAGTTTGTGGGGGCAATAAGCTGACTTTGTATAAATATACAAAAGTATGAAGGCTATTGCTTAGCACATTGTAAGCCGCCCTGAGTCTCCGGAGAAGGGCGGCATATAAATCAAATTTTAAAAAAAAAATGGGCATCACAGCTGATCGTCGCTCAGCTGATCTTCGGAAATACCAGTTCACCTGAACCGGTAGCATTTTTTACTACAGGTTCGGGAGAACTGGTCCGAACTGGTAGCATTTCATCCCTGATTCTGCTATTGAGACTCCAGTGAGTGTCAGATCCGAGAAGTCCCTGAGAAAATGTTTTCTGGCAAAAAGGAACAGTCTTTTCAGACTCCCTCAGCTTCCTTGAGAGTGTGTTATCTTTTAGTGCCAGGTCTTCATATGAATGCCCATTAAGCATAACCAAGATAGCACTGGCTAAACCTATTTCTTAGCAAAAGTCCCTTGTCATCTGACATATCATATAACTGATATTTTAATTTCAACCGAATTAATTTAATTGGAACCTAGCCATTAATAAATGTTAAAGAGGATAATGTACCAATTAATCTAGGTAGGCTTAATTCTCCTTCCCATCCTAATATTAGCATGTTTATCATTTGAAAAGGCAAGTAGAAGTCAGGGCAACCAGGACTGGCAAGGTGCCTGGTGGAAGAGAGAGGGGGAGGGGGTCGTGCAGTGAAACAAAAAAGAAACACACTTGCCTAGCTTTGAACATATTAAAGTCTTCACAGGAAATTTGTCAAGGTGGTGACAGTGAATTATAGCTGACACAAGTGGGAAAGTTGTCATGCTATGCAAGTTCCCTTTTTTTTAAGCAATAGCATTGACCTTTCTCTTCCTAACTTGTCAAATTAATCTCTGCATCATGTATTACAAATAGAAGGTGTAATCCAGGGAAAATTTATTATATTTAAGAACAATGAAATAAATGGCCCTTTAGACATCAAGCAGGGCTCTGTGCTAACAGAATTCCTCATCCGTACTTTTTCTCATTCTCCCGTCTGCTGATCAGTTCTTATTTTGTGAGCCACGATGCAACAGCAGAATTATTTTTTTAAAAAAACCCCTACATAATCTAGGTCAACGTGCTGAGGTGAAAAAGCAGCATCTCTGATCAAGAATGCAGTTTTCCAATCTCTGCTATCAGAACCAGGATGGATAAGGTGCTAGAAAGGGTTTTGTACGAATGAGTGTATGAGCAAATCAGAATTAGGGTATTTGTGTGTGTGGGTGTATGTGTGGGTGTGTAGAAGGTGTTGTGGTCCTAACCAGTGTGTCATGGCCCTATTACTGTTTTGACATACCTTGTAAAACTTTATGGATTTATAGTACAAATGTTGTAATAGTAATATGCAATTTCTTTCCTAATAATCAGCATAGTGCTTGAACAGTAATGTTACAGAACCTGCTTGGCAATCTATATATGTAAAAGCCAAATACCACTCACTCATCACAAAATCTCCAGGATGGTAAAGCCTACAAACTTGAAATTTGGCACGTATGTTCCTCTTGGCTTCCAGGTGCTCGCTAAGAAAGGATTTTTCAAAATGACCATCAGATCATTAGTATTTCATATACAGTATTATATTCACACACTGATGCTAAGGAGCTAGACATTCTACTTCCCCTCCCTCTCTGTTCCAACTGCCAGATGCCTTATATTAACATGCTCTGATGCTACGGAGTTACACATTCTACATTAGGTTTCAGGGTTTAAGTGTCAATTTATCACGCCTGATCCACATAGTTTTGTAGCGAAGCAGGGGCATCCAGCTAATCTATTTATATATGGTTTGGGCACTCTAATGAGTATCAAAACCACTATCGTGGACAAAACCCGGAGCATCCAGAAACAAGAAAGCACTCAAAGATGAGCTGCTGAGAGAATGCCTGAGATAGCAGCAGACATAGGAGGAAAATCACGCAAAGAAAGTGTCCTGGTAAGACATGATCCTTTAGGGAATGTACCATCAGCAAATAGCTAAAGTGACTGACATTGGGAAATCCTACCAGTGGCTGGAAAGAGCTGAACTAAAAGACAGCATTGAGATGCTGATTGTAGCAGCACAAGAATAGGCACTAAGCACCAGATCCATAGAAGCAGAGCAGTGGTGGGTTTCAAATTTTTTTACTACCGGTTCTGTGGGTGTGGCTTGGTGGGCAAGACATGGCTTGGTGGGCATGGCAGGGGAAGGATACTGTAAAATTTATTTATTTATTTATTTATTGGTTCAATTTATATGCCGCCCTTCTCTGGAGACTCAGGGCGGCTTACAATGGGTTAAGCAATAACCTTCATACTTTTGTATATACCTGCTTAGTAGGGCTTTCGCCCCCCCCCCAAAGCGGTGTTCTTTTTTATACAAAGTCAGCTTATTGCCCCCACAATCCGGGTCCTCATTTTACCTACCTCGGAAGGATGGAAGGCTGAGTCAACCTTGAGCCTGGTGGGATTTGAACTTGCAGTAATTGCAGGCAGCTGATCTTAATAACAGTTAATGACACTGCTTTAGTCTGCTGAGCCACCAGAGCTCCTGGTTGAGGACTTACCTGTATCTGAGAAGTCGAAACTGGTGAGATTTAAACTCGCAGTAATTGCAGGCAGCTGGCAGCTAAGTGCTACTTAACAGCACTTTAGTTTGCTGCACCACCAAGGCTCCTTATCTCCATTCTCTCCCCAATCAGGGGAAGGTTATTGCAAAATCCTCATATCCTCCCAATCAGCTGGGACTTGGGAGGCAGAGAATAGATGGGGGTGGAGCCAGTCAGAATTTTTACTACCGGTTCTCCGAACTACTCAAAATTTCTACTACCAGTTCTCCAGAACTGGTCAGAACCTGCTGAAACCCACCTCTGAAGCAGAGGTCTGTCAAACTAGACAAAACCCTAGGTGCATTCTATGCAGAGATAGTCCAACACATATGGCCAGGTATATATACTGGCCAGGATAGCATATACTGAATGGCACAACCAGGTAACTGGCATTGCATACTGGAACATCTGCACAGTGTATAGGTTAGACTTTCCCAAGTCCAGATGAGAGATTCCACAGAAGGTCACGGAGAATAACAGGGTTAAGATCCTCTGGGACTTCCCCAGGCAGGTACTATCCAGAGACAAGAGCAAAAGGTGATAGATATAGTAGTGCCAAGTGACAGCAACTTCAAGAACAAGCTGGAGAAGCCCTTCTTTCAGGGCTTGAAGGAAGGATTAAAGAGGACATTGAAAGTAAAGACCAAAGTGGTCCCAGTGGTGGTAGGAGCATTGGAGCTGTGACTCCTAAACTGGGGAGTGCTCCACAGATCCCAGAAACAACATCCAGAGGAGCGCAGGCCCCTGGTACTCCCAGATTTAGAGAATCCAAGATTGAGGAAGACACGTATCATCCCATTTCCAACAATGACAATAATCCTAGTTACTTTTAACTGAGAGATTTGTTTCTTTCCTATATAAGAAAGTTTCTTCATTAAAAATCAAGTCAAACACAGATCTTCTGAGAAATACCAATTACTATATGGATTTTGTATAATATATGCTTTTAAGATTTATTCTTTCAATAAATCTTAATATTCTCATTTTCATTTTTTTAAATCCTGGTCTTCCTTGAATTAGTGTTTTCATTTTGTTTATTTTATTTCTTTGTGGGGAAAAAAGGCCCACAGATTTTTAAATAAGAAAATGTCTTATCAGTAAGGATTGATGTAAGTTCGGTTTCATTATTTTTTTTTGTATCAATGCCCATATATGCTTTAAAAATTTACAGAAAACCCACTGTGTATGTGCATGAAAAGTCCACATTTTTCAAATCCTACATTTTAATTTGCAATTAAAATATAGTTTCAAAAAGTTTTATCATTTAAAAAGTGTGTTTGTGTGTGTGTACATGCGTGAAAAAAACATTACATTATAAAAATGCTTGAAAAATGAAAGCAATACTCTACAAAGTCCATATTTTAGGAATCTCCTGGGAGGCTCTACTGAATCAAATAGCCTTTCATCAATAAAGGCATAACATTTTCGGAGTATTTTTCTTTACATAAATGTGTTTTATTTTTTTTAAAATCATTTTTTTAAAATTATGAAAGCTCCAGTCTTGCAAGGATCAGGAAATTAAAAAGGGCCATTTACTTAAAATACAGTCTAAAAGTGATCCTGCTTGCTACTGAACAGAAGGAAGATTATAGGCTTAACCCAATGTCAAGGTGATCCATCTTGGTTCACATGACACATCATTGCAATCCTAAATCCAATTCTTCTCCCTGTAGGCTTAGTTAATGCTTCTACCAGAAGTTTTATTTTTTATGAGTAACCTTGGCATAAGAATTAGGACTGTGCAAAGCTTCAGATGGGTGATTCGGCTTGAAGAAGATTCAGCTGAATTTCCCTTGAATCAAATCACTCATTCGTCAACTCCTTGTGTAGCCCTCTTCCTTTGTTCTCAAGTTACCTGCCAGCATCGTTTGTTTTAAAAAAAAGGGAAGAACAATTAAGATAAACGGTGCTGTATCCTCAACCTGATGATTAGACCACAGAAAGTGTTTTAATGGAGAGATGATGTCATGGAGTGGAGTAGAGGAGAAAGGTGAGTTGTTCTTCATCTTGGCTGACTTCCCAGATTTTTCTTGCAGCTGTGTTCTACTGGAAGTCGCCAAAGTGCTTTCTGTTATGGTTGTAAAATACTTTTCTGAGAAGCATAAAGTTTTTATAACAAGAACTGGGGGTGGAGGGGGGGAAGCTTCGTGCAGGGCTAAGGGTTAATATTTGCAATTGGGGTTGGCATTTAATTAAGAAAATAATTAAGAAAAATAACCCTTGAATCCCCTCTTCAAGGGAAAAGAGTAGATAATGCTGCTGGATTCATCCAAAATATTTGTAGACCTGCATTGAGGCTGTGTGCTCAAAAGAAATTACCAGAAATCCCATATGGCTACTTTTATTTAATATTTTATTTCTTTTTTAAAAAACCCACTAAACAGCCTTTAAACCTAAGTGACCCCAAAGATAGATAGATAGATAGATAGATAGATAGATAGATAGATAGATGTAAGATGTAGCTGTAGATGTAGATGTAAGATGTAAGATGTAGATGTAGATGTAGATGTAAGATGTAGATGTAAGATGTAGATGTAGATGTAGATGTAGATGTAAGATGTAGATGTAGATGTAGATGTAAGATGTAGATGTAGATGTAGATGTAGATGTAGATGTAGACGTAAGATGTAAGATGTAAGATGTAGATGTAGATAGATATAGATAATTGTAAACTAGATCCATTCTTAGTTAAATAACTACAGCAGTAGTTCTCAACCTTTTCTTCACCATGGATCCACTTTAAATACATTTTGTGGCCAGAGACCACGGCCCTGGATTCCCAAGATTTAACTCAAGATTTAAACCATAACATTTCTTCAAGCCTTCCTGAACCCCCTGTGAACCCCCTGCTCATGGGCCCACAGTGGTCCATGGACCACAGGTTGAGAACAACTGAACCAGAGGATTCAGAAGAGTTCAGATTTAATACTTGTAATTTTTGAACAGTTTTCCATTTGCATGAGTCAGATTACAATTTCCATTAGTAGAAGAACCGGATTAGTACAATAGTAATGGTCTAATGGTTTGTATAATCTTGTACTTTAATAATGAAGCCCAAGTTGGTGGACGTCTTGGTGGACATCTACTACCTTGACTACAGGACTCAATAGATATCTCTAAAAAGTCCATCAATTGGCTATATAGGCAACTGATCTTCCCTATTGCTCTGCAGCAATTGGGATTCAGCAGCAGATGAGACTTGGCATCTCATCTAATTATTACTTCTTGTAGCCATTGATAGTCTTATGTTCTGTGAGATATTTGTTAATTTACTGCACATTTTAGAGTTGTTACAAGAGATCCGAACGTCTTTATCCTAATCATTGCATCATCTGCAGAGATATTTATATTATAATTTGCTGTTTATCTTCAAGTATTTCTGGCTGATTAATTAGTTCAATTTTAACTGATGGTTTGCTTAATTAAGCATAAATAAATGTGTCCATAAAGACTGTGATATAAATAATTTCTTAAAATATAAAAGGAAATATGCTGTGCAGTTTTAAAAGCAAAAGGTACACAGACAAGTACTACACAAAATGTAGATCCTTAGCTTTCAAAGTCACCAAGCAAATATAGTGCACCTTACATATTTACTAATGTTTATTAAATTCTGTCAAACATCTTAATGTTCTCAATTCACTTATAGATCATAACCCAAGAGTTTTTACTAGATTAATTTGTCCATTAATAATATACAATTCTTTATACTGAAGTATAACTTTAGTTCTATATTGCTAATTACTTGACTCTAGGCAGTTTCAAACTCTAAAATCCAACTGAATGTGGGCATGGCTTGGTGGGCATGGTGTGGCTTGGTGGGCGTGGCTTGGTGGGCGTGGCTTGGTGGGCGTGGTGTGGCTTGATGGGCGTGGTGTGGCTTGGTGGGCATGGCTTGGTGGGCATGGCAGGGGAAGGATATTGCAAAATCTCCATTCCCACCCCAGTCTGGGGCCAGCCAGAGGTGATATTTGCTGGTTCTCCGAACTACTCAAAATTTCCGCTACTGGTTCTCCGAACTGCTCAAAATTTCTGCTACCAGTTCTCCAGAACCTGTCAAAACCTGCTGGATTTTACCCCTGTACTGAATGTTTTTAAATTTCTTAAAGTCCACCAATATTCTTAGCGTTCTCATCAAAGTAGGAAATGAATTTGAAAGTAATACACTTATGAGAAGGCAGACTTACCAAATTTCCAGGTAAGTCAATATATGATTGTAGCTATTCCATTAAAGTTTACATTTTGTAGGATGCTGGGAAAGAACACAGGCAATTATATTTCACTTTGGTTAGCCCTGTGGAACTCTGATAATCAGTTCAAAATTACTTTTCCAGAGAAAGGGTCTTCTTATAATATTAAAGATACAATTAAAATGGTAGTAACAATAATTTAAAACTACACATAACTTAAATTAGGTTTCCAGAATATGCAAGTTCCTATCAGTCAGGACCTGGGTCACTGTTGTGCCAATAGTGTATAAGTGGAATCACTTCCATTCATGAAGGAGATGTGAGCAATTCTCCTTCTGGCTGGGTTTTGGGAAGACATGTGGAAAGGGCTGCACAGGAAATTAGGTGCCATCAAGGCAGCCTTGACATCTGGACATTGCAAGAATAAATGTCTTTTTGTCTCGTCTTGAGCAGGAAGGCAACGGAAACATTTCCTTTGCCCAAACATTTTGTGCAACATTGGATAACACCCAACAGCATGCCTTCTAGCTGCCTGGTTCTTTTATCCTCTGTGGGAGCAGGATAACTAGCATTTGCAGTTGGAGTGAAAGATCAGCCTTCCTCAGTGAGGTGGAAAGGCTGCAAGAGAGCATCCTGGCGTTTTGAACCCTTGTCATCCTTAGACTCTTGACTGGAGAGACCACTGGCTTTTTGACTTTTGCAGTTGACATAGCACGATGGGGCTGGCTTTGTTAATAACAAGGACTGCCAACTCAAGCAGTTCCTTCTGTGAGTTTGCCCTTTTCATATAATATTTACTTAAAGTTGCCTTAATGTGAAATGTCACTGTGCTTTGGAGCACCCACCCAAGAAGAAGAAATCCTACTATGCCAACACCTGCATTCTGTCAGAAACCATTTTAATGTGGTTTACATCCTCACATAACAAAAGTAAGTAGAAATTGAGTTTACAGTCCTTCTTCTGCCCTTACAATTAATGTGTCAGACCATGGATACCATTGCCTTTTCCCCTTCTTTTTTTCAAGCATGTATATTCTCTCACTTTCTCACACACACAGACACCAAGAGAGAGAAAATCCTCTACCATTCTCGAGGTTTATTAAAGCTTTAAGCTGTCAAGTTATTACTGTCAGTTTGCAGAAAGGAGAGAGCTACTGATGTAAAATTAATTTATTGAATGGAATTGTTTGGCCCCAGGGGAATAACATCACCATTTAATTTAATTTCCCCATCATATTGTCTCATTTACAGAAAGGGAAAAAAAACTTTTCTTTTTTTTAACAGAATAAGGTACATTATGTTGAATAGTGTTCTTGTCTTTAGATCATCAATTGTCAGTGCTCTGTATTATCCATGTGAATTGTACCTACTGCTTTTCTCACCAAAAAAACCCCTCTACCACCTTATCAGCAGAGACATTAAGGTTCCTTCATGTCAGTTTAAATTCCTTTTAAAAAAAAGATTATGGCTAGTATATCATACTTTTGCTTGCATGGAAGAAATACTAATGGAGAAATAAACATGAGAAAGGTTGCCTGACATATACTTTATGGTTTATGTGTGGGAAGAGGGAAGAGCAGGCTATTAACCTTTGACCTTTGGCTTACAGATATTCCCTCTGGCTTCAGAAGCAGTGGCAAACATCTGAATTATATTATTGGGGGACAACAGGTGAAATAGGTTATTCCATTTGCAAAATTCCCAAGGGGAATTTTTTGGCTTCTGTAGAAAATGGCAGACTTGCTGAGATTGATTTGCTTCAATGGGAATCTTCTTTTTTTCACTGGCTTGGTTATGCCACACTTTATCTGAGGGGCAATTTCTCATGTTCTGTGTTACCCATGTGTGATTTAAAAGTGTGTCTGGTATTATTTTGACTACACAACAGTTGTATTCCTTCAAGGAAGCATTGTAGTTTAGAGATTGTAACTAAGAGTCAAATCACTGGAATTTGTGTTTGATAATAAACATAGCATTTCTGTTGAATTCTGAAGTACTTTCATGTCTCTGGCAACTTAGAAATATTAAATAATAAAATGGCAATAAGACTAATATCTTGCGCATTTTCTTCCCCTTCTGTTTCATAACTATAATGATTTCAACAGCTAAGAAATTAATTTGTTCCAATTCTTTTCTTCATTTGTATACTCTTGTTATATCTACTTTAATTATCTAATGGATTTTCCCCTGTTCTGAGTTCATTAAAAATTACATCGTCTTCTGCTATGAAATGCTGCAATGTTTCTTTAGCTGGAATTAGTCAATTAAATTGTTGAATGAATAAACACAAAAAACCACGGCTTCCTCCTCAAAGATAAGCAAGACAGATGGATCATGTTGTAGTTAAAGTCTGCTAAGCAGACATATAGGACAAAGTTTAGTTTCTTGGTGTGTAGGCTGTTTTAAAAGTTAACATGATGACACATATTCATCCAGTCTGGTGACTTTTTCCAAAGAACTCAAGTTCCTGAAGAAGTTCTACAAAGAAATTAAGAAAGCTTACAGTGTGTGTGTTTCACTTTCCAAACATTTAGTGTTAAATGCTGATTTTACTAATATAATGTGGCCTTTGAGCAATAGCGCTTAGACTTATATACTGCTTCACAGTGCTTTACTCTCTAAACGGTTTACAGAGTCAGCATATTGCCCCCAACAATCTGGGTTCTCATTTTACCCACCTCAGAAAGATGGAAGGTTGAGTCAACCTTGAGCCTGGTGAGATTCGAACTGCCAAATTGCAGGTAGCCGGCAGCCAGCAGAAGTAGCCTCAGGGGTTCGTTCTACTTACCTTTACTACCAGTTTGCAGTGGGGCCGTGCACTCTTCTGCGCATGCGCAGAAGCATTTTGATGATGTCAGGGTTAGTGGGCAAAGCCTCCCATCAGTTTTGCTACCGGTTCTATAGAACTGGTGCAAATCGGGGGCAACCCACCACTGAGTAGCCTGCAGTACTGCATTCTAACCACTGCACCACCACGGCTCTTCTTGGGAGTATAGCTACACTTCTTGAATATATCTACTTTGCACTGCTTTATGAATCTGGGACATTTATAGGCAATCCTCGACATACAACCACAATTGAACAATTGAACCCAAAATTTAAGTTGCTAAGTGAGAAATTTGTTAAGTGAATTTTGCCCCATTTTATGACTTTTCTTGCCACATTTGTTAACTTAATCACAGCAGTTGTTAAATTAGTAATACAGTTGTTAAGTGAATCTGGTTTCCCCATTGCTTGTCAGAAGGTTGCAAAAGATGATTGTGTGACACTGGAACACTGCAACCATCATAAATATGAGTCGGTTGTCAAGCATCCAAATATAAATCATGTGACCATGGGGATGCTGCAATGGTCAGAGGTCAAAGGTCACTTTTTTCAGTGCTTTTGTAACTTTGCTAAAGTCACTGCAGACTGTAAACATTCACTAAAAGAACTGTTGTAAGTTGAGGACTACCTGTAGTATGTTAGAAGAAAGAACTGAGCAAATCTATTCCTCACAGAATTGCGAATGGAATGGAATGGAGTGGAGTGGAGTGGAGTGGAGTGGAGTGGAGTGGAGTGGAATGGAATGGAATGGAATGGAATGGAATGGAATGGAATAGAATAGAATAGAATAGAATAGAATAGAATAGAATAGAATAGA
>WNWU01000030.1:8437473-8448596 GCA_012654045.1 Ptyas mucosa | reverse complement strand
ATCTATCTATCTATCTATCTATCTATCTATCTATCTATCTATCTATCCAATTGAAACTCTTCAATAGAGCCTGCTGCTGTCTAATCAATGGGGGTGGGCTCTAACAGCCATACTCCACCCCACCCCACCCCATCAATCTCATATAAGCCAACTTCTGTATAAACAGCTTTACTTTGCTACTTGCAAGGAACTGAAGTTAAAGAACTTATCTACATTTCTTGGTTGCCTACCAGATCTGGCTGACTGATCTGGCATAAGATTTGTCATTGGAACTGCAAAAAAAATCAGAATTTTTAAAATGTAAAGGTGGCCCTGTCGAGGAAAAATTAGATACAAATCACTGGATAAAACAAGGACAGTTCCCCATGATATATTTTAGTTCCAGTTGTTGTTTCGTTTTCAACCAACGACTAGCTATTATTGAACCCTTTAATATGTGAGTTGAGAGTTTATAGCTGTTGTTTCAGGGAGATCCTTTATAATCATTTGAATTTTCTCCAACACAAGGAGCACAGTATAAGAAACAACAGTTGGGCACCATGTAGTTCACTATAGTGAAAGAGAAATAGAGAGTGAAAATGCAGAGCAGTTGATTCTGGGCACTTCATGTAAGTGGCTCATTTGGTAAAAATATGAGCTCCGGTTTTCATCAGTACTAATGGTTCATTTCCTTCGATCATTTGGTAACTTATCTTTATTTGCTTCAGCTAAATACATACTATAGCCTAGAGATGTCCCCACTGTTAAAGCTAATTATTTTGTCCTGTTTGTGTGATAGGACCGATTTCCTTCAATGGGTGATTCAGCAGAAGCAAAGAGATTTAAATATTTTAAAATGCTGCTCTGGACTTTCATGAAGTCGCTCTTTTCATGACATGCTTTCTCAATGTAATTTAACAGCCTTTTAGACACTGCTGCTATTGGTAGACAGGCAGGGAAGCAAAAAAATGTTTGGGTGTTTCAATATATTGACAGATGTTTCAACCTTCCAGAACAAACCTCTTTTGCCAAATCACTCACCTAAGAAGAGTAGTTCTTAAATGGGACAATATCAATATGGATCCTTCTCTCCGTCAGCAGATTTGCCATTAATTGTGGATATTTAGGATTGTATTTTTGTCAACATTTGTTAATGTTCTATGAAAGGTACCATTCTGTGATTTTTAAAACTAGGCATGATTCCTTATCTACCCCTCTCATCATCTTTGATTTCTAATAATAAGGACAGGGATAAACACCAGGATCCTCAATATCTTTGGAATTACACTTGAAATAATGTTAACATCATAATTATTAACAATATCAGGGTTATACAGGTAGTCCTTGAGTTACAACAGTTAATTTAGAGACTGTTCAAAGTTATGATGGCAGTGAAAAAAGTGACTTATGACCATTTTTTACACTTATGACCATTACAACATCCCTATGGTCATGTGATTAAAATTCAGATCCTGCAATTGTTATGGGTCATGTGATCATGTGATCATCTTTTGCAATCTTCTAACACGCAAAGTCAATGGGAAAGTTACTAAGTAAACTACTACAATGTTACTTATTTAACAACAGCAGTGATTCCCTTAACAACTGTGGCATGAGACGTTATAAAAAGGGGCAAAATTCACTTAACAATTATCTCACTTAGCAACAAAAATGTTGGCTCAATTATGGTCGTTAAGTCAAGGACTACCTGTATATGTCTTATTAATGAATGCCTGTTTTAATTTTTTTTAAAGATGCTTTTTCTGAACTAGTATTGATATGCTTAAGATTGTTCAGGAATTTAGCAATGTGCTCTCATTATATGGGCTTTCATGATAAGCCGCACTCAGATCAACCAAGTGATCTCAATCAAGTGATCCCCTGGCCATCTCTTTGAATATATGGCTATTGGATGGGGTAAAGTCACCTTTATGAGTGTAAATTTGGTTTCCACTCAAGCAGGTACATTTGAAAATTTAAATAGCTTTGTCTATTTTCACAGAAAATAGAAAAAAAATAGATAAAAATGTAAATATAAGTACGTAGATGAACAATTGAATAAAAATAGAGAATGTCTCTATTATTATGTCAATAGTAAGCTGTAAAATAATATATGATGTAATGTTATAATTGTTATGTGCTTTTAATGTTTTTGTTTTTGTTGTATTTTTCTTTATTTTGTTTTTAAAAGTCAAAAGTTCAATAAAAATTATTTTTTAAAAAAAAAAGAAAATTTAAACAGCTTTGGGTCTTTGCATTGGCTGATGTTCTTTTCCTTGATTTTAATGAACGTGTTCCCATTTTTTTCTTAAGTATACCTTGTTTTTAGTCTTTCTGATATAAATATTGTTTGTTTGGCTGCTTTTGTGGTAAGCAGTGTTGTTACCAACTCATCTGAGCTGTGATGAGAAAAAAAAAGTGCATTTTAGGGAGAAATTGAAAATATTTTATTTTTTTAAAAAAAATCTAAAAATCCCTTGCTAAAGTTGTTCGTTCGTGTTATTCACATGGATTATTACAGAGCCAGCTAGGTAACAGTTAATCAATTTCTTAAATGGAGTCAGAAAAATATTTCTTTAAGATTCGTGGGCCTTCTCTTGGTTCAAAATGTGTATAGGATGCTGTCTTTTATCTCAAACTCTCTTTAGTTTTAAAGGGAAGATAATATTTGCTTATGTAGGTGTTTAAACATTTAAGGAAGCCATTAAAGTCAATATAAAAAAAGTTGACATGATAGAGCCAACTAAAAATGAAGAGATAGAGGGAGGGAGGGAGGGAAAGAGAGAGAAGGACTGAACTTGTAGTAAACAAACAGTGAAGCTCAGCGATCTCTTTGAGTTGAAATACATGTAAGTAAGTAAGTAAGTAAGTAAGTAAGTAAGTAAGTAAGTAAGTTAGTTAGTTAATTTCTATCCAGAGCAGGAGCTTTATAAAGTAACAACTTGTTTGCTCATGGAAATGTAGTCTTCCTGTTTCCTGAATTTTTCTCTGTAAGAACTGGTATTAAATAATTTGCTTGGGTGATTGAATTCGGAACTGGATAGTAGAAATTATAGGATATAATATAGAGCTGAAACCAGAGATTTTTTTATTGGGAATGAAACCAGACAAAATAACGAAGGAAAAATGGTACTTGATCCTCCACATCACTACTGCAGCTAGGATATTATACGCACAAGAATGGAAAATGAATTCTGATATTCTGTACCTTTTTGGTGGGGGTGGGGAGAGACCCTGTATGGGAAGCTATCTTGTTATCCCTTCTCAGAGGTACCAACTCATTTTTTCACTTTATTGCACCAAGTTTGAAAAGACTGTAGACTTCAAACCCTGAAGCCCTATGTACATATCTGAGTAGGAATATATTTTGATCTGAAACAAATGCAGAGTTTCTGCTTTAATTAGAGAGAACAGACCTATAATTTTACCCCTTCTTTTGAAAGCTTCAGAGTGTGTGCCTAAAGGACAATATGATTTTTTAAGAACATTGCTAGGCTCATGATGTGTATTTCAGCATTGTTTTTTTTCTCTCAACACAAAAAAAAAAAGGTGCGAGAACTAAAATTTGTTTTTGAAGAAAAATAGTGGAAGGGCTTAAGTGTTCCATTCTCATTGGATGGCTTTCTGCCCAGCCACTAAAACACCACAGTCCTACTTCTTAAGAATGTGAAGACTGATGAAGTCCTACTTTTCATCCTAAGAAAAACATCAGTCTTTGACCTTGCCAGATTGAAGCAGTCACAAATGCAGCCCTCCTGGAGAGCTCTAACCTTTTCTTTGCATGCATACATGAACTCAACTACTGTTTCACTTAAGGTGCATCAAATGGGAACTCTGAAGAAGCAAAAGTTATATGGCAGGGTTATTATTATACTCATTGGAAGCTAGAAGCTAGAATATTTGAATATATAAAATTGACCTCTCAGAACGAAGAGATCCATCAGGAACGAAGAATCTGTGAACAAAATATCAACTGTGTCTTCACCATTATTCAGTTCTTGCAATAAAAAGAGCCACGAGATCCATCAGGAATTAGCAACTGTCAGCTAAGGGAACTAATATGAAAAATTCCTTAGATGTTATAGTTTGCTAATGAATTTTCCAGAGTTTTTAAAATATAAATGTGGTCACTAGCAACATGAATTTGGCATGGTTGGTTTCCTGCAATATCACTAAATAAAAACAGTTTGCCTAATTTTATTTCATAGTACATAGTCTAGACTTTAGACTTAATAAGGGAAAAGAAAAAAAAATACACAGACAGGAACAGACACACACAATAAGGGTGAAGACTGTACTCATAGACCCAAAGACACAATCACATTTTTCTATCACATTTACTATTATTGATTTTATTTAATTGAATGTTGATCATATTGCCTCTTATTTGAAGCAAATAAAGAGGTTCAAATTATACATTGGAATTGGATATATTATGTGATGATCTAGTTCTGGAGAAGCCTATAATTCTGAAGACCTGAAGAATAACAGCAGACCATAATGGAGAAAATCTTTGTGGTTGTTGAGAGAGAGAGAGCACCAACTTAATGGCACACAATCAATCACAATCATATAGAACCAAACAGATCCACATTTAGGATTGGTTTCAGGAGAAGCCTGAGATTTGCAGAAGTACATCATGCAAATCACCATCCCAAATCAGAAAATTCCTTAACTGTCAAAATCAATCAAATGAGAATGTTCACCGGGCAAGAAATGGTCTCTAATTTTGAAAGAGAAAAATTAAGAAAGTGCCAGATGATAATTGGGACTGTGTAATGCTTTGGATTAGAAGACAAAAAAGTGATTCTGAGTATATGGGAGTACACATTTACATGGTTCAATCCCAATGTGATGTACTTTTAAATTAAATATTGCAGATTAGTGCTACATTCCTGTTCCTGTGTAGTACAAGCATTGCCAAGTCAAGTAGGAATTATGATAGAAACAACCATAACAGATACCTATCAGACAAGTTCAGTGAAAGACAATACAATATTTACATGTTCACCAATTCATTCTGTACCCTAAACTTAGAATTAAAAATATTGAATTCATTTATCTATTCCCCAAATATTATGACTTAACTGATTTACCACTATAAGCATAAACACACACACACACACATATGTATAAAATAACTAGAATAAAAAATGCATAAATCAATTAAGAAAGATAAATACATTTTTTTTCTTTTTACGGCCCTGTAATCCCTCGCTTTGGGGTGGGGTTGGAGTAATTAAGTGGAGCTGAGAGTTTACTGGCTGGATGCGCTTCCTGATGCCTAAGAAGAGTGCAGAACAGATATTTTCTCTTTGTGCCCTGATAGAGAAACGTCTGTCGCTGCATAGGATTGAACTCTCAACCTTCCAAGGAGGAGGCATGTGTCTTCACTTCTAGGCCACCACACCACTCAAACAAATCCTAATAATCATATCAAATTGCAACAGCCATAGGAGCCCCTCAGTATTAAGTGGCATGACCTCTTAAAAGCCTTATGTTCCCCTCAAGCTTCCAAACGTCTTCCAGGATCTGACTACATTTATGGAGGACCTATTCCTGTGCCGTAGTACAATGTTCTGTGGGAATGACCTTGGGAGATGGGGATGAGAAAAGGATCCCCCTAGGAATGCCTATGGAAAGATCAGATAAAAGAGGGCACAGCCCACAGCTGCATACTGGATAGAAAAGGAGACTCAGAAAGGACCCCACTCCCTTACTTTTCAGGTTGTAAAAAAGACAGCAGAAGAGTTGTACAATGAGACTTGCAAGATTGATGTCAGACTTCCCAGATAAACCAGACAAGAAACAGAATCAGATGAGCTAATTCTACTTTATTGTATGACTACAGTAACAGAATCCTACAAGTCTTGTAGTACAAGTCATCCAGGATTTCCATCACTAAGCAATGACATTAAGTACAACATGACATTTTGCTTTATGACCACATTGTTAAATTTTGGAATTTGCAAACCCAATTATTATCATTAACCAAGGACTACCTGTAACTAGAATATCAGCACTATCAGTAATGATGCCTTCTTCTATGGTTAGACTGTCTAAAATATGTTAATGACAGATGTGGAACATCTGCTTATGCAAACAGAAGTCAGCACAACTTTGAGACTGGGAACAAATGCCTAGGAACTGAACATAAGCCTATAAGATAGAAGAAAATAACCCAGTTTAGATGGGAAAGTTCTGGGCATCATTAAAAGGGCACCTGGTGTCATGATTTTGTAAATTGTTTCATCTTTTTCCATCAACCACTTAAATTTTCCATTTGCAACATAAAAATGGCTCAAGCTATCGTGTGATACCCCAAGACAGGGGTGTCAAACTTGTGTCGTCATGGCAGTATCACGTGACATATCACGACTTTTCCTCCCCTTTCTGAAACTGGACTTGTGCGTGGCCAGCGTGTGCTGCATTCAGCCCATGGGGCGTGAGTTTGATAACCCTGCTCTAAGAGAGCTTAAGTGTGAAAATGCTGGGTGAGAATGCATAGGTGATCTAAGAATGAAACTTGAGTTATAAAAACACAAGTTTGGTTTTGGTATCGTAATTTAATGTAAATCCCTTCCATGAAAGTTACTTGGTATCTTTTTATATGTGCAACAATGGGGGAGCATTCATAAATTTTCATAAAACTCGGGGGTGTCTGTTAGGAGGGATCAAAACACCAAGATGGTGGCATGCAATACATGTAGAAAAAGGACAGGGTTTTGTTTCCATAGTCGTGGCTGCCATCTTGATATTTTTGACTCCTCATGCAGATGTTTCTGAGAAGACCCTTTTTAAAATCACATCTAGCCGATTACCTGTTGTCCCTTCATTGTAACAGGATAGGCACTCCTGTTTGGGAAGACATTCTTCTGAATTAAATTTGTATATGATGTAATACTTGTTTCTGAAATGCAAAGGCTCTGTGCCCGACTGGCCTTATTACAGCCTGTATAAAATTATTCTTCTTGATATTACATTTCAATTAAATAAATAGCCAATAATGCTTACACATTTTATTCCAGTTTTACTTATGCAATTTACTTAGTATAACACAGCAAAGCACTTTAGGCAGTGCTTATTTGCTTGGTTTGTTAGAAATTTGAGATTTTATTTTTAAGTACTTGAACTAACTTGGCCTTTGATCCTCTAATTGGTATTAGTGCCTGTCCAAGGTTTCATATAATCATTTTAATTGAATGCTTTCCTTGTATAATGTCTATAGTGCTAGCAAAATGCTTGTAGCTGTTAAACTGTGTGATGCCATATTTTGGGGAAATGAGGTTCCTTGCTGAGGGGTGTTGGCTTGGCAATCATTTACTGCTTTGCATTTTTGCTAGGGAGCCAGTAGGAGATTCAGATCAATTGTATTACAGTGGAGAAAATTTGGAAAGTTTTACAAAAAGCGTGTATTCTTATTCCTTTTTTTTAATAAAAGTTTTTTTTTAGACAAACACACATACAACATACAATACAATGTATTTTCTTTGAACAGAGTATTTGGCCGGTTTACAAATTTAAACAATGTTTAGTCATTTCAATTAAGTTTACAATTTCTATATTTCCTTTTTGCCATATTTATTCCTTATCTATTTTTTTTTAAAAAACCAATATTACCCTTCATTCTCATCTTTAATCTTAATCATAATCAAATTCAATTTTTCCCTTCTATCTATATTATACCCCTTTCCATTGTCATCTATTTTTATATCTATCCTCACATTGATTAGTTATGTAACATTACAATTATTTAATATAAATCCAACATTTTAGTATACATCAGTTAATTATGGTCGATGGTATCAAAAGCCGCTGAGAGGTCTAATAGGACCAGGAGAGAGGAGCAACCCCTGTCCCGAGCCCTCCAGAGATCATCAACCAACGCGACAATGCTGTGCTCAGGCCTGAAGCCTGACTGGAATGGATCCAGATACGTCGCTTCATCCAGGTACCGGGGGAACTGTTGCGCAACCACACTCTCAACAACCTTCGCAATAAAGCGAAGGTTGGAGACCGGACGATAATTAGCCAACATTGCCGGGTCCAGGGAAGGCTTCTTGAGGAGGGGCCTCACCACTGCCTCTTTCAAGGTGGCGGGGAAGTCACCCTCACCCAGTGAAGCATTTATAATCCCCTGGAGCCAGCCTCGCGTCACCTCCCAGGAAGCCAGCACTAGCCAGGAGGGGCACGGGTCCAATAAACATGTGGTCGCATTCAGTCCACCCAGAATCCTGTCCACGTCGTCAGGGGTCACAGGATCAAACTCATCCCAGGTAACAATCTCAGGACCTGCCTCAGTCATCCCCCCTGAAACTACCCAGTCAGAGTCCAGGTCTTCCCGAAACTGAGTGATTTTGTCATACAAATATTGAAAAAATCCTCGGCTCTACCCTCCAAGGGGTCCTCCCACGCTTCCTGGTGGAGCAGGGAGCGGGTCACCCTAAACAGGGCGGCCGGGCGATTATCTGATGACACAATAAGAGCAACAAAATATGTACATTTTGCTGATTTTATTGCCACAAGGTAATTCTTAATATGAAATCTTACCAGTGTCTGGTCGGATTCAGAAAGATTGGCCCTCCAACTACTCTCTAGGCATCTTTTCCGGTGCTTCATCTCCCTCAGCTCCTCAGTGAACCAAGGAGCTAGGTGAGATCAGCGCCGGGTCAGAGGCCGCAAAGGCACGATCCAATCCAGGGCTCCAGTGGCCACTCTATCCCAGGTGGCCACTAGGTCCCTAGTCAAGGCATGTGCCAGAGCCTCAAGAAATGGCCCAAGCTCAATCTGGAACCTATCCGGTTCCATCAGGCGCCTAGGGCGGAACCATCTTACTGGCTCCGCCTCTGCAATGGGGTATAGCGGTTCGAAGGTCAAGGTGAAGGAGAGAGTGATCCGACCATGACAAGGGCTCGGACTATGTCCCCTATCTCAAGATCACTCACCACTGTCCAGAGACAAAAACCAGATCCAGCATGTTTCCCCCCGTGTGAGTAGGGCCATGAATTAACTGGGTCAGGTCCATAGCTGTCATGGAAGCCATGAACTCCCAAGCCACCTCTGACGTCTCACCCACAGACGGCAGGTTGAAATCCCCCATGACCATAAGTCTGGGGGTATCAACCGCCACCGCGGCGATAACGTTGAGGAGCTTGGGCAGGACTGTTGCCACATGGCAGGGAGCCAGGTACATGATCAGCAGACCCATCTGAACCCTGTGACCCCACTTCAGAAGGAGGAACTCACAGCCGGCTGTCTGAGGAACAGTGGCCTCCCTCGGTCTCAGACTTTCTTTAATAATAACTGCTACTCCCCTGCCCCTGCCCTGTGGCCTTGGCTGATGGAATGCAAGGAAACCTGGCAGGCACATTTTGACAAGGGGAACCCCCCCCCTCCTGGCCTAACCAGGTCTCTGTGATACCTGCCAGGTCCGCTCCCCCCTCACAAATAAGATCACAAATGTAGGGGGCTACTACGGATCTGGCATTGCATAGCATCAGCCAAAGGACCAGGTCCTGGGGGTCTGTGCAACCTGGGGAACGGGTGGAGCCTTGGGGGCTGGAGCACGCCATCGCTTGTAAACTCAATATGGCCCCCTGCTCCCACCATATCTACCCCTCCCATCCATGGTAGAGATGTTCAAAACACTATCCGGACAACCTCTGACTCCCCTCTCGACCCCGGGATCCCCCCTCCCATGCCATGCTTCCTTGCAGACCTGCCCCTCCCCCTCTCTTACCCTCCCTCGCTTTCGCCAAACAACCCTCCCCTCAAAAAACCTCTTAAAAGATTAGCCAATGACAATTTAAAAGAACCCCTCAGCCCCCTCTTGGCCACATGCCAAAATGGACATCTCATCTGGCCCTGGGCTGCTTGCGGTTTTCTGGAAACTTCTAGACCACACGTCTGAAATTCAACAGCAAAATAGATAATTTTTGATAGCATAATATTTGATATTTTTTTAGCACATATAAAAGTGAAAGTATTAAGTCTTTATGAGACAAAATATAAATCCCCACTAAGCTTGTAAAACATGAAAAGTCAGTCTCAAAATTGGTGGCCCTGTCCAACAAGATGTCCTTTTAGAGGATGGATTTTTTTAAAAAATGAAGCTCCCAAGGACTCTCATAAGGATATTTTGTCCCATCTTTGTTCTAGAGACCAGCTATCCTGTCATGTTTCTTCCTAGATTATAAGCATGCTGTAAAGGTGGCCAATTTACCTTCATTCTCCATGCCTGCCCTTGTTATTGTTGTAGGTCAAGAAGCATAATATTAATTATGCCAGGAATATTAATACTTGAAGACTATTGATATTTACAAAATCACCATCAGTCAATTACAAAAGGCAATTACTCAGAACAGCTTATATCCTGTGACATCATCAAACACCCACATCTGCTTATCCTACGTTCTTGGGGAAAGATAGGTGGATAAAAATGTCAAATCCAGCCTGAACCCCTGGGTGATTGTATGACAAACCATAATAATAACATCTGGAGCATCACTTGAACATCATCAACATTGACAAACTTACCATCAGTCAATTACAAAGCTTTACTTGGAACAGATTACATCCTACGGTGATACCTTTAACACCATCAAACACCATGGGAAGGACTTGATAGGTGCATAAAAAGCCAGATCCACTTTAAAATGGATCAGGGGGAGAGCCTTCTCAGTGGGGGCACCCGCCCTGTGGAATGAGCTACCTCCTGGAATACGACTGATCCAGGACCTCCGGACCTTCTGTAAGGCCCTGAAGACATATTTATTCTATCAAGCGGGCCTAGCTTAAATAGTTTTTTAGTGGGATTCTAAATTTTATAAGATTTGGGGTTTTAAATTGGGAGGCCGATTAATTTAATGCATTTTTAACTATCTTAACTTTTGTATTTATATGTATTTTAATTTTGGCTGTTCACCGCCCTGAGTCCCATTGGGACAAGGGCGGTATACAAATAAAATAAAAAAATAAAATAAAATAAAATAAAATAAAATAAAATAAAATAAAATAAAATAAAATAAAATAAAATAAAATAAAATAGAATAGAATAGAATAGAATAGAATAGAATAGAATAGAATAGAATAGAATAGAATAAAATAAAATAAAATAAAATAAAATAAAATAAAATAAAATAAAA
>WNWU01000030.1:8382657-8437463 GCA_012654045.1 Ptyas mucosa | reverse complement strand
AATAAAATAAAATAAAATAAAATAAAATAAAATAAAATAAAATAAAATAAAATAAAATAAAATAAAATAAAATAAAATAAAATAAAATAAAATAAAATAATAAAATAAAAGGCTGACCGGGAAACTAACCATAATTTGTATTACTGTTATTATTTACTTTTTAGGTATAGTATCTGAAGGCATTCAGCATGCTCAGTTCTCAGTTGGCTTAAGAGGTATCTGCTGTGGTGTCTTTGACATTTTCTTCCTTTTAAATTTGTACTTTTCTCAGTGAACTTGTCTTGTTTCTAGTCCTGTTAGTGCTTGAACAACTGAATTCAAAATTAAAAAGATCATATCCTGGCAACACAGTCTCTGAAATATGGAAAGTGAAATTCCATAAACCCAGAGGGCAGTAAACTGGGGAAAGATAAGCCACTGTAATCTAAAACATAAGGAGCAGGGGGCAGCTGTCATTAGGAGGGCCTTTGCATAGCTAGGCCTTGTATGCCAATTGTACCTTTTCCTGGACACAATGATCATGAGCAGGCCTTGCTTGTGATCATTGATGCCTTGGTCACTTCCCACTTGGTTTATTGCAAATGTACTCTACATGGGGCTGCCATTGAAGACTATCCGGAAGCTACAACTGGTCCAGAATGTGGCAGTGCACACATTGATAGGTTCAGCCATGTTATACCTCATTTTTGTGAACTGCAGTGGCTCCTAGTTTTCTTTGAGGTGCAATTCAAAGGGCTGGTTATTATTTTTAAAGCCCAGTATGACCTGAGACCAGGCTATTTGCAGGCCCACCTCTCCTTAGGGACATCTGCCAGTTCTACTGTATTGGATATGGAGGGCATGTTTCTGGTCCCTTCCATTCAATGTTTGCCTCTTATGGGACCTGGAAAATGTGCCTTTTGTGTGGCAGCTCCTGCACTGAAGAAGGCCTTCTCCCTGATATTCAATAGCCCCCCCCCTCACCCGGTTAATCTTCCAAAAAGGACTCCAGACTTAGCTTTCCCCCAAGCACCAAGGTAATGTGTGATATAAGTTCAGTTAGGGTACCAGTTTTTTATTTTAGTTTTAATATGCTTGGTTTTAATATTTTATTGTACAAGCATGTAATTTTATCTCCTGGTTACGAGCCACACAGAGTTTGGTACAAAATGGGTGGCTATATACAGTAAATGTTTAAAATAAATGAATAAATTCAAAGTAATAAATTAAACAAATATAATTTGTACCATGCTGGTTAAAGGTGCCTTTATGCCTTTTTTTATGTGTTGAATTTTTCTCTTTAAATTAAATCATCTGCATCTCAGTAAGAATTAGAAATAAGTGGAAAATTGATGGCAAAGATGTGTATTCATTCTCATACTTTTCAGTGCTCCCTTTTGAACTATCATTAATGGAGAAATAAAAACATCTCTTTGTTCTTTAATACCGTTGATTGGCTGGCTTCTACCTTTTAAAATCTTTAGCAATTTTCCTGATATTTTTCTCCCTTATTCATGCCTCAAGGTTAGATAGGCAATTATGCCACATTACTGGGATAATTCAAAATCAAACAGAGACTTTTTACCATTTCCTGGATGGCTTCATTGACCTTTGGTTCTTCCATTCCCCTCCCCCTCTACATTAAAAGCAGACTATATTTATTGAATTTTGTTCCAAGTTTTTTCTGAATGCTGTTGTTGATTTACTGCTGCACATTAGTATCTATCTACAAGGGCATATTGAGAAATGAAAACAAAGTATACTAGTTAGGTTCAGCACTGGATGCTGAAACAGGACACTTCATTTGTTGCACTTGTTATCTTGGAACAGGCGATGGATTTGTTACAATTGGAAAAATAAAACAAATCCAATGGTTTGTTTTCATGCTGACACCAAATGCATAGAACATAACAACTCTTAACGTACTAAAGGTAATTAAACAGGTTGATCATATCACTAAATGGCTACAGTTGATCTCAAATGCAAAGGTTCCCAATTTATTTTAGGCCAAGAACCATAATTTGCCTTTGAATGTTATGGTGAGAGTTGTAACTCTGAAAGACCAGCTAAGCCTAAAATTAATTAAAATATAATTTAGAGAGTCAATGTGATCTCTTCCTCCTCCTCTTCCTGAATCTAAATTAGAGTGGAACCAAAATGAAATCTTTCTCAGCCATGGAAAGTCATAGGATGACTTTGGGTCAATCACTTGGTCTCAGCTCAATCTAAGATTTGTTAGGGGAGAAGTGTGTTGAAAAGAACATTAAGTATATCACTCTGAGCTCCTGGAGGGAAATTGGAGTAAAAATCTAATGCATCAAATCAATAAGATTGCTTGGTATGTTTTTATTATTGTCCTCCCTCATATAAGAAAGAACAGAATAACAGAGTTGGAAGGGACCTTGGAGGTCTTCTAGTCCAACCCCCTGCTTGGGCAGGAAATCCTATACCATTTCAGACAAATGGGTGTCCAATCTCTTCTTTAAAACTTCCAGTGTCGGACCATTTACAACTTCTGGAGGCAAGTTGTTCCACTGATTAATTGTTCTAACTGTCAGGAAATTTCTTCTTAGTTCTAAGTTGCTTCTCTCCTTGATTACTTTCCACCCATTGCTTCTTGTCCTGTCCTCAGGTGCTTTGGAGAATAGCTTGACTCCCTCTTCTTTGTGGCAGCCCCTGAGATATTGAAACACTGCTATGATGTTAGTCTTTTTCATTAAACTAGACATACCCAATTCCAGCAACTGTTCTTTATATGTTTTATCTTCCAGTCCCCTAATCATCTTTGTTGCTGTTCTCTGCACTCTTTCAAGAGTGTCAACATCTTTTTTACATTGTGGTGACCAAAAGTGGATGCAGTATTCCAAGTGTGGCCTTACCAAAGCATTATAAAGTGGTGTTAACACTTCATGTGATTTTGATTCTATCCCTCTGCAGCCTAGAACTTAGCTGGCTTTTTTGGCAGCTGTAACACACTGCTGGCTCATATTTAAATGATTAAATGATAGAGCCGAGGTGGCACAGTGGTTAGAGTGCAGTACAGCAGACTACTTCAGTTGACTACTAGCTGCAGTTCAGCAGTTCAAAACTCAGCAGCTCAACGTTGACTCAGCCTTCCATCCTTCCAAGGTGGGTAAAATGAGGACCCAGATTGTTGGGGGCAATATGCTGACTCTGTAAACCACTTAGAGAGGGCTGTAAAATCACTATGAATCAGTATACAAGTCTAAGTGCTATTGCTATTAGAATATTCTTTCTGTCATAATAAACATGATAATTTTTGAGACAACACCCCAGTTCTTATGGAAGAGTCGATACAGCCCTGGGGCTACAGACTGAGCTTCTCTACTTCTTTACTTTTGAAGGCAAAATACAGCAATAGCACTTAGACTTATACCACTTCACAGTGCTTTTACAGCCCTCTTTAACTGGTTTACAGAATCAGCATATTGCCCTTAACATTCTGGGTCATTTTACCCACTTCAAAAGGATGGAAGGTTGAGTCAACCTTGAGCTTGGTGAGATTCAATCTGCCAAATTGCAGGTAGCCGGCAGTCAGCAAAAGTAGCCTACAGTACTGCATTCTAACTGCTTCGCCACAACAGCTCATGCAGACATATAGACATAGAAGAGAAGAACTTCTTTTTTAAAAAAGGAAGATGAAGGATTTAGTATTTGTGGTGAAAACCCCAATAAAGGAGGGGAAAATATATTTGGTAGTTTTATACAAATCAACCAGATTTGTATAAATTCAGGTACACTGACAATAACATAGTTTTCTATATGGGCCAACACAAATGTTTGATTTAGAATTTGCTTTCAAAATTGTGTATGGTAATTTGGCATACACAAATTGTGTATGGCAATTTGGCAAGACTGCATTTAACTTATGTATAGGAATAGTGTTAGAATGAACGCCATTTCCCAGTATATTTCAAGCCTTATTTACTATTGCGGTGGCAGCAATATTTTTCTAGTGATAGGATTATAAACTGTGATAATCCACAGAGAAAGGAAATCAGAGCAGAGGTCTTCTCCCTCACTTCTCCCCTAATTGTTGTGTTATGTGGACAGATACCTTTTAAAGCTCAGCCTAGAGTAGCTTTTCCAAGTTCATCAGATATTGCAGAGAGGAGGAAAATTCCATCCTTTTTCTCCCTACTTATGAAGTTTACTGCAAATGGCCGCAAGCATAAAATATTGCCCCTCCAAAGCAATAAGTGGTGATGAGAATTGCTTTGGGAGAAGAAAGAGAACGGAGCCAGGTTGATGGAAAAACAGCATCAGCATCATTCTTCTACAGTTCAGATTAAAATTGGAGTAAGAGATGAATTAGAGAACCATCATGATCAGTTTAAAGGTGAGCTTTTTTAAACCATACCTAATTGTGTAAACCTTGGAGCAACTAGAATTAGAAATGTATAGAGATTCTCCAGAGAAGAAAATATCTCCTTTGACATATAATACTTTACAGAGAATTTTAAATCAAAGCAATAGTCCTGACTTTTTTGTCTAGCATTTTATACCCATATAAATGACAGAACATACTGTTTGTTATCTAGTAGTACACGATACGGTTTTAAAAATAGAAATGTTAACATCTGAACACAGTTATATTCTGCTTTACTCTCTTATTTAGATCCATCTTAAAGTAAAAGTAAAGGTTTCCCTCGCACATATATGCTAGTCCTTCCCTACTCTAGGATCTGTCATCTCCGTTTCAAAGCCAAAGAGCCAGGGCTGTCCAGAGACATCTCCGTGGTCATGTGGCCAGCATGACTAAATGCCAGAGGTGCACAGAATGCTGTTATCTTCCCACCAAAGGTGGCCCTTATTTTTCTGCTTGCATTTTTTACATGCTTTCGAACTTCTAGGTTGGCAGAAGCTGGGACAAGTATCAGGAGCTCACCCCATTACGTGGTACTAGGGTTTTGAACCGCTGAACTGCCGACCTTTCGATCGACAAGCTCAGCGTCTTAGCCACTGAGCCACTGCGTCCCTTGAAGATCCAGCTTAGCTCACCACAATTAGCTTACACCCAAGTTCTCCAAGCTCCCATATATATTTGGGAATTCCTGATCCATGAGGTATGGGTGAATATTTGGATGCTCCATTTTTTTTAATGCAGAATATATTTGTCCAAGATAAAGATATTCTTGACATGTGGTGCCATACATCAAACTGATAGATGAGCAAGTGAATGATGCTGTGAATGCATTTATTAGGTCTAGTAATAGTACAAACTGAAACACTTGTTTATGCAATAGACAACATTAAAATATGATGTAATGAAGTAGTAGAGTTCCACCTTGAGGTGAGTTGGGAAGGTCCTTTGGTTTTTGGTGAGCTACAGTTTTATACTGTTATTATTTTAAAGTTGTTAATATAGCTTTTTTATTTTTACTTATATGGAGATATGGAAGATATACAGATATACTTGCTATCACTTTCAATTTCTAATCAAAGATGCTAAAGGCATTGGAGTACAGGCAACCTTTGAAGCTTATTTTTAATTTTATTTACACAATTTAATATGTAACACATAGCACAGTGGCTCTCATTGTCAGGATGCTGGGTTGAATGTTAGCAAGCTCACGTTCAAGACCCGAGTATTGCCGTGGGGCAAGGTGAGCTCCTATCCTTTGCTCCAGCTCCTGCTGGGGACATGAAAGGTTCCCCCCAACTGGGCACTCCCTGGGCAACATTGATGTCACTGGTTAATCCTTTTACACAAGTGTGATGTGATATGTAACACAAACTCTTGTTCTTTCAACCCAATATAAGATACAAATATGTAAGATTTCGTAATTCGTGTTTCATCACATATCCATCTACCTCATGTTGCCACTTTGCACACATCTCTTTTAAATGCAGCTTTTAAAAGAAATGTCCTATAAAAATTAGTTAATCATTGTTTTATGCTAGGCCTAACAGACCCAGGTGACAAAATTCCAATTGACTACTGATGATTATCTGGATCTTTGCAACACAAATTTGCTAGTCCTGTCTATGGATATACACATGAAAGTCTTAATTCTTGTGCCTTCCAATAACCTTCATATTTAAATGTGCATGGTTTAGTTCCTGTACAATGGCTCTTGGAAATCTTTTAGTAGTATACTGTACTTATCATTCCCATGGATTTAATTGGAATGCAGACCATTAGCTATAGTCTTTTAAGCTTTTTGTTCCAGGATGACCTTCATTGGTTATTATAAGCACATATAGTATATAAAGAAAGCCAGCAAACAACCTTGCATTAGTTGAAAATTGTATTTATTGATGTTGACACTCCCTCTAATACATACAAGAGATGAGTGCTAACAGGATTAGAACCCATCTACCTTCTTTCTTTAAACAACCCAGTAGGAACTGAGAAGTAGCTACAGAAATTTGAATATCAGTCAGAAAAGAACAATAAAATGTTGAATGAAAAGGAGATAGGCTGAAGTAATTTGAAGTAGAACACAGTTTTCTGGCTGAGAACTATTTTTTCTACAATTTATTGGATGCTGAAAATACACTGCAACATTTGTCGTTCTTTTGTCCTACATTACATACAATTGAGCAGAATTATATCTGGACATAATGTGATCTTAAAATATAAATTTGTATAGAGTTGTGAGAATTTGAGTTCTTTTGATTTTAACACTCTGTGTAATAAGTTCCAGGTCCTGTAGACAAAGGGCTGTATATAGTTGTGTATAGAGTCTGTGGATAAATGTATCTGCTCAAATACCACAAGGAACTACACACTGTGGACTTAGTGTGATGAAATACTGCACTCATTAGTTGGATGAAATATCCTAAGTATAATAGATGTTATCCAATCCAGTTCGGTAGTTTGATTTGCATATACAATGCCCTCTTTAATAAGTGTCAGGTGTTTTGTTCATGTTATGAGGAACAAAAGAGATTCTATTTGCAGGAATATTGGCAGGAGAGGATTAGAAAAATCAAGATGGTGGCCATGATATAAGAATATAATTGAAGATGTGGCATATAGGGGATGTCACTGAGCCTCAGTTATTGGCAATTCCTGGAACTTCATGCACATTTCACTGACTCAAATGAAGGGGGCTTATGGATCTGAAAAGTTATTTCACAATAGATCCTTGTAAAAATGTCTTCTAAAGGATTTCAGGAAAGGACTGACTAAAGTTGGCTTAGCTAGTGTTAAAGGTAACGGAGGCTCTAGATGGTATAAAGAAGCTATCTGCCTTGAGTAAGGTGGTTCATAGAAGAAATCTAATTTCCTTTTAAAATTTGCTTTTCTTCTCAGGATCAAACATTAGTTGTGACTAATGCATGTATTCCCCATGGAAAATGGGGCAATGAAACTTTTAGGCACCATTTATGGTGGTTTCAATATATTTCTTAGTGAAACAGGTAAAAGCAAAGTTCTGCTGTTAGTTTTTCTTGTTCCTTTCTTGTTTAATGCATGCCATTTAGCAAATCACAGTTTGGAGAGGCACAGGCATTTGAACACTTTAGCACCCAGAAGTGCACTTACTTTTGTACAAATGATTCATATAGAAATCTACTCCTTTTAATCTCTGGGATACTTCTGAGGCTTAATCAGGGTTGTCTTCCACCTCCTTCAAATAATTATAGTTATGCACATTTCCCATCGTTATATGTTCTACCATTTTGAAGGGAACATTCCAATACAGTGTCACTTAGGGAAGAATTCTCATCCAGATCACCAAGGTTGGCCCAAGGTAGTTGCTGCTTTCTGAAGTGCATTTTGTGGATATCTTCATAATTAATGGCAAAATCATTAGAAACACAGTCTTTATTAACCCCTGTAGCTGCAGGGTCCCATTTCACCTTAATTACATTCATTTGGCAATGGCCATATTATACAGCATAATCACTAATAAATGATCTTTTAATTCCTCCCAATCAACAGGGCACCATTTCATGCCAATACTCCTGTTTCTCTGTCACTGACCTGTTTTGATTTTTGAACATTTGGGCTTCAGATGATTTACTGGGAAATCAATACTAATACCAGTTCTGCCATATTCACATAGCTGGGGTTAGGTTGCATTTGAGTGTGACAGAAATAAATACCAAGGCAGGGCACACTTGAAAGTAGTGCTCCAGACCTCCTCCACCTAGTGCAATACTTCTCTGATGTTCATTAGACCAGGCTCACCTTTTCAGGTTTCTGTGTGCTCCTGAGAAAGAGATTCTGCTACTTTATGGAATCCACTCATTTGGTTAAGGCAAGCTCAGGTTATTCTCAGGTTAGTGTGCCAAACAGCAGAGAGGGGCTGGATTTGGCCAAAGGCTGAAGTGCCTCACTCTTATTATTTTCACTGACTGCATAGCCCTAATTTCTATAGCTTGATTATCAGTTTGGATTCAGCAGAATGATCCGATCTGAAAAATTCATTTTCAGAACTAATTCAATATATCAAAATTAAGGAAAGCTACAGGTAATACTTTCAATCCCACTAATGAAGAAATTTCTCTCTTATCTCTTCAAGCTTTCACAAGTGACTAATGTTTTATTATCCATTAACAAGGCCAGTGAGGGCTTTGGTTTAAACTTCTTAATAGGGAACTCTAAGACAATTTCTCTCATTATCCACCTGTCAGCACTGTTTCTGTTGTGTAAAACGGCCATCATCATTCTGTTGGTCAGCTAAGTAGGAACCAAGCTACTGTAAAGAAATAATCTACTACTAATTGAAAATGACTGAGACATTCACTTCTCAGCTAGTACTTCTTTCTTCTTTGTAGAAAATAGAATTGCTCATGAAGAAATGAAGAGACAAAGTTCAATGTTCTAATTACCACTCTTCCTCTGCAGTAGAAACACTGACTTTGCTAAATACTCAAGAAAGCACTGAGAAATGTAGACACGTTATTTTAGAGCCATTTTATTTAAAATGAGTGCTTAGGAATAATGTTATGCACATATGCCATAAATTCATAGTTCACTATAATATTTTAAACTACTCTTGCTTTTTTGTTCAGCAGATCACAGGATGGGGCAGCTTCCTAGCAGATGGATACTGAAAATAGAATTGATTATTGAAACATTTGCAGTCCTATATTGGACATTTCTCCTAAACAGACATGTTTTGTACTGTATGGTTAATTTCTTATTTTTGAAACTGGAGCGCCCATATTAGGGTTGCAAAAATCTGTATGGCAGAGAAAAGACATAGAAAATGCTAACTTTTTGCTGTTATCTTTGGGGAGGGGTTTCAGCCAAGAAACGGTAGCCTACAGAGTTCTTTTCTAGAGATTGCATAAATATATCTACTAATTTCTGTAGCTAACATCAATAGCAAAATCAGGATTAAAGCAAATGATGATACATGCAGAGATTCTTCTGGATTAGGGATCTGGTCCAGAACTCTGATGAAGTGAATCAGCTTAGTCTGGATGATTCTAAAATTGAGTGACTCTTTACCTAACTCTAGAGCACGGATGTCAAACTCGCCATGTCATGTTGCTGTCACATGACACATTGCAACATTTTTTCCTTTATGGAGCTGGGGTGGGCGTGGCCTACGTGTGATGCATCCGGCCTTCAGGCCACTAGTTTGACACCCCTGCGAGCAATAGGGTTCTCTTCTCCCATTACAGCAGTAAACATAAATGTTTGCATTGCTTCTAGTTTGTTTCTGAAATTATATGAATTCTGCCAGAAAGAAGGAGTTTTATAGAGCGATGAAGATTGCCAAGATTTTAGAAATTGGTGCAAGGATTTATGAGCTATGGATTTTGAAATACACTTTTTAAAGAAATATTCATAACTCATAGCGGCTGAAAACATCCATAACTTAATTTTGTGATTGGATGGCTTGATATTTGCAGTGATAATAAACTCTACAATGGAAACATTTGGCTTGGAAGCCAGAAATTAAATTTTGTCTCCCGTCTCTGTTTCTTTTCCCTCAGATGCTCATATATTTCATCCAATAGGATCCTGGCATCTATCTGGTTAGCTTTTTTTTCTCAATAGGCTAATATCAATGAAATATGAAAATGTTCTCTTGTTTCAAGAAAAGAAGATTAAAAAATAATGAATACTGCTTCCATTCTCTTTCTTCAATAGCTCTTCCATTCTACTGCTTAGTAGTATGCTCACGGTCTACCGTGTTTCCCCTAAAATAAGACCCATCCTGGAAAGAAGCCCTATCATGTTTTGAACACATGTGCTCAAATTAAGTCCTACCCCCAAAATTTGCCCTAATTAAGATCAATCTGGAGGTCTGTTATCACCTGTAGAGGGCTTTCTGGAAGGCCTCTGAAGGTGAAATGGAGGCCGGGGATGACACGTATGAGTGGCAGCAGGTGGCCGCATAAGTGGGCTGACAGTGGGCGCCTGCTGGGCGGGGCTGGCAGTGCCACTGCTGCGAGGTGAGTCAATAATTTGACCCATCCGAAAAGAAGCCCTAGCTGTTTTTTGGGGGGGGGGGGGGTCAAAAGAAAATAAGACCCAGTCTTATTTTCGGGGAAACACAGTAGTAACAAACCAATAAGTCTTTAAAGAAGGGATTGCCTATTGGAAGTGTTATGTTTCTTAACCTTATGATGGCTAACCAAATCTATCCTTTTTCTCTGTCCTCAGAGAAGGATACTATACTTGACATTCTCCTCATCCAAGAACCAAAATCCATTTCATGCATTCTTTATATTATTTCCAACTTTAAAAATCTGTATTTTAATAGGTAGCTCCCAGGTAAACATTCTCATTAATTTCTGGAAAATCCTATCCTATTCTTACCTCAGGTTTTTTATTTAATAAATTTATATAGTCGCCCAATTTAGAGACAGTGACTCTGTATGGCTTACAAAATTAGAAAACTTTAGTATAGAAACCCGTAAACTCATAAACCCCCACTTCTACCCTTACATAGTTCTACATTGGTCTTGGCTATGCTATTACATGGGTGTGTGCAGCCATAGGCATGCACACACACATTGTCACTGTGAATCGATAGATGCTTTAATATGCATGGTAATTAGATAATTTTAGCAACACAAGTAGTTATTGCAGAAATTAAAGATGCTTTATCCATCTCAACATGTTCAGGTTCCATTATTCTAACTCCCCAAGGAAAATAACTATGGTATATCTTTCTGGAATGACCCCCTGTGTTTCTACTACATTAATTGAGAGGCAGGTTTTTTTAAAAGAAGTGTCTTAATCCCATCATGGATATATCTTTTATCAGTCTCAACTTTATATTTTGTTCCTTTTCCATGATTTTTTTAACCTGCACTATATTTTGCTGCTGACCAGTGGACTGAACTTACAATTCAACCATTCTTTTGGTTGAATTGTAAGACTGAAAGAAAAAAATAGGAAGTAATTGCTACTTTAATCCTCACTCCTAAAATGTTTTCTCACCAGAGATGGAAAACCAATAGTTCAATAGTTCAAATGGGTCCAATAGTTAGGCATTCTTTCCCCCTCTCTCTTTTCCCCACTCAGTTTCAGTGGGGGAAAGTGTCATTTTTAGATTGCAGCTACTTGGGGCCATCAAGATTTTTTTAAAAAATCCAGCTACCACCTGCTAAAGTGTCTCAGACAAACCTATATTCTCCTGTAGAGCAACTTAAGACTGAGCCAAGTGGAATATCCAAAAAAAATATTTCTTATTTTAAGAAAATCATCCTATTTCCCTTTTGGTGTTCTGTAGAATGCTTTATTTCTATGGTAGGCCCCAAGCCAAAAGTGGGTAGAACAGGCAGAAATTATAGATAGAACCAACATGAAAAGTCTTTTGTGACAACCAATCTTCTTGTTTCCAAGATTTATTTTCATTTTTTCCCTAATACTTCATCCTCTCTTTTCTAGGTGTCAGAGAAGCAACAGGACATACCAAATAAAGGTTTATAGAAAGCTCTTGAAATTAGTCTGAGAACTGAACAAAATTTGGTAAATACTGTAACATTTGTAGGTTGATCAGCTGCCTTACATCTTTATGCATATGACTAAACCAGCTGCCAGGCTCATGAAAGCATTAATTTGTGGGTCCTTAAAAAGTGCTTACTCAATTACTGATTCCAAATTAAGAAAAGTTGTTAAGGACCAAAAAAAAAAAGAAGAAGAAGAAGAAGAAGAAGAAGAAGAAGAAGAAGAGGAAGAAGAAGACTTGTCTCGTTTAATCTAAACCACACAATAATTTGAATCAGCTGTATGAAATAAAATTAGATCATATCTTGTAACTTCACCTAAGAATTCAGAAGCCATGTCTCCTGGTGGCAATGCATTGGCAGATATGATCATGCAGAAGTGATTATATATTGCATTCAAGAGGTATAAGAAGCAACATAGATAGAAGATGGAGTTGGGAACCATTTATTTATGCCCTTTCTCTCTCAATCACATCATTATAAATATGGTTACTAAATATGGTCACAACTATCAAAACTAACATCACTCATGATATTCATAAAATCATAGTTTTATAGGAACTTTTTCATTTCAAACACTATGTGGATCTGGCTGGGCATATTTCTAGAGGCAGAAAAGGACAACTGAAATTAGAAATAAACTGATGCAACTCTCTTAAAGGATTACAATAATGAAGAAGCATATTAGGCACTTACAAAATTATGCATAGTGTGAGGAGTCTTTGGTGCTCTTTGAGCTTGCTTGTTTTCTTGCAGATGTTTCATTACCCAAACTAGGTAACATCATCAATGCTAGACTAGCACTGATGTTATTACCTAGTTTGGATAATGAAATGTCTGCAAGAAAACAAGCAAGCTCAGAGAACACCAAGGACCCCTCATTTCAACCTGAGCTACAAATATTCCCCTTTATTAGTATGCATAGTGTTAAAGTAGTAACAGAAAAGTCAAGCTTCTAGAAACCAGTCATCAAGCAATGGTGCTGAATGTTAAGAGATGCAAGACAGTGGAAAGGAAAACCTTGTTCAAATGCTTTATTGCTATATTATGACATTCACTACTTTAAGATGTGGTGACAATTTACAGGACTTTCAAAATACATCAGATTATTTTAAGGAACAGCATTATATTAATGACATAGATCAGTATGCAAGGAAGTATGCTTTTGAATGTTGGTTGCTGGGGAGAATAAAGTGTTAATTTCTGATTTGGGGTTTCCCATAGTTTACTGTGGTACTGGAAAATGTTGCTTTTACTTGTAGGCCCTCTCCTGATTCATCACATTTCCATCACTGAGGAGAGTAGGTGATAGCCCTAGTGAAAAGGCTGGTTCTAGAAAGGCTCCAATGTCAATTTACAGCAGGAATTCAGAACCATGGTCAGCAACCACACAGCTGAATCAGAGCCAGCAAACTACCTCAGGATAAACATAGGTAACTTGCCCAGAATATTATGTATGAAGAATCCACAGGGAATCACCTTCCCAGAGTATTCATCTGAGTAAATAATGACAACTGCCTTTACTTACAAAGGCATTAGATTCCTCCTTCAAGGGGTCTAAGGTCTACTGTTTGCAAATTGGTGAATAGGTATTGATGGGCTCCAGCATATGGGATCCAAAATTCAGGATTAGAAGATCTAGTTGATATTGCTTAGGAATGGTAAACAAAATCAAAACATTCCTGGTCCAGAGCTATGCTAAAAGCAAGCTTTTGAAGCGTAGGGAAGAGTCATTTGTACCTTTCAACAACCCAGGAGATATTTGAAATGTGATAGATAGGTAACTATGGAATGAAAATGTTAGTCCCTTTGCTATGGAATCCTTAGTGACACAGACAATTATTCTCAGATCTTTTATCAATTAACAGTTTGTATTTAACTCTAAAATGGATAGTCAATGGAAATCTTAAATAAATAGGGTTACATAATTTACTTTTACATTACCCATTCACTACAATGGAAAACAAGAGCTTTCCCCTCAATAATGCTTCAGCTCCCATTGAAGATAATATGCCTAAAATTATGTTAGTCAACTAATATATTTGCATGTGAATGATGAAGTCTTATTTTCAATACATACATACATAGATACATACTGTACATAGGTAAAGGTAAAAGTCCCTTCGCACATACATGTTAATCATTCCTGATTCTAGGGGGCAGTGCTCATCTCCATTTCTAAGCTGAAGAGCCAGCTCTGTCTGACGACAATTCCATGGTCATGTGGCCGGCATGACTAAATGCCAAAGGCACATGGAACACTGTTACCTTCCCAAGGTGGTCCCTATTTTTCTACTTACATTTTTACATGCTTTCAAACTGCTAGGTTGGCAGAATCTGGGACAAGTAATGGGAGCTCACTCAGTTATGCAGCGCTAGGGATTCAAACTGCCGAACTGCCAACCTTTCTGATTGATAAGCTCAGCATCTTAGCCACTGAGCCACAGTGTCCCCTATACTGTACATACATATACATAAATACATTATAGTGTGTGTGTGTTTGAATTAAACAGTGTGTGTGTGTGTGTGTGTGTGTGTGTGTGTGTGTGTGTTTGAATTGAACAAAACTTATCTATCCTCTGATAGGGATAAAAAACAAGGAAGTCATCATTGGCATGGTAGTAAGATGTTAAATACATTAAGTATCCAGGAGTAGTAATGATCACCTGCATCACCTGTATTTCCAGCACTGAATCTATAGTGCTTCTAGATGTTGCAACGCAAAATATCACCCAAAATATTCAAAAGAATTTCTACCACAACCTGAGAATGAGATAGAAAAATGGAAGGTTCTTCCATAGAGGGCGGGGGGTGGGGGGGAAAAAACCTCCTGGAAAATTGACATACCAAGTTTGGTATTGTTACTTTTTATTGTTTAAATAACAGCACAATAAATTCTATGCTTACTTTCTGGTGTCTAATAGAATTTATTTCCAAGTAAGTTTAAATAGGGTTGAATCCGTAGTTGTTCCTATTAAGAAAGCCGCATACCTCTATTCAGTCTATGGGGGGAAATGAATCTATGACCAAAAAATGTTCCATCTTAGGCTGACATTGGGGCATTCTTTTTTGTCTTTGTGCTGTCAGTGCATTTGATTTGCTGTCGGTACTCGATGTTCTGTGCCATTTTGTTACATATTAGGAGGAAGCAGTAAATTGAAGTCAAGTCCTCATTGAAATGAAACTCCCATTTTAAGAAGGAATTTAGATCTCTTCAACTTGACCTTGGAACCTGAATTAAATCTTGAGAAATTCAACTTTCTCCAGGGAAGTATGTAGTTTGTATGAATTTTGGATATATTAAAAGTGTATAGAGATATTGAGCAATATATATGCCTGGAGGGTTAATTTCCAGTATAAGGATAGTGGAAAAATGCAATGGCTTTATCCGAACCCATTTTTTTTCTGACTTACAGCCTGATCCTACGCAGGCTTTCAGCTCAGGGAATATGTAGCACTGTAAGCTATTTTGCTGATACCAAAGAAATAACTCTGGGTCGCTATAATTAATAATGCTTCTTTATTTTATTCATTTTAATAGGATTAGAATTTCTATTAAAATATATGTGGACTGTGCAAGTATTTGCTTTTCTTTGTTTAAATTGTTTAATTTGACCACTTCTCCTTAAATGCTGCACAGTGGAGTATAATTAGTTATCTGATTATATTATTGAGAGAAAATAAGGGCAATTAATAAGGAAGAAAATTACAAAAAGCACACATTTGTACAAATTTACAAAGTGTATGCATGTTGAGAAGTTATGAAAAAAGAGAAAATTTTAATGACTGTTAGAAATATCATTATGGTCAATACCTAAAATAAAACAGGTATCTGGCAAAAATATAATGAATTAATGTCCAGCTCATAGACTCATTGTCTAAGCATTCCAAATACAGTATTTTCCCTCCACGTTTTGTGGTATGGGAAAAGAGTACAGATACTGCACATAAGGTAAATGTCAATGGTGAAATTGGCCAAACTGTGGCCATTTTCTTTTGGTAGTTTTTCTAGGGAGGTTTCTCTTCTCACAGCTTCAGAACTGACACAGCCTGGAGCGAAGGGGCCAGGGAGTGGGATGTAGAGATAGCTGGGGTGTTATAGCTTAAATAAAATTATTTCCCCTGGATCATGGCCATTGGTGCAAGTGTTTGAAAGGTGGAGATTGAGGTCGCCTAGCAACTGAACTGTATGCTGATTGGACCATGTGACTGGAGATTCTGGGGGGAAGTGACAAAGTTTTACTTTTAATTGGGTGTAAAATCAGTGGGAATTTAAAGACAGTTTCCCACCAGGAACATGCCAATTTGATATGTCCCAATAAAATGTACTTTGAGGAATTTGCCTGCCTCGAAGTTCTTATTAAATGGGATGTATTACTTGGAACCTTGACAGTAAAGATATCTTAATGGAGACTTGTCCAATTTGGGTCCCCTTCAGTGGTATGAAATTTATCCTGAATTTAGCTTCCAGAAGCTATCCTGCCATCATGGCCATTGTTAAGAATCCCAGAAACTGAAACTGACATATCTTGAGGGTATAAAGTTCGTAGTAAAAAAAACTACTTTACAACATAACAACATTTATATCTTCCTTTCAGTGTGCGTATATATACAGGTAGTATTCAGATGAGAACAAAACTGGAAGAATTAAGTCAGCTTTAAAACAAATATGCATTCCTTAGGAATGACATACATATATTCTCTAGGTTTAGTATGTTCTATACACAAATGCTGAAAGCCACTTTGGTGCAGGGGTTAAGGCATCAGGTTAGAAACTAGGTGAGCAGAAGTTCTAGTCCCACCTTAGGCACAAAGTTAGCTAGGTGACTGTGGGTCAGTCACTCAACCTTGACTCTAGGAAGAAGATAATGTCAAACTACTTCTGAAAAACCTTGCGAAGAAAACTTGAGGGACTTGTCCAAGCAGTCTCTGAGAATCTGACACAGATGAAAAAAAGAAAAAAAAGTATACATACATACATACATACATACATACATACATACATACATAGGGGGGGGAGAGAAGTGTACAATATATTGATAGTGTAAAAATACATTGATAGAGAGAAAAAAGTGAACAAATATATTGATGAGAAAATGCAAAACAAAACAAACTATGTGCAATTGTGGAAGAGAAGAGAAATTATAGTTTTATTTGGGTTTGCAGTTTGCAGCTACACGGTGAAGATACTTTTGAATGGCAAGACACAATAAATAAACCCAATGAATTCTGCTGCAATATACCTAATGCAGTGAAACAATAAATCCTCTTTGCTTAAAAGTAAGCATCTTTAATGGAGATGCTGATGCACACAGCAATTATTAATGTAGCTGTGCCACCAATATAACTAGAGATCATGAGTTCTAATCCTGTTTTAGGGATGAAAACCGGCTGGGTGACTTTGGGCCAGTCACTCACCTCATAGGGTTGTTAGGCATGTTTGCTACTTTAATCGCTTATAAAATAATAAAGGCCAGATAAAAGTCTAATGCATAAACAAACAAACTATGCCTAACCAGGTTGCAAAGAGAATCTCCAGCTGCTGACCTAGCTATCATTTCTATAAATCTGTTATAGGCAGATACATTGGTTCATTGAGTTTGGATGTTTATAGGCAAGCAATAATTACCCATGGAAAAGGTAGCAAAGATTACTCCCAGCCAAAAAACACCTCCCCCCCAAAAAAAACCAGCCCCAAAACCTTTTCTTTAGAATAGGGATTGTGAACCTCCAGTCTGTGGCTTTCCAGTTTTCTCTGTGTTTCAAATAACACAATTTCCTCCAAATCAGGGGTGAAATCCAGCAGTTTCTGACAGATTCTGGAGAACTGGTAGAGGACATTTTGAGCAGTTCAGAGAACCGGCAAATATCACCTCTGGCTGGCCCCAGAGTGGGGAGGGAATGGGGATTTTGCAGTATCCTTCCCTTGCCATGCCCACCAAGCCACGCCCACCAAGCCACGCCCACAGAACTGGTAGAAAAAAAAAATTGAATTTCACCACTGCTCCAAATCATTCTTTTTCTACACCACCCATGTCTTAAATTTGCCCAGTGAATGGAGAAACCAATATGTTATTGGAGTTGATACTATCTTCGGGGTTTAGACCAAGTAGTGCTTTATTCAGAGGCTGCCCCCATTCTTTACTCAAACAGAAAAGATTAAAATAAAGGATGGATGGATGGATGGATGGATGGATGGATGGATGGATGGATGGGTGGATTTTTATCTGTCACTTATCGTGCATGATCTCATTGAACAGCCAATAGCTGATTGTTTGTAGGATTTACATGTTGGTGTATGCAGAGTGGCTGACAATAAAAGCAGAGCTATTAAAACCATTTTAAAAATTCATTCATAACAGTGAATCCTTCCAGATAGACAGACAGACAGACAGACAGACAGACAGACAGACAGATATGAATGGTAGATAAGTAGGCAGGCAGGCAGGCAAGCAGACTAGACAAAGATATGTTGGAAGCAGTTCCAGTTGGAGAAAATGCAGCTGTACAATAGAGAAAAGATGGTTCTTTTTCAAATCAAAGAATCTGCAGTTACTCCCTACAGTGCTGCAGTTTTAAGTTGATCCTATAGGACTGGGATGCCAATCCAGTAAAATTATGCATTACTTTCATTAAATCTTCAAGCAGGAAATCAATACAATGCTGAGATGCTTATTTGTAAAAGGAACCATTTTGATATGCCATTTTGTGGTGCCTAGCAAAATTCATACACTGACTCCATGCAGCTTGCAGTTGTCAGAGAGGCTTTCATCTGTGTGTGCCTGCCTGTGTGTGCGTGTTTAGGTCAAACAGATTTTTTTTTTGAAGGAGGATAATAGCATCCTAGAGGGGCTTAGAAAAATTTCCAGGCATACAACCACCAATGCTGCTATAGATGTGAGTACATTTTGGTGTGATTGTTAAGAAAGGGATTAAGGATTTGTAGCATCCTCTAGGGGATGTAAACATTTCTGCTGGAATCCTTAGTAGCAACAGCGAGGCTGGCAATGTTCACCACGCCTTCGACAGACTCCCAAGGACCCTCCGGATTAAAATCATCTCGTCTCTCCACAGCAATTGCTCATTACTGAGGCTACCCCCTTCGGCTGGCTCTAAATCCAGTCTAAATGTCAAAGCCATTTGTGCCGATAAATATTGTTACAAATATTTCTCTGCTATGAAAACAAAATGCTTCCTGTATGTTCTCTCGCTAATCCTGGAACAGTCCTGTAAAAAGCACTTGTGTTCTGATGTTGTATATGGTTGAAGTTAAAAAGAATCATACCTTTTCTAAAACCAGCACAAACTGTTAGGATGTTCTGCTCACAGCTTCTTCCTTTGACACTGCACTAAATAAAAATGGAGAGAACATTCTGGCACAACTTGATGGCGCTTTACTCTGGAGCCTACCTTCCATGCTGGACCAAAGAAACACTGGAGCGCAACAGATGGTATAAAAGATTAAACTATGATAGTCCCAGCTTGTGGGCTTGAGCATTGGTGTTAACTCTTCCATGGCTGTCTTTTTAATATATAAATTAGAAATTAAAAAAAGGTCAATGGGACTTTTCATGATGGTGAGGGGATACGGGAGCCATCATGGATGAGAGAGTTACTCAAATAATTCTGATTGTTAGAATACATGGAAATTACTACAGCACCAAAACAGATTACAGATCACGTAAATAGTACAATTTCTGTTCTGGTGCGTGCCTTTTTTTTTTTTTTAAACACTGTAAAATTGATTGGTTTGGAGTTAATTTGTTCATTAAATTTGTTTGTGTCCTGCTCAATGCTGCTAAAGTGTATGTTAGCAAGATTTTATTAAGGATCTGGAATGCCTTTATATTGATGATCTTATAAGAGAAATCCTTAGGAATAAAATGCAGGGAGTGGGCAGGGAACAGGTTAAGAGAGAAAAATAGAGAAAGAATAACTGCAAGACCATTGCTTTCTGTTTAGCATGGTTACTGCCATTACTTTGCTAGTAATGCAGGCAATCCTTTATTTTCCCACACGCTTATTAACACCAGAATATATAGATAAAACTTTACATATTACCAAAGAATAATTGTTGGCTATTGGTGAAAAAGAGAGTAATATAACCTTCACTGTTTTATTCTGACTGGAAATTCTTTTCATATCGTCACATTACGAACTCTTTTGATGTGTTTGATTTGTGATGAAAAACACAAAGCACGACACACATTACAAATCAAAAGGGATTCTCTCCTTCCTTTGCTCTCAATCCCTCCTCCCTTTTTGAAATGAATTGGGTGGAGGGGGGAAAAGTGAAAGTCGGTGTCTTGGAGGAGAGTAAAGAAATTCTGATGGGTCATCTCCCTCTGCCCTCCCCCCACAAGCATTTAGCCTACAGTAATCTACCAGGACTGTCAAATTTGATTGAAAGATAATATGAGGGGGTTTTTTTTCCTTGCCACAATTTATAGCATGTACCCATTAGGAATAATTATGGTTGCATGATTTGGCTGGCTGTTATCTCTACAAGTGTTACTAATGGTTTTATCAATTACTCCCTGTCCAATAACTGCATGGTGGTAACCTAATTTAAAGACACTCTATCACCCTGCTGATTTGTGTAGTAGTAAATGACAGGATTTGAGACACCAGCCAAAGGACTCTCTTCAGTGACTTAGTCTTTAATAATTAACAATTAGCAGTATCTAGGAGGGCTAAAGGTATTAAAACTCTTGAAGTCCATTGTCTGTCCTGAATACAAGAAGTTGCTTGTGTTTTACAAACAATATTCCCGTCTCTTTTTTGTTTTTCACTGAACTGGGGAAACATGGAGGCATGCTTATGTTCTATACTAGGCTGGAACTGCATAACATTTTGTGAACTGTGTGCTATTCCTGGAGTTAGTATGATGCTCATGGATTCAATCCAACCAAAGGGAAGTGCATAGAGATACAAAAAAATCAAGTAATAATGATCAAGATTAACACTAATTTATTGCATTATTGGATTTTAGCATTACCTGTAGAAAGCCATGGAGATGACCTTGGAGAAACTATGCAGAAATGGTTATGAAAACAAAAGCATGCTTTAAGCCCAGGACACAGAAAAACTGTTTCATAGATCCTCAGACTACCCTACTTAACTGGAATATAAGAGGAAAGGAAGGGAAAATGCAGTCAGATTCTTAAGATTCTGTTATTATGGCTTTTATCAATGAGCATAGTTCCAATCATACTTGTGAAATCTGTTTCCAGACCTGATCTACCTTGAAAGGCTGATATTATTCTCTCAGGTGGCATCATCATCAGTGTAAAAATTCTGGAGATGGGAAGTTTGCTGGTTGGCAGGAGTTACCTATATCCTTTTTTCTTGCTTGCTTTCTTGGACAGGATGGTCCTGAAGGCAGTTGTTGCTTTGCCATGATTTATCCCTTCTAGCTGGTTACTTATTTGGCTGATAAGATGGTAATTTTGTCTGACCTTCATGCTGATTGCTTCCTGTGTAATTAGTGAGGTTGGGCCTATATTTCATATATGAACGTAAATTGAATATGACTGCATATATACTTACATGCAATATGGTGTCCACATTATTTAAATTAATGTATTGCATAGTATTCCAAATCTATTTGTCCTTTCAGTTCAATTGTTAATTTAGCCATTTCAGCACAGTCAAATACTTTTTTAATTACTAAACCTTTGGAAGGTATGTTTGTATTTGTCCAACATTGTGCGAAAGCTAACCTTGCTGCGGTTATTTTATGTAAAATGATATATATTATTCTTTTATCGTATTTCCTTTTAGCTATCCCTAGGAGAAATAGGGATACACGATATGGGAGAAGTGGTACAATTGGATTGAGAACAGAAAAAAGGAGAAGAAATAGACAAAATAGAAGTAGAATTAAAATGTATAGTAAAAATGTATAGAGTGTATTTGAATTGGAATGTTATGGTATGTAAACGGTCACAGTTCTGCATAAGATGAGTAAGATTTGTTTACTTGTAAAAACGCAATAAAAATATTAAAAAATAAATTAATGTAATTATTCCTCATGTACCATGAATTTGTTCCTTCTGTGATATTGTGACAACTTTTAAAGAACTTTCAAGATCACTTTCAGAACTTTTTCAGATTCTCTGCAACCTTCAGGTCTAAGGTTCGATACAGGTACATTAATTTGTGTGCATATGCCGGTGTTTTGGTTTTGGTTTTGGCTTTGGCTTATTGTATTTTATGAACTCAGACTATGCTTTCTTGTGTTATGTGATATGTAAAGCTGGACAACTGTGGATTATTTAATAGGTAACCATGGCTTTGTATATCTGAATCCAGCTAGTATGAACTAGAACTAGAACTAAAAGAGATAGTAAAATGGGACTCCCTAAGATAAAATAGGATTTTTTTTTACTTTACTAATACTCCAAAAATATTTATAGATTTAAAATATGTATACCATTTATACATACTAGTAATATATTGCTCTGTCTGGAGAAAAAAATGTGTGAGTGACTTTGTATGTGATTGGATTAAAGTAAGGTTAATATTAGTGGACTAAAATAGTGGAGAATTTGAGATGCAAAAGAAAAAGAAAAACATAATGTAGCTGGATTGACATTCATGCAATAATACTAATGAAAACTTTGATGAAGATATTACTCCAAAATGGATAAGGAGTAAAGACATGGCACAAGAACCTCAAATGAATAGCAAATTAATTCAAAGAAGATATTTTGAAGATGATTTTCCTAAATTTTGTTTTAATATTTCATTGAGAAATATACATCTAACTACATAAAGTTTTGATAAATTATAAAGGTAAGTCCCTTTGTGTAAGAGTGTGTGTGTGTGTGCGTGTGTGTGTGTGTGTGTTGTGCCTATGAGCACAAAGCTTTACTTAAGGGTGAATGAACAAAGGTTGAGGTTTTTGCAGTGCACAGCCCTTTTGTGCGGTCCATTAGTATATTTGAATTTGGCTTGATGGATAAAATTGCCTGGAATAAATCATCATTTAGATGATTGTGTCAGATCTTAGTCCATCAAGCCCAACAGATGAACCAAGGTCCTAATGTAAAATCTTTTCTGAAGAGCCTTTAAGGCTTTCTGTTTATAAAATGCTGCATTTTAACTACTCAACAATGATGACATTACCAAGCCTTACATGAAAAAGCAATACGTTCTATTGCCTACCGTTCTGCGGACCCTGAACAATTGCCAGACTTGATTACATCAGTGATCCATCTAAGCCTGCCTCTTTTCCCTGTTAGAAGAGAAATCTCAAGGCATGGCATACAAATGTCAGAAAGAAGCTATAGATTCTGGATTTAGTAACAACATTTTCCAGGAAAGAACTGTCTTCGCATTTATCACTTTTAGTAAACCCCATAGAGATGACTTCTCTTACTAGCTGCTGCCTAATTTTTATACCTTCATTAAGTGAAAAATAAGAATAATTTCTTCTGCAAGATTACAATGATATGAGCTATGTTGTCATTGTTTATACAGATTCAATTGTCTATGAATTCAAGGCTTCAAATTTAAGGAGAACATATTGGAACATGCAGGAAGCATTTGTCACCAGCTCCTTAAACCAAGCATATATTTTCTCCAGATTGGACTCCAAAGAGCAGCTGCAGCAACTTGGGAAGACGATGCTGATGTTTTAAGGAAATCCCAAGTATGTCCAAAGCACCTTTTTGAGACCAAACTACAACATAGAGCTCATGTATACTGCCTACTCTGTATGCAGCCATAATACTGCAACTATTATTATTCTAATTCTGTGTCAACAATTGAATTGCCAAGCGCTTGAGTTCAACATAGTAGGGCTGTACAAATATTTGATTCAGGTATTTTCCCCCCCACATCTAACTGTGAACTGAATTGATTTGTTTCAACAATTCAATCTGACATTTTGAATTGAATCAAATTAGCCCATCAAATTAAGTTGACTCAACTCATCAAGTCAAACTAACGATTCAAATGGGATCTGGAATGATTTGCAGACCCATCCTACATAGTCCATAAGCTTATTGGAGTGAAAAGTAGGGTTCAAAGATAGTGCATCATCTAGTTCCAGAATTTAGAAAATGTCTCTGAGCTAAGCAATGATGACTTAAACATGCACTCAGGCTTATGTATAGCTTTCTTTGAGCAGTGTTTGTTGATTCAGACAAAACCTGAAAATGAGTGATGTTTTTAACAATATGAAAATTAAAAATCTAAATACGAGGGTTTCATTCATTCTGTCAAAATCAATTATTTTTATCCCTAGCTTTTTCATATGATCTATATCTTAAATGATTGGGTTTTATTCATTTGTTTCATAATGTGTTTTTACAGTCTATCCAGTTTGGTTCATCAGCTACAGATAGTCCTCTATTTACAACCATTCGTTTAGTGATCATTCAAAGTTACAATGCCACTGGAAAAAAGTGACTTGTGAACGTTTTTCACACAACCATTGCAGAATCCCCATGGTCACATGATCAACATGGCTTGGCAACTGGCATATATATAGTGTTCAGGGTCATGTGATCACCTTTGGTGACCTTCTGACAAGCCATATCAATGGGATAGCCAAATTAACAACTGTGGCAAGAAAGGCTCTAAAATGGGGTAACATTCACTTAAGAAATGTCTTGCTTAGCAATGGAAATTTGGGGCTCAATTGTGGTTGTAAATCAAGGACTACCTGTATTGTTGTTCCCTTATGTATTCTGATACATACACATATTTATCTCCAACATGCATTTAATTTATTTATTACATTGGTCCTTTTTTATCCAAGAGATATATAAAGTGGTCCCATTTAATCTTTATGACAATTACTTTGCCTGCAGAGAGTCTCTCCTCTGATGGCAAGGCCACCCCTAAAATGCTCAATTTTGGAACCTATATTTGAAAACTTAAAAGGATTCATAGCCACCTTTGTTTCCCAGCTCTCTCTTTCATTCTAGTATGCATGATGACAGGTTTTAGGAAAGAGCATTGACAAATATCCTTTCTATTAGAGGTAACAAAACCATTGTTTGATTGTTTTGTAAAATGGGTGAAGCATCCTCTGAACCATGCTAAAGCACCAGGTTTGAAAGGCTCGATGGGGCCACTTTGTACGGCTCCCAACATCACTTAGACATGCATATGTTTGCACTGATTACACATCACCAAGACTGCCAGCAGCCGAAATCTACTCAGACAGAATGGGGAGTTCCTGAAAGTGTCCATGCCAGATCTTTGACTGAATGCTATGCTTTGATGTTCTGAGCAGTGATGTTCTGAACAATGATCCTCACACGTCATGACCAGACAGTCACGTGACCAGCCAGGGTAACCTCACTACCATATGACCCTCACACATCATGACCAGTCAGCCATGTGACCAACTAACTGCAAAAGACCTATAAAAGCAGAAGAGAACTAAAACAAAATATTTTAACCAAAGTTCCTCTGAAGATGCCACCTAGCCCAGTGACAAAGTATTCAGAAACTAAACAACAAGCTGAGAAACAAACCACCACCAAGTTTTGAGCAGTGGGTTTGGAGGGACACTTTGCAAAATGTTGTGGCATACTTTCTGTGTAGAAAGTCTATCGGTAAAAATGAAAAATGTCTTAAGAATCTAGAAAACTGCCACCAATCATTGTAGATGACACTGAACGGATGGATAAATAAGCTGGTCTGGCATAAAACAATCTCGTGTGTCAGGGTGTACTACCGGTTTGCAACAGGATCGCGTGCACGCACGAGCAAAGTGAGCGCACGTGCCTTGCTTCTGCACATGTGCAGATTGCTGATGATGACATCTAGGGTGGTGGGCAGGGCCTCCAGCTGGTTTTACTACCTGTTCTTGCGAACCGGTCAGAACCGAGGGCAACCCAGTACTGTCGTGTGTGCAATGGTTTGTTTGTTTTGTTTTAATAAAGGCACTTTGCAGACAGGGAGTCCCCAGTAGTAGCTAATGATTGTATGAAGGTTTGAATTAGAAGTGGGCCAAGGCTCAACTTTTTTAAAGTACCTTCTCATGTTCTGAAAGACATGTCAAACTCTCTGGTAAAAATAGCAGAATTGCCAACATGTCTCTGGCTGTAGCTTTCACCTCACCCACCCTCTTTGATTCATCTGCATATTCTTTTGAAAGCTACTCACTGAGTATCTGTAGACAAAATGATGTCATCAGGCACAGCATGCAACCACTAGAAGTGGGACAATTATAATTTTTGTAGCTGATTAATCATTATGAAGAAGTAAGTCAATTGACTCAATCATACATCCAAGGTGATTAATCACACTTCACTTGTCCCCCCCCCCCCAAAAGCATTTTACAGATTGCAGACGTTGGTTGATTTTTCCCCTCCCCCTTCAGCCTTTCACTTGTGGTCACAGATGTTAAGTAATCACCTTGTCCTGATACTTGACTTACCATAATCTTTCCTCCTACTTATGCCTCCTAAAGCAAATGTGTTTCTTTTCTTGGAAAGCAAATGATAAGTGAGTTATTACAGATTTTTTACAGGTTAATCAATAACTGAAATAGCTATAATTGTACTCTGTAATCACAGATGCTTTTAATAATCACCAAGCTCTTCTATTTGTTCCCTGTTAGATGCTGATGGCATGATTGCTATCAAAACACTGACAGGAAGTTGGGCCTGGTTTATCCTCTTTTAACTGCTTTTGTCTATTTTCAAGATAAATGATGAGTATATATAATATCATATGTTGTTATATTTTTTGTTTACTTTATCTGTCTAGGTGTTTTTCCAAGGACCCTAAATCTAAATGTCAATTGTCTGATTAGAAATGTCAGTTGTCAACAATCATGGATCAATTGTTTGATTAAATATACCGATTGCTGGCAATTATTCAGTCAGGGTATGCTGGTTGCTGTTGTATTATGTTAAGTTCATACCACAGTATTGACTAACAGAGAGTATAATCCAAAGCCAATATCTTGCTAATGGGACTACTTTGGTTAGTCGAACCAGCAATGGGATAATTTCTTTCCCTTTAATAGTCATCTAGCCTACTCAAAATCTAAAAGTGGAGGCAGAGAATGGCTGATTGTAAGTACAAGCAAAGGCCAATTCATCATTTGGTACCCACAGAATAAGTTAGAGAGAGTATGAAAAGTTAAAAAAAAATTAAGTGTCACAAACAGAATTAATTGTTTGATATTAGATTTTACCTACCGGGCTTTGGGATGAGCTAGAGATTGTATAGAAAAAATGACCAAATGGAGCACATGGATATCCACAAGGGTTTATATTCAAAATTTCAACCAAAATGAAGCCAATGGAGGACAAGGGCATAAAAATATGTAGAATTATTTTAATTCTGAAATGAAGAAAAAAAATTCATTGAATTTGTTATCACCTTAGTATTGGAGGAATGCAACATATTGTTTATTTCTATGTATAACACAAACTGAATGGTGCTAATAATATATAGAAATGGCTTAATGAAACCCTTATATCCAAATGCATCTAATGATATTTTCTAATATTCCATTTTAGCCTGTTTCTCTGGCTGTAGTCTCCTGATCAAGAATCAGGAAGTGCCTCCTGATACCTAGCCTGAACCTACTTCCTTACAGTTTAATTTATTAGTTCTGAGACAAAGAAATAAATAAATCCTGTCCCTCTTCTTTGCCAGATATCTTATGGCTGTTATCATATCCTATTTATGTCATTTATCCAGCAATCAACCCCACTCATATAGTTAGCAAATGAGAAAGCTATTCTTGATATTTCAGTGCTGAAAAAGTTCTAATGGAACATTGCCAAAAGATTAATTTCCCCTCAATCCAGGAAAGGAAGGAAAACAATAAAATATGGAAAGTAGAAAGTGCTAAATTTAGCCTTTGCTGATGTATGAAGTGATGATTTTGTCTCTCCTTTCTTGTCTTTTGTAGAGTTGGGAGGAGTCAGCATTTTTTCTGAATGGTAGGAAAATCTGACACCAATTGCATCTGCTTCTGGTAAAGCATTGTCAATAAAAAAAAAATCTTACAATGAAGTTTGATCAACAGAACACATGTCCCAACAAATTTCATTTTCAGACGTTCTTGCCTGTCCTTTCCCTGGTTCCTGTTTTCTTAAAATGTTTCCAAATGAAGAATTGTACCACATTCAGAAATGTGTTCCCTTTTTTAGAACATTGTAGTAATTCCTAATACTCAACTTCTGGGTATTTTTAATGGATCAACATTATTACTTTTTTAAAAAACCCACAATAATATCAAGGTATATCTGAAGAAATCCAAGAGTAAGCCTCATTGGAAAGTATATTTATTTCCTTCCCCCTATCCTAGCTGCTTGAGTTAGTACCTTTCCTCCATTTAAAACATGTCAGTTCTTACTAGAATCAGAGCAAGAAAAAAAGAGCGAAGCACAAGAAAACTGATCTTTGTAAATTTTGATGTGAATGGACTGATCCACACTTTCTGGAATAATGTGCAAATTGCATGCAATTATTCTTTTGGTTTTCTAGCTATTTGAATTTTACAAGGCATTAGTTAGACTGTACAGATGTTAAATGTGTAATTTGTACACAATTTATAATGAAATATATACAGTTGATTAAAATACATTTAGAAACGCATATTTTGCATAAAAGAGCTTCCAGAATACCTATTTATATGAAGTAGATGGGGATTCTCTGCAGATACTTTTAAAACATGCATCCACTAATAAGAAAATAAACTAAAATTTAGCACATAGAAAACTTACATGGGTTGAAAACAGGCTGATATTTTACCTCCTATGAAAAATGTGTGTGCCCATTGGCAGAATGAATGGAGGATCAGAAGATCTTTAGTTTAGCAGCTCCACTCAACAGTAAATTCCACTTTTCAAAGAAATGTATTTCTAAAGATTTTTTCATCACCATTTCCTTTTCTTCCTAGCTGCTTCCTTCAGATAATTACGGTAGATGACAATGTTTTAGCACTAATGGAAGTTATCACTGGAGGAACTTATTTGGAAGATAATCCAGATGTCTGATTCATATATCCCTTTTGGGCCCTGGTCTGTTATCAGTAGTATACTCTTTTTTGCCAATTTCCTGATCATTAAACCTGGCCTTTTCTATCCAGAGATTTCACATATGATTTTCCTCAGTCCTACTTTCTCATCTCAAATGTAACTGTCATGAATTCTGAATTTATTTGCAGATTCTCTGAAATAGCCCCACTTCCCCATCTCTTCTTCCTTTTGCCCATTGCCTATTCTTTTTGTTTATTTATTCTTCTATTCTCCTAGTTATAACATAAAAGCTAGAATTTCCCCATTCTAGCTTTTAAGTTATCTGCAATCCTTTCCAAAAATTCTACCAAGCCCAAAACAATTCTCTCTTTCTTTGTGTAAAATGGACTACATGTCTCCCTCAGGAACTGTATAGTACCTCAACCACCCTGAGTGACAGCCTACATCTGTTGAAGAACAATGGGACATAACACAGAAGCAAAGACACCGTGGCTAGCGACATCCTTGTCTTTAAAATGTACAGTATGATTTCAAAAAATTATAGGACAGTACAAATATGGTAGGGTATATGAATTGAGATACTTCCCTGGAAAAAAATAATGGCAGGTTTTCTTTCACTATATTAACAAGGTTTCCTGCACTCGGGAATTTTTTTTAGTGATTCTACAATGCCACATTATTTATTTGGGTTCTTGGGGCTTAATATTTCTTATTATCTACACATTGATTCCCTTCTTTTTTTAAAAGACTGAAGGATTCTCAGGGATTGGAATGAACAACAACCCATTGAAAAGACTGTAATCTGTCTGAATATTGATTGTGGAACAACCACAAAAGATTGCTAACAGCCTATCTTGTTAAGGAATTCATCCTGCTGTTTCAACTTTGCAAAGAGTAGAAAGCTGTTCATATAGGGCACACATTGAAGGACAATGCCTAACTACCCAACAAAAGATGAAGATACAGAAGGATACATGTGTTAATAGATATCAAGACACAGTCCATATACCCACCCTCCTGGTAATATTCTTTGAGGCCATTAATATGTACATCAAATCCTGTAATAAACCGCCCATGTATATATTCTGCTTTCTCTGAACCAGACCAACCAACACATACTGGAAACAGTTCTTATAACAAGATCCTATGGCTGTAGTGAATTTCACCATCCTTGGTGGCTTTCCTGGTATTGCTAATAAAGAGCCCCAGGTTGGTATAATTGTTAATATACTAATTTGGAAGAAATCCATTCAGATGTCACTTATCATCAGGATTTTCTCCTGAGCTATGACCCCCAGGGAAACTGCTGAAGCTCTTCTCTGTGTACACAATAACAAGAATAATCAAGATGGTAGAAGAGCACTGGTGCTTTTTAGCTTCCTTGTTAAAAACTATCCAGGATATTGTAGATCCAGAATCAATGGCAGGCAGCATCACAATAAAGGAAAATACAAGCCAAAGAAGGAATGGATGCCAACCAAACTAAGCAATCCTTTTATCTCCTTCCCTTTAAAAATCTTGGCAGTCAAAAACAGGCTATTTGTAATTTATAGTGGAAAAAGCCAGCTGGTGAAAATATTACAAAAGAATTTCACCAATAGGAAGCCTGTGATATGGAATTATTTGAAACAATTAATCAAGATGCCTTATTATTCAATTAGACAAATAAATGAATCTTTGTCAATGGAATATGCAAAAAGAGAGAATGATTATACATCTTTAAAAGGCAAATGAGTGTATCAAAGGAGCTAAATACAGTTTTTGAAAATCTTTGGAATAATAAGTCAACACTTATACTTAATTGGGTTTTAGGTTTATTGTAGCTGAGGATACTTAGTGACTTGCTTTTATTATATTTATGACTTTAATATTCATAACAATTTCGATACTATCTATGTTTACTTTCATTCTGCCAGTGCTTGTTGTATCTTATTAATGATTAGTGCTTGGGCTACTGTGAAGTGAATTCATATCTTTCAATAAAATGTAGAGAAGAAGTGCTTGAAGAATTTCTCAGTCTCATGCTGGATGTTGGATGGAAAATGACCTTAAGATTCTTGTTTTTAAGAGTCAAGTAAGATTCTGTTGTGATCTGTACAAAAACAGTTTATCAAAGCAAAGAACTGGTATATATTTCAAGGAGAAATGTCAAAATTGTGTCCTATACCCATTTGGCCCCAAACCTAGAGATAGAGCTGTGTTATTTTATAACTCTGTACTGAATTATAGGCTGATTTAAACCTTTTATTTATAGCAAAAAAAGCAAAACGACCAGTCAATCCATTTCTGGCAGTTCTCTTCCACCAACCTTAATGCAGAAAATGAATCAAATAAGTTATTAAAACCAGAATGTTCTCCCGTTTTGCCTCTTTAGCATGCAGTGATAAGCATAAGAAATTCAATCTCTATAGCTGTGTTAACACGACATACTTACTGGTAACTAATTTAACCATGGTTTTCTGAATTAACCTAATTTACTGGATTTGCATGACATAATGAACCATATACTTGACACGTAGACTTGGCTAAAATACAACAGGCTTCTAGTTTAGCATACTGGGAAAACACAGGAAGATTCTGGACTGATTTGAGGGCAAGAATTAGGGTTTGTCCATGGTATCCCTTTCTAACTTTCTTTACTGCTAGGAGAGGGGTGTAATTATTCACATGAAGGGAATCATTAATTAATTAATTAATTAATTCATTCATTCATTCATAAATCTTGTGAATTGATTCTTGGTAGAGGTATCCATAGATAAAGTCCACTGTGTCAAAATGGTAGATGTGGCCACAGCAATCAATGAACTGTTTCCTTTTATATGTATATTATGTCTGCAATGCATGTTAAAAAGAGGCAGGACTTGGTTGCACATGCCATTTTGATCCCATTGACTCTCTCCTTAGAATATTCTGTAATTCTTTCTCCAGAAAATGCTCTCAGACTAGACTTGACAACATTTTTTTAAAATTTGAAAGATCATACACTCAAAAATGAAAAAGCAGCATATAAATAATGGGAGGGAGGGAGGAAATAGAAAGGTTAAGATTTCCTTTACTGCTTTAGAAATCTAGAAGTAGATCACGCCCTCACAACCTACTCCATGCTATGGTTCTCTGTCACTTTTACTAGGTCAGTTTAGATACATTTTATCATTGTTACAGACCACTGGGGAAAAAATTAAAATCTCATGTCATACAACAGAAAAAGTAGTATAATCATAGAGGTCATTGTATACCTCTATACAATGTTCAACACAAGCACTTACTTGGATGTTAATTTGTTGTGCTCTGCCATGATTTGCAAATAATAGAGCAAAACTTTGTTGTATTTAGAGAGGTAAATGGCTTCTTCTCTGAGAGTGATTTCAATAAAGCAAGTGTGAACACTAGGATAATTTGATAATAGTGGATATATAAAAGGAAACAAGTGCTTGTAGAAAGTTGATAATAAAGGGGGACATGAGCTGTTGATCCAATGCCCTCTGCCAGACCTTAGCAAGCTAATATTTTATCTGTCTTTAGGCTTTTGTGAGATAATGATCTCACAAGGAGGAGGGGCAATTTAAAAAATTATTTTATCCATTTAGCTAGTAGCTTTTATAGATTGCTTCAGATACTCACCTAAAAGGAATAGTGAATATTCGCTGCAATCAGCAAAATAAAAGAATGAAATTGTGGCTGACTTAGACCATACCTCTGCAATCCTTGGGTGAGAAATATCACAATGGATAGATATCCAGACACCAGGACTCCCTGCATTGAGAAATCTAGCATGAAAATAGCATTCACGATACTTCTCGAAGGTGCAAGTGTTTAGTTCTGAATACACACTTGGATTAAATACACTCTGGAGAAATGCTACTCCCTTGAAAACTAGTACAGCAAATTGATAGCACAGTTCATGTGCCTGAAAAATACCCTTCTATGCTTCTGCCTTTTTTTTTTTTTTGGCCATTTGCAATACAGTATTGTTTCAATTTAAAAATAAAATATAGCTATGGCCTCAGCAGCTGCCCCCATAGAAAGCCACACTCCATTAAATGTCTTTCTATCTTTCTTTCCTTGCACAACAGCTACATGCTGGTACATTGGGGGAAGCTGCTCCTGGAAAATCAGTCTGAAAAATCCAGATGCAATTGTCTATCCATGTGCAAGCCAAGGCCCATGATGGGGCTGTAAGCCTATTAAATCTTAGATAGAAATCGTTATAGCTTGCCAACTATCTCCATGTGTCTTAGAATGCTCCCTTTGGAGTTTTGCTTCTATATCATTTGCACATTCCAGATAATTCTTTTGATTGGTCAGTGCATCTTTGAACTGCTTTTAAAGACTTCCAAATTTTCAAGAGAGACTTTGCTTTGGGATAACTTGCTTTACTGGGACTTTTTAAATTAAAAATAACAAAAAAGGGAATTATCTTTTTTTTTAAAAAGCATCAGCTTACAAAGCACAAATTTGGTATCTGTAGCAGCATTACTTTATGTGTTTGTATTTCTTATGGAGATAATAACATTTAAGACTAGAGGAATTGCTTTGCCAAAGGAAAAGGAAATCCAGTATTGTGTATTTACATATTTTAAAATCCTGAATTCTATGCAAATGTGTGCAAATGTGCCCAGGGCCTAGTATAGAGGTTGAACTACAAAATTTGTTAGGTGGCAGTAAATAAACACATGAATAAATAATTGATATAGGTTGCTTTAAAGTTGATCAAGTAGTAACCCCGGCTGTTTCCCATAGAGTATACATCTTTCGTAGTATTCAACATTCATGCAGTTTTATTAGCCAAGCCTCAGTTCTGTCCATAATGACACCTGAATTGTCATATCACTTTCCTTGAATGAAAACACTATGAATGCAATCTCATGAAAACAAAAGCTTTTAATGCAGTTTCAAAAATGTAAATGTCTATGTAGATTCTCAGTCATTCAGATCGTGGTTGTGCCAAAGGTGCTTTTTCAAGAGACAACTAAACATTCTTGTTTTTCAAGAGGCAACTGGACTTTCTGGTCCAGTTGACTCTTTAAAAAATACCTTTGGGATTTCAAAAATGTAAAGTAATTGTAATTTGGAGTAAGAATAGTCTTTGTGACTATAGCTAAGAAAACTATGGTGAATGAAAGAAAAATCCAGTCTCAGAGCAACAGCTCCATAGAGGCTTAGGAAAGGCATTAGTCCACCATGAAAATTGCCCAGTCAACCTATCAAAGATGAGATTTAGGACAAAGCAAGGCAAACAATTTGAACCACATTGGCAATAGTTATGATCAGACTTTAGCTGGAATCATGTGGAGTCATTTGTTTCAACCTACAAAAAGTCTTTAGCCACAGAGAACTCTTTGGTTATAGTTATCTCTTTATGGCTGGGATTTAGCATCTGTAAGATCATGCAAGCTGGATCTTCTGAATCTAGCAACACAGTCTTAAAACTTATTATTAGTTAAAATCAGAGATTGGATGGAAAGTTTACTGTATAACATTTTCTGAAACAGATGCTGGTTCCTATTTTAGAAATACATTGTGCCATAATGTGAATAACTAGCATAATATAAATACCAATATAATCTGAAATGAAATGCTAGTTAATTTTAGTCATATGACAATTTTAGAAAGCTTATCTACTTATGCACACAGCTCTTGAGACAGATTCACATTTGTATCTTAACACATTTTGGGACCTGCCTTTTCCCTCCTTAAAATCTAATACTATAAAGGAAATGTTTTTGTTTTGTGTACAAATAACATTTGAAGTCCCTTTCCTTTAGGATCATTCCAGATGATCAATTTGTTTATTAAAGCAATTTAGATAGCTCAAGTTTTGTAAATTCTTGACTGAGGGGTGGCTAACAAGATTTTTTAAATGACAGAACAATCATAAGAATAGAACATAGAAACCCCCTACAATGTTCACCAAAAATAATCCCTGTGAAAATATCCAACCAAATAACAGAATGACAACCCAAGATTTGTCTTTCTTCTTACCCCTTTTGCTTTTATAAAGTATGCATTGTGTATGATTATTGAATTGTTATGTCTTAAAATATTGCAAGGATACACATTTGAGCACCTGTGAGCATCCTGAGGACTCACTACCTTTTCCGTAGATGTACATAGGGGAATGGATGACTTAAAAAAGAAGTTTATAGATCTTATATTGAAATCAATAGCCAAATAATTTTCAGAGATGTGGGTGGTTCAGATATATCATTCCTTTACTGTGCTAAACACAGTTTATTGATTTAGATTTCTAAGCAATTCAGTTCAATAAGTTTTGTCTATTAGTATAAGTGAAATATTTATTTCCCTATCATCTCTAGTGAAGAGTAAAACCCCAATGAAATAAATGCATATAGGACTGTAGTATGTTATGCAACAATAAATATTAATACGATGTTCTTTTTTTAGTGTCACATACTAAATATAAAGCATGCTAAATTAATTCAGTTAGAATAGCTGTTGTTCTCAGTTTTTTAATTCAAGACCGACTGGTCTAGTAAAGAGAATTTTTCAGTTTGGAGGCTTGATTATTATTTTTTATCATGGTCTACTAGGTCAATACTTTTTTTAATGAATTGTAGCCATAGCTATCTACTTGGTATAGTTTACACTAAGAATAGAAAGTTAATTTGTAAAAAGGATCAGAATATAATTCCTATTTCGGGCCTTCTAAAGTGGTCAGGATACCTTTCTACTTGTTCAAATCTCTTGGTGAAAGAAGTTATATAAATCTAAAAATTAACAAGTTTACCTAAGATTAAATGTATTGTAAGCCTTCCTGGTCAAATGTTCAGAAAAATTGTCTTTCTAAAACTATCCTAGAACCAGAAAACAAACTGAATGAATAATGTAATTATTTTGTCTAACCAGAGTGCTATTTAAAAATAGCATTTGAGGTAGTAACAAAGCAATAGTAATAAAGTATTTGTGATAATTGAGTAGTGGTCCAGCAAGCAAAATAAAAACATTTAAAGCTGGGGGTTTGTTCTCTGACACCCTACAGAGCAATAAAAAGCATTATATATCAACAGAAGCCTGTTAACAATATAACACACGAGTCAATTAAATGTCTTGGAGAGGTAATTCAAGATTACTTAATGAAATATTTTTAAAGCTATATTTTATTGCATATTAACAAGCTTCTACAGATGTGTTTTCATTTTTTAAAAAATAACTTTCTGATTTGCACATTTCACACAGCAAGAGAATCTTTCAATCAGTCCTGCTCTGAAGCCAACCTTCTTGCTCAAAGGTTAAAAAGAACATATTGATTACACTGTGAAGTGTGCCAATGACATTTCTAAGGTTGTGTACTACAAATCTATAGATAACCAAGAAGTGTTCATGCTTGATCAGATTCTACTTGTTATTTGGAGAAGTTCAAACTTGCATGGAGGAGGAAAGGTATCTCAGATTTGCCATAAGAATACCTTTGACTATTTTAGCATTCTCCAAAACACACAGCACAGAAACATACTTGCGCGCGCACACATAAGCACATACAAGCCCCCCCCCACACACTTTTAAAATAAAACCTAATCTGCTATAGAACTAGGAACAATAATGACTTTTTCAGCCTAAACTATGAATCACATCTTTGTAAAGAATTGGATTTGATCTGATTTGAGGGTCAGCTCCAACTTTTCGAATGGATTTCTCTGCTGAGTCACCCAGAGCCAGCTATGTAGATGTTTTTCATTGATGCAGTCTCAGAAGTGTAATAACTTAAATAGCACAAAGAAATGTACAGTAGTGGCCAAAATTGTAGAAACCTTTTGGGAAAAGTGTATTTTCTAAAATTAGCTAATAACACCACTTTTTTTTGTAGTACCATAAAATTATATATCAATGGAAAGATAATTTAAACAAGAATATAATGCAATAACTTTTATGAAAGATTTGCTATTAGAATAGCAGTTACAGTATAAAGAAGAAAAGTGAAACACGTAGAAAAAACAACATATACAAAAATTATCACCATAGAAAAAATGAGATATACAAAAATTATCACCAAGTCAGTTAATAGTTGGGTAACCTTTAGCATGAATTACGGCCTTACAATGTCTTCCCATGGAGTGAACCAAGTCTTTTAGTTCTGCAGCTGTTATAATGTGAAACCAAGATTGAATTAATACTTCTGTTAACTGGATTTTATTGCTGGATCGCTTCTGATTAACAAGTTTCTTTAGTCGGCGCCATAGATTTTCAATTGGGTTAAGATCTGGGCTATTCCCAGGCCATTCCAGTAGTTCAAGATAATATGATTATCTTGAAACTCCCAAAAAATGTGGTGTATTAGCCATCAAACCTCAAAAATAGGTTTCACAATTTTGGCCACTACTGTATAACTGTTCTATAATTGGCAGACCTGAGACTCATACAAGTACAAAGAAAGCAGAGTCAGAAGAAGAAAATATCTAATTTAACATGTTCCTTTGAACTTTTTATCATTATTTCCTATGGTCCAGTGTATGTTTTCCTGTGCTTCAAGTTCCTGTGAAAACAAAATACTGTGTTCAATACTTGGAATATCTAAGTAAACGGAGGGTGAGGATAGCAATATTGCAATATTGTTTGTTAATTTGTTGGGAACTAATGCTGAACTTAATAGAATAGAATAGAATTCTTTATTGGCCAAGTGTGATCGGACACACAAGGAATTTATATCTGAAAATTTTATTTTAAAATCTGAAAATACCATTAACTCTGAAATATTTTGTAATATTCCATGTAGTTGACTTTCTGACACCGCAAGTGGAACCAAACTTGAAATCTCTAGAAGATCTGAAAATCATCCGTGTAAAAGGTAGAAAAATTCAAGTAAAGGAGGCACATTTATCATTATGCAAGACAGGTAGCTGGAACTTCATTCTACAGAAAGGGTCAGTTTGTAACTTGGAGAGATATAGGTGGTCTTAGCACAATAACAATAGCACTTATATACCACTTCACAGTGCTTTACAGCCTTCTCTAAGCAGTTCACACAGTCAGCATATTGCCCCCAATAATTTGGATCCTCTTTTTACCAACCTCGGAAGGATGGAAAACTGAGTCAACCTTGAGCCAAGGATCGAACTGCTACCAGTCGGCAGAGTCAGCCTGCAATTCTGCATTCTAAGCACTACACCACCAAGCAGCATATCAGTGCTGATGTCCGCCTGTTAGATAGAAGGTGTAAAATCTCCAAGTTAATATCTCCTCAAGCTCATACTTTTGAATGCATTATCATAGTAAGTTTTCCCATTCCTGAGATGTACTGTCATTAGGGACAAGTCTTAACTTTCCTTTTTCATCATGAAAAAGTCATGATGCCATTATAGCCAAGTAATAGCAGATCCCTCTTTCTATTTTGCTCTGCCTTCCTTGCGCAAAATTCATTCATTTATTATTACTAAACACATTTATATGACTTCTCAGCGCACGTGCAGATGATTTTGGGTGAGTTACACACTTAATGTTGCCTGTTTCAATCGCCATATTATTTCAGTGAAATTCTACAAGTAGGCAAGATGAGGGAAGGGCAGCATAAAGCTAATCAGGCTGGCAAGTTGGGAAAAACAATTCTGTCCTTCTTTGAAATTTCAACCTCATTTGCAGTGAATCTTGGAGGAAAATTGTGTGTGGCTGATGAAAGGAAGACAGACTCTGGTCAGAACCTTTTCATATTTACATTTCTGTGTCGTGTAATAGTTAAAATGTTAGACAAGCACCAGGAAGAACCAACTTCCTTTGTCTGTTTGTGTACTTGATTGCTGGAAACCAAACCAGAATCTAACAGTTTAGAGGTTCAAGTGAACTATCAGCCATAGAAACTCACTGGATAGTGTGGGGCCAGTTCCTCCCACTTAGTCCAACACCTCTCTCAGCATTGTTGTTGCGGGGGAAAAGAAGTATGTGGCCTTGATTCTCAAAGGTAAGGCAAGGAGTAGATCAATAAACAGATAGCAAGTCTTATACGGTAGTCCTACATTACATATGACCACAACTGAGCTCAAAATTTCTGTTAAGTGAGACAATTATGTGACAATTCTGTTAATAGAGACATCCATTTTATGATCTTTCTTGCCAAAGTTGTTAAGTGAATCACTGCAGTTGATAAATTAGTAACCCGGCTGTTAAATGAATCTGGCTTCCCCATTGACTTTGCTTGTCAGAAGGCCACAAAAGGTGATTGGACACAATGGTCATATTGGACACATGAACCAGTTGCCAAGCATCTGGATTTTGATCACATGATTATGGGGATGCTGCAAAGGTCGTAACTGTGGAAAAACAGTCATAAATCACTTGTTTCAATGCTGTTGTAACTTTGAACAGCCACTACACGAACTATTGTAAGTCGAGGACTACCTGTGTTCTTATAATATTCTTCTAGTTTGATCAACATTGTCCAGTAATGTAATGCTACATGTCCCTATAGGTTCTACATCAGATCTTGCCTCACGTCCAGATGTAAAGTTAACATATTCCCCAATCTTCTCATTGTATATGAACTATGGGTTAAACAGTCTCCTTTGGACTGAAGCAGCGTTCAGTATGAAGAACCTGGCAGAATACAGTGAAAAGTAGTTGAAAAAGCTAATGAAATTTGGCAGGAGTGAAATAAGGTTGCATTGTGTTTCTATTCCTTCAGTAGATGATTGATTGCATTTCTACCTTATCTTTCTTTGAGGAAAGTGTACAGAGCATTCGTCCCCCCCACCTCCAAATTTTTTCCTGATAACAATTCTTTGGCAATAACTAGTCCAGGTCACACAGTGATCTTCACAAGGGAGTGAATAATTGAACTTTGGATTTATGTAGCTGTAGTCTTATCTTTATATCAGTCTTTCTCAAAGGGTGAAGAGACCCTCTCGGGGGTCTGCAAAATCAAAATTAATTGCCACCTTGTCTTGAAAAATAATATCACATTAAAATTTCATCAAATAATCATGAGAAGCAGTACTGGCAGCCAGTGCATCAATTTTACTTTTGTAATATGGTAAACAACAATAAATACACCTATGTGAACAAAAGCCTTTGGGGTCTTCCATAATTTTTAAAAGAGGAAAGGGTCTTGAGAGAAAAACATTTAAGAAACACACTTTATACTATACCAATATATGTATTTATTTATTTAAAACATTTATATGACTGTCCCTATTATGTAATATAACTCTGGGTGACTAATAAAAATAGAAATAATTAAAAATCCTGTCACTGACTTCTTCTTTTGTTTGGTTGTTATTCTCAAGTTTTATAATGCATGATAAGAATCACGATGCCATAGTGTCTCTCTGCCATACTGAGGAATCTATCCACCTGCCATTTCAGGTTAACCCCCTGGCAGAAACCACAATATATTAAGATGAGAACTGGTAACCTTCTTAGGGATTCATGCTTATTTTCCAAATTACAGGTTAGAAATACAAAATAAACTTTGAAATGACATTTGAGCCCTGGGATTTAAGGCAAAAAGAGAGAGAGAAAGAGAGTGGGGAAAAAAAACTTGCATGCGGAAGGAAAGGTCACGATTTAATTGGAAAGAGGTGAACTCTAAGATAGTATCATTGTAATAGTGGTTTCAAGGATGCTTTTCACTTAAAAACAGACCTTGTATACTATAGACGATTTCTTTTACCTGGGTGGATAAAATAATATCCTGACCTTCTCTAGTCAAGTAGCAGAGAAAATGAAATATGGCATGTTATGAAAACATATTTTGCATGAAATCAACATTTTAAGAATTTTCTCTTTCCAAAATAATATATGAAGGCTTTTTTAAAATAGTTTTTAGCTAAATGAACTTCTCAGATAAATATTATATCAGATTCTCTACCAAATTGGACAGGCTGATATCCTAGAGGGACCTAAGAAAATGCATCACCCCCTTGCTTTTTCTCTCACTCATATAGACAATGCATATGCACATGTAACCATAATTTGTAACGCATTAGTAATCAAGGAGACAATGCAATAACGAGGAAACTTCAGAACCACCCTCACATTGTGATATTATCAGAAATCTATGAGGAGCAATTTTTTTTTATTTTAAAAGTTATTTGTTTCTTGTGCTTGTGCTTGAGATTTGTAAAAGCACCAAGAATGGCATGACTAGACTGCCTGCTTAATTTATCCAGTGTTCCGGAAACTAATTTGTCAATCTTGTCTTAACCCTGCCCTCTGCTTATTCATCATCAACAGTCGAAAACACATTTCCATCTCGATGTTCATTTGCTACCTCATCCTCGAGGAACCAATGCTTGCCCAAGGCTTCGCTTGGTAAATTCAGTTTGCACTACCATGGGCCTTTGAGGATCTAAATGTCTGAGCATCCTTGCTGAGACCACCCATTAGCGCCAAATGAGAATGCATTATCTTGTGATAAGAAATTGTGGTGGGTGCTATATTATTTATTATCATTAAAAATGCATCAAGCTCCAACCATGAACCCAACTCTTCTCAAGGCACTAAGAAATGCTTGGAAAAATAAATAAAATGAGACAGAAAAGATCCCTGCCTCCAAAGAGCACACAATGCAACCCAGACAAAGAAAAGGAATGGATAGATCAGGGGTGTCAAACTCAAGGCCCGGGGACCAGATCTGCCCCACAGGCTTCTTAGATCTGGCCCGTGGGGCCACCCTGGAAACAGCGAAGGACAAGCCCATGGTTCCTCTGCCAGTAAAAACAGAGTTCAAGAAAGCTGCGGGACCCTCCTGAGCTTTGTTTTCACTGGCAGAGGGTTGCAGGAGGCTGTTGCAGCCAAAAATGGAGCTTGGGAGTCCATTTTTGCTGGCAGAACGCATGGGCCAACTCAGGTGAGTGATGTCAAGTTGGCCACGCCCACCCTCGCCACGCCCATCCTGGTCCGTTGAGGTCAAATACAACCCTGATGTGGCCGTCAATGAAATTGAGTTTGACACCCCTGGCATAGATGAAGGGGAACATTGTAAGAAAGATGGAAAAGCACAGTAGAAAGCAGGTTGCTGCCCTTTAATGTTACTGCATCTTTTTTTGGATAGGATGCAACTGTTCCTGATGTGAAGTCCACAAGCATTATTGAACTACAGTCAACCGCCTTCCTAGTCAGCCCACCAGCAAGGAAATATGAAAGAAATTATAGTACAACCAAACTGAAAACTCAAGGTTGGGAAGGCTGCTCTTGCAAAAACACATTTGGAAAAAGGATCAAAACAGCAGAAAAGCTGACTAGGGTCCAAGGCAGTGAGACAGAGCATCAAAGAACATGATGTAAGAAGTCACGTGAGTTTCCCATAGTTATACAGGGTGCAGTTTATATAGTGTGCAGTTATATCCATTCAATAAGTTATATGCACTTCAGGCTACCAAAATGTTTTTCACTGATTGAAATATAATGCCAGATTGAAATATAATCCACATGGAATAAATTCTTTTAACAAGAGCCTCATTTCCAATGATGGGGGAATGACAAGTGTAGCAGGTCCTATAGTTTCTAAGTCAGCCTTCCTGGTGTCTTTAGCTGTGTTCAGACTGTGATTTCCAGAATTCCTAGCCAGCCAATGCAGTGGTGAACTCTGAACCGGTTTACTACCGGTTGACTAGCCGCGCATGCACCAAATGCATGCTGAGCAAGCGCATGTGCAGTGCCCACCAAAGGAAGCTTAGAAGGTAAGTAGAACAGCACTTGGGGGGGTGATCAGCTGTGGCGCAAATGGGAACCTTTTAAAAAACTTTTATAAAGCACTTTTTACTACCGGCTTGGGCGAATAGGTAGTAAAAAATGCTTTTAAAAAGTAAAAAAAAGGTTCTGACGATCGTGTGGCACAGCTGTGATTGTCGGAGCCTTTTTTTTTTTACCTTTTAAAAGCATTTTTTTTACTACCGATCCGCCCGAGCTGGTAGTAAAAAAATGCTTTTAAAAGGTTTAAAAAAAGGCTCCGATGATCAAAGCTGTGCTGCGTGATCATCAGAACCTTTTTTTAACCTTTTAAAAGCATTTTTTTACTACCGGCTCGAGCGAATAGGTAGTTAAAAAATGCTTTTGAAAAGTAGAAAAAAGGCTCCGGCAATCATGTGGCATAGCTGTGATCGTCAGAGCCTCTTTTTTTATTTTTTACAGCATTTTTTACTACCTATTCGCCCGAGCCGGTAGTAAAAAAATGCCTAAAAAGTAAAAAAAATAAGTTCCAACAATCAGCTGAGCAATATGCTATCATTGGAACTTTTTTTTTTTTACTTTTTAAAACATTTTTAACTACCAGTTCTGGAGAACTGGTAGTAAAAGAATGCTTAAAAAGTAAAAAAAAAAAAAGTTCTGATGATCACGCTGATTGTTGGAACTTTTTTTTTTTACATTTTTTACTACCGGTTTGGCAAATCAGTAGCATTTTTTACTACCGGTTTGGGGGAACCGGCCTGAACCAGTAGCATTTCACCCCTGAGCCAATGGTTGTAGTGGTGTAGAAGTTGCAATCTAGAAGTTGCAATCCAAGCCAATCTAGTTGGTTGGGAAAGCTGCTGTAGTAGACACTTAGTGGCATGGCTATATTTGATATAAAACTACTGGTGGAAATCACATATATAGATTTTGATTAGTGATATTGACTTGATATATCTGATCAGCTGAAGGCTTGGCTTCCTTTGTTTTAAATCTTTATTATAGAGACTTTGATATGTAATTTGGCAGTCATACCTTATAGATAACTGCCTGCATCCTTAAGTACCAGTTCCTTTACTCCATTTCTTGCAGAATGTACATTTTAATTACTTAAATCCAGAACACTTCTATCTTTGGCGACAATAAAAATTAAATCCATTTTGGCATTCACATTAAGATGATTCACAGAACAAATTAAGTTATATCCACTGAATTTCCATTTCCATCATGAACTTACTAAATCTTACAGTATTGGATTTTTAGATTTTCACATTTGATGTGCTTGAACTTAAACCCCACCAAGTAATAAAATGTGGGAGATTAGAAATCAGTCTAGTTAAATTAGAATATTCATAAAGTTTGACTCTTTAAGAAAATCATGCAGGACATAATTGTAATATCTATTGCTAACATGAGTTATAATTCCACAAGATCTGAAATTCATTCCTATACGTATGCTAGAAGCAGCATTAAGTTGTTTCACAAATATCTGTGTTATTCTTGTTTGCTTGACTTTGGGTAGAGTGTTGGAAGTATAGCACAATTTCCCCCCAAAAAATGGCCTTGCCTAACCTTTTACAAGTTGAAGGGAAAATGATAAGGGAATTATATTGTGGATTTTTTTAAAAAATGTATTCTATATGCAAAAAAAAAAATCCTAATATTTCAGGAGCAGGAATCTGAAATCTCCCTTGGCTCTCTGATCATTTTTTTAAAAAAAATATTATTTACATTACAAAAATAGCAGGATGTTTGGCTTGTAATAAAGTATAGCAGCAACCTCCAACACTACCTTCATTTCCTAGAATGTCTCTGGGCCTCATAGAAGAAAATTAAGAAGTGTGCCTACTCTGCCATGTTGGTGCAGTGGTTAGAATGCAACATTGCAGTCTAAGTCTGCTGACTGCCAGCAGTTTGATTCTCACCAGCTCAAGGTTGACTCAACCTTCCATTCTTCTGAGGTGGGTAAAATGAGGACCCAGATTGGGGGGACGGGACAATATGCTGTCTCTGTAAAGTGCTTAGAGAAGGCTGTAAAGCACTATAAAGACGTATATAAGCCTGAGTGCTATTGCTAAGTGGTATTGTATGGGGAGTGGGGGACAGAGGAGACAAGTTAACAAGTGTGCCATGACATCACAGTGTAAACTCCAATTCTTTTATACTTATGATGTGACTCGTCATGTTAGTGAATAAGGGGCAATGTTTGTGTTGTGAAGTTGCAATGCACATCTCATCCATTGAACAAAAGCTCACCTTGAATACGCAGAAAAATATACCAGTAATCAGTCATGTCTATCCTGGCCAATTTTTAAGTAAAAAAGTTTCTCCCAATGGTAGTTATCCATGTGTGGTCATCTATGATATGTTCTTAACCGATATTTCCACCAGCCCAATCTCCCAGCTACCTTCTATGCTCTGGCTTTCTAGTAGGACACCAGGCTGTCAGGGGATGTAGCCCCAGTTTGTGGAATAACCAATTTGGGGACATGTTGCTTCCTCTCACTTTGGGGGAAGACTTGGAACATATCTTTTAGCTCTTCAGTTTATGATCTTGAAGAAATTGAAACTAATCTGAACAAAGATTCCATGTAGAAATGGCTCTCTTTTAATTGCACATTTTATTCAATAACTAGAAAAACATGTGAATACTGCTATTATCATCCTAAGGCCACAAGGCATAACACAGGTGCAACAATCCTGTCTTATAATTTACATATATAATTTATGTCGATGTAAATAATTTTGCAACTTCTAAAAACCTTCGATTAGCTATGAAGATCTCCCAGGGATTAAATATCACAGAAGGCAGATATAATATACCCTGTTTCCCTGAAAATAAGACATCTCCTGATAATAAGCCCAATCAGGCTTTGGAGTGCATCAGTGGTGGGTTGCCCCCAGTTTGGACCAGTTTGCAAGAACTGGTAGTAAAACCTGTGTGAGGCTCCTCCCACTGACCTGGATGTCATCATAAGTGATCTGTGCATGCGCAGAAGCTTCTGTGCATGTACAGAAGAGCATGCACTTGGGCACGATGTGAACTGGTAGTAAAGGTAAGTAGAATCTAACCCTGAAGTGCATGTGCTAAAATAAGCTCCCCCCCCAAAATAAGCCCTCCCTGAAAGTATTTAACCGCATGCACAGGCAGTCCCCCACATTTCCTCTGGTTGGAATTAGGGAGAAAAAGCTGGAAATCAGGTAAGACTACAAGAGGACCCCATCTTGCTCCACGTGACCCAAAATAATAAGACCTCCCCCAAAATAAGGTCAAGCGCTTATTTTAGGGTTCAAAAAAATATAAGACAGGGTCTTATTTTTGGGGAAACATGGTAGGCACCAAGAAGTTACTGATTCTAGTGCTATTTATTTTCTGTTACCTTTCTTTAATTACACTTAAGTTCGATGGTATGTAAGCATTTGAGAGGTTTATTTGCATCATCTCTGTGACTTGCTTAGCTATATAGCTACATCAGCATCTTGCTGAATGTTTAGCCAGTGGTTTAATTTATTTGCTTATATTCTCATACCTTTGAAGATAATGATGATAATATGTGGAGCTTTGTGTCTTGATATTGAAATATATCTCTCTTTTCCAAAATCTGCCTTTGCTTTTGTAAAAAAATATATAAAACCCTTACTTTTTCTGAAAAGAAAAGAAAGAACAGAAAAGAAAAGAAAAGAAAAGAAAAAGCTGTCCAAATGCAGATAAAATTCACAGTCATGTTTTTTTGTTGTTGTTGTTCATTTTTTAAAATTTAACTCTTGTGTGCCATCCCTTCAAGGAGAGCCAGAGGCCTGATTTTAAAAGAAGGTTCATTATTTCCAATAGACTGGCAGGAGAGGTAAAACATTCATCACATGTCCTTGGGCTATACAAGAGGTATTTCACTGGGTATGTTCAAAAGGGCATTTAATCACTTGTCTGCAATGTTGTATAGATCATAAATATAAACTGTAGGGTTGCTGTAGATAACACGATGGTAGCTTCTGCTTCCTCTACTTCTTTGCATAGAAATGTGAAATCGCACTTCCAAGGAATTGTAAATAATCATAACAACAACAACAAGATGACAACATTGATATGCTCACTGTTGTTATTATTTCTGGCAATCCGGGTGGTAACAGTAATAGCAATTGTATTGACAAACAGACCATTTTGGATCCATAACAAATTCCCATAATGCATGGGTATTTGAGGTTTTTGTGTGTGTGAAGACTGGGGAGAGATGGTAGTTGCCAAGAAAAAACACTCCCTTGAAGAAAAATAACATTTTTCTATTTATTTTTCAAATAAATAGAGATCTGACAAATTTCAGATCTCTCTCAGCTCCCTCTGTTCAATCTGAAGAGTAACTGAGAAGAAGAATTCTCTTCCTTCTCCAATCCCTACAACAAGTTGTCAAATAACCTGCCAGGTTGAAACAGCAGATCAATAGGGAGTGCTGACAAAATCGCCTCCCCATAACTATGGTGACCAGACTTCCTGCTTTTCTTAGGACGATCTTAGCTTGGAGAGATGTATCCAAGGTATTAGGCCATCACTGAAATCTGAGATTGTGCCCCAGTTTCTGATGGCTATTTCTGCTAACCTGTAGTAACAGCAATGTGGGTTAGGTCTTGAAAATGAATAAGAGACACTTTGTACAGATCACAGCATAGGAACAATTTCCATAATTCCTGCTTATTGTGCCTGTGCAAGTATTTGGATTAATATTAATAGCTGTATAAATGTATACAAATTAATGTGTTCTGAGTTTTACTCTTCTAAATCTGAACCTGCTATCCATAATATTTGGTATACGTACACTTTTCAAAATCTTATAAATAATAAAAAGTATGGTTTGTGGTTTTCTAAGTTTTTAATAGCTCCATAATAACTTCAGCATCATGTTGCATATTCCACACACAAAGGAAAGCAACCCTTAAGAGGGTCCCAGAGAGCCAATTTCCACATGATTATTTGGTACAGCTGAAGCCTGAGTAGGCAAGACACTGTGGTTTCTGGGGTCATAAGATGTTTCAGGAATCCCCACTTGCTCATCTCTATTTTAGTTTAAGCAAGGATGGCTTTGCTTGCTCATAAGACTTGGAAATGTTGAAAGCCTTCTAGTCACTGAAGATTGAAAAAGAAAACCACAGTGACCAGTAAGATGAGTTGGTAGAAACCATACCAATCATTACAATTATACGACTGTGAGTGACTTGCTTTTCTACTCTCTCCTTTATTTCTTTAGAAAGGGCAGAAGCAGCCAAAAACATCACATTACTCAGTGGTCCAGACATAAATATTGCGTTCTTACATATTGCACGTAGCAATTGTGTGCTTATATACCGCATGCTTATATACATGAGTTGTGTACTCTTACCTCTCTACCACAGCTTCCCGAGGTCTAAGCTTCATGCTAGGAAGATAGGCACATCTCTGTCTCCACGACATGATAAGTGTGATCCTGTCCAAGTGAATGGACTGATAAACGAACACTGACTAAAGCCTATTCAAAATTCATGGGGAAAAACTGAGACGGCTTTAAAATAATGACATTGCAATCCATCACTAATTGCTATTTCCAATAAGTCACTTATCCCTAAAATAGAATTTGGGAAATGCAATTCTGTTTGTGGATTATCTGTATTTATTTCCTATTTGACTTTGGTATGAAGGGCCGCTAAAACAATCCCTAATCTACTCAGGATTGGTCCATCAGGCTATTTCCACCCATGGTGCTTTTCTCTGTGCTCATTTATAAAGCCATGCTTTGTACTCATTTTGAATACATTCTTTGATCAATGTGAATTTAAATACATTTACTAAACAATGCATTTAAAATCTATTTAATATAGTTCATTCCCCCCCCCCAAAACCAAAACACTATGTCTTTCACAGTATATGGTTTTCTAAACATATTTTGTAAAAGCATTTTAATGTCTGAGAATTTCTAGATTCTTATATTCCACTGCCTGATTTTGCCCAGAGGACTCTCTCTGGATGAGATCTGGTCATACTGCAACTTATAAAGTCCGTATTTCTCTAAAACCTCTACATCCCTTCCTCTAAAAGCAACTGCCAAGCTGAAGTAATAAAAGTTGGGGAATACTCAAAATAACAACACTCTTAGTGATCAATAAGGGTCATTTTGCCCTTACTGATAATAAAAAATAATTATAAAAGGCTAAATTTGTGACAGAGCCCACACCCCTTGCATCTGACATTATATATTATGAATAATTTATGCTGCTAATAGCACAGGCTTGGAAAGAGAGTAGAAGTGGGTAATTGCCCATGGATAATACTTTGTATATTTTGTAGAAGGAACTGTCTCAATCCAAGAATATATACTGAAGCTGGAAACAGCTTTCATATACGAATGACTCAATGAATCATGAATGATTGTGATTTCTTGGGATCTAATTTGCTTTAACACAAATTTAAGTCTATATGAATGTATGCAAAAGCTTTGGACTCTCCAAGCTGTTTAAAAAAAAAAGCTGGCTACATTTTGAAGTCTTCTGAATCCTTTAACAGCTGACTGGTGTTTGAACAGTAAATTAGTAGAAATTTGTAAATGCTTTTAACTCCTATTCACAGCAAATTAGAGCCGGTTTGCATTTAAGTATGAGTGCTTGTGTACACTACACGCGCAAATGAGGAACACAATGAAAGAGGAATCTTAATGGCTACATACAGTACTTACTGGCATCTAATTTTCCATGTAGACCATTCAAGCTGCTGTGCGTCGTATCACATCGCAGCATATGGAATGGTACAAAAATGGTAAGATTATGATGGAGGTGGCCATCTACCTTTCTCTTCTCTGATCAAGAGCCTTTTAGGATCTTAAAGCTCCCAAATCTGGACTTTCTGGTTTTTCTTTAAAGACATTTCGCTTCTCATCCAAGAAGCTTCTTCAGCCCTGAGCTGAATAGGAGAGAAGCTCTGAAAGAAGAATAAAAGCACAGGCAGAACAATTTTGTGTGTGTACACAGCCATCGTTGAATAAATCCAACACAATTTTTTTCATCCTGCTTTCAGTTTTTTTGCAGATAGTCCCATAAATGGAAAGCACTTACCAAACTCTTTGCCATTGCACTGTCTTGATTCAAAATCATAGAAAGAGCATGATATCATGCATCACAATTGGATGGCCTGCCATGATATCAACTCTAGAGGCCCCTACTGAAATATTTTGAAGAAACGTGGATTAATGGCAAGCTTCTAAGCTGCCTGCCAGATAGGAGTTAGCATTTAAACTTGATATTGTTTTAATAAAGGGTAGCATTACATGTTTGGGTAGCTTCCTGCTCAGCAAATAATGATAATTTCCTGTTTAAGAATAATGTCTCATATAAAAACTGCTTGAACTTCTTGTTTCTTGGGAAAATAGAAGCACAAAACAATTAAGAAATTGGAAAAGTGCTATTATTTCAGATGTCAAGGAAATGTTGTTGGAAACATATGATCTCTCTGTTCTGGAAATGGAAATTATTATTTTTTGTACTAACTAAGGGATGCAGCAATGCATAGGACTATGGCAGAGATCCTATGATATTTTCTATGTTCATATTATTGTAGTGAATTCATTGACAAACCACTTATTGATAATTGAAATAAGATATATTTGTCTTTTTCTTTTTTTTCTTTGTATTTTTAGTTTGCATTTAAAAAAAAAATAGGCTAACAGATTTTCTTTTAAAAAAATTAAAAATAATGAAGGAAAAAACCCAGCAACATCATTTTATTGCATCTTTTTCCACCTAAAATGTAGATATTACCACGATGGCACAGTGGTTAGAATGCAGTACTGCAGCTACTTCTGCTGATCACCGGCTGCCAGCAGTTTGGCAGTTCAGGCTCAAGGTTGACTCAGCCTTCCATCCTTCCCAGTCAGTAAAAAGAGGACCCAGATTGTTGGGGGCATTATGTTGACTCTGTAAACCGCTTAGAGAGGGCTGCAAAGTACTGTGAAGTGGTATATCAGTCTAAATGCTATTGCTATACTAAATTCTCAAATATATTTATCTCAATGGAAGTGGCTTCTCTAAATTCATTTGCAACTTCATTGCCTCATAATATTTCAGTCAGAAAGATTGCCCTTTAGAAAGACAAACTGCATCTGGTCAATCACAATTGATAAATAGTATATATGCACCTCACTGGCAAAGAATATATCATATCTATTTATCTGTATCCTTTAGTGTTTTTATAAATAACTCAAGGCAGCAAAATCCAGCTTTTCAAAGCAGCTTTGGAGAAATAGCTTGCAAATGATACACATAGAAGTAGTAATGGATAAAAGATTTATTTTCCCCTATATGCAATTTTTAAAAAAATCTTATGTTTTGTTATCTGTTTTTATGGAGAAATACCAATAACAAAATTCAGTACTCTATTAGTACTGAATTTACCTATAAGTAACGTGTTCTACCATCTATATTGCTACTAGTAACCTTTTGGATCAAAACATTGTGGGCTACACCAGATCAGCCCAAATGTTAGTGAATACAAAGAGACTCTATCCCAGGGGTTTCAAACTCGTATCATCATAGCAGCATCATGTGATGTATTGGGACTTTTTCCCCTTCGCTAAACCAGACATGGGTGTGGCCAGCATAGGATGCATCTGGCCGGTGGGCCAGAAGTTTGATAGCCCTGCTCTATCCCAAATTGCTAAAAGCTAAGTAATCAACCTCTTTGCTTTATCTGGATGGATTTGTCAGAGTTTAATTACATGATATGGTAAATGCATAGGAAATTTTCTTTCTTATGGTGATGTACGAATCTTGAGTGAAGAGTCATCAAGATTCATTAAGGCAGGGTCCTAGAAACATTGTTTTCTTTAGACGTTTTAAATCTCAGACTCTATCAGGTTTGTGAAATCTGCAGAATTTAAATTTCTACCAGAAATATTAAACAAGTAGAATTCTCACCAGTCTTTTCTTATGTGCAGTGCTAAAAAATAGAAGACTGGGATGATTAATCTGCCTGCAGCCCCTCAGAAGACAAAGATCCTACCACCTAAATTCAGTGAGAATTTTTAGTGATATGATTTCAGCCTATAGGAAGGGGAGCTGGAGAAGTATAGCAATAGCTTGTTTCTGGGTAGTCTCCAGAGTTCCTCTGTGCCACTAAAATTGTAAAATGCTTTCAAAAGCACTGAACAATATTGTATTTTGCTTTTTGGAGGTATGTAAATTTATCCACACAACCTTGGCTTCCACTGTTTTATTACTTCTGTAGTTCATATCAACTGTTTCCTCTATATTTCCAATTTTGTTACTTGAGTTTTTCCTGCTACTCTACTGTTGGTCTTCCGTTTTCCCTATTTTTCTGAATCTTTTCCAATTCTGCATCCCTGACTATTTTGCTTTTGGTAATGAATCTTCTTTGACTTGCTAATCGTTGTTCAGTAATATTTGGAATCTGGATAAAAATGTCCATGTTCCCAAACGCTTTCTTTAAACATCCCCAATTTATCAGTTTTGATTGATAATAGCAGGCCAAAATAGCAAATTTTAAAAAACAATACTTTTTTCTTGCCTGTAGTTATTTATCTAGTAATCCTGCAGGACTAATCCAGGGGTGGGTTCTACTTACCTTTACTACCAGTTTGCAACGGGGCCGCATGCGCGCTCTTCTGCGCATGCCCAGAAGCATTCTGATGACGTCGTGGTTGGTGGGTGGAACCTCCCGCTGGTTTTACTACCGGTTCTATAGAACCAGTGTGAACCACAGGCAACCTACCATTGGACTAAACCCTGGTTGCCTAACCATAGCTCCTGAGTCCCATTGCTCACTTGCCAACATATGCCCAGGAGCTCTAATAGCTGAGGTGTTCCTTGTTGACTGTTGTCTCACCAAATTTAATGAGATGATGGATTCAATTAGTCTGGATCTTTCACTGAAACCTGTGGAAGTAGAATATACTGCCATCAGCATAGGTCTCAATCTCATCAGAGTACCACAAACTCATCACACATAGCAAGGGGAATATTATTATTTATTAAACTTGTATGCCCTCCCCAACTATCCAATGGTTTTGGATAACTCCCAACAACCAAACAAAGAAATGAAGATAACATCAATGAAACATAAAAGATGAGGACTTGGTGGCCGCCTGGAACAGTGCGGCCGCCGGGGCCTTGGACCGCGTCGTGCCTTTGCGGCCTCTGACCCGGCATCGAACTCACCTAGCTCCTTGGTTCTCCGAGGAGCTGAGGGAGATGAAGCGCCGGAAAAGACGCCTGGAGAGCGGGTGGAGGACCAGCCGGTCCGAATCTGACCGATCGCTAGTGAGGGCTTATATTAAGACCTATCTAGTGGCGATAAAAGCGGCAAAATCTACCTATTTTGCCGCTCTTATTGCATCATCAGATAATCGCCCAGCCGCCCTGTTTAGGGTGACCCGCTCCCTCCTACATCTGGAAGCGCGGGATGATCCCTTGCAGGGTCGAGCTGAGGACTTTGTGCAGTATCTGCATGACAAGATCGCTCAGATTCGGGAAGATCTGGCCTCCGACTGGGTAAGTTCAGACGGGATGATTGAGGCAGGTCTTGAGAATATTATCTGGGAGGAGTTCGATCCTGTGACTCCCGAGGACGTGGACAGGATTCTGGGACGGCTGAACGCGACCACATGTTTATTGGACCCGTGTCCCTCCTGGTTAGTGCTGGCTTCCCGGGAGGTTACACGAGGCTGGCTCCAGAGGATTATTAACGCTTCTTTGAGTGAGGGTGCCCTGCCGGTTGCTTTGAAAGAAGCGGTGGTGAGGCCCCTCCTCAAGAAGCCCTCTCTGGACCCGGCTGTGTTGGCCAACTATCGTCCAGTCTCCAACCTTTGTTTCATTGCGAAGGTTGTTGAGAGTGTGGTGGCGCGGCAGCTTCCACAGTACCTGGATGAAGCTGTCTATCTAGACCCGCTCCAGTCCGGCTTCAGGCCTGGGCACAGCACGGAAACGGCATTGGTCGCGTTGGTTGATGATCTCTGGAGGGCTCGGGATAGGGGTTGCTCCTCTATCCTGGTCCTATTAGACCTCTCAGCGGCTTTTGATACCATCGACCATGGTATCATGTTGCGCCGGTTAGAGGGGTTGGGGGTGGGGGGCACCGTTTTGCGGTGGTTCTCCTCCTACCTCTCCGACCGGTCGCAATCGGTGTTGGCAGGGGGGCAGCGGTCGACCCCGAGGTGCCTCGCTTGCGGGGTACCGCAGGGATCGGTCCTCTCGCCCCTCCTGTTCAACATTTATGTAAAGCCGCTGGGCGAGATCATCCGTGGCTTTGGGGTGGAATTCCACCAGTACGCTGATGATATTCAGCTGTACATCTCCACCCCAGGCCACCCCAACGATGCCCTTGAAGTGATGTCCCAGTGCCTGGAGGCCGTGCGGGCCTGGATGGGGAGGAACAGGCTTCGTCTCAACCCTTCCAAGACTGAGTGGCTGTGGCTTCCGGCGTCCCGATATAGCCAGCTGGTGCCATCGCTGGTTATTGGGGGTGAATCATTGGCCCCCATGGAGAGGGCTCGCAATTTGGGCGTCCTCCTGGATGCACGGCTGTCTTTAGAAGAGCACATGACGGCCGTGGCCAGGGGGGCTTTCTATCAGGTTCGCCTGATACGCCAATTGCGTCCCTTTCTGGATCGGGACTCCCTACGCACAGTCACTCAGGCACTCGTCATTTCCCGCCTGGACTACTGTAACGCTCTCTACATGGGGCTCCCCTTGAGGTGCATCCGGAGGCTCCAGTTGGTCCAGAATGCGGCCGCGCGGGGGATTATGGGAGCAACGGGACGCTCCCATGTGACACCTCTCCTGCGCGAGCTGCACTGGCTTCCTGTGGTCTTCCGGGTGCGCTTCAAGGTGTTGGTGACCACCTTTAAAGCGCTCCATGGCTTAGGGCCAGGGTACTTACGAGATCACCTTCTGCCGCCAATAGCCTCCCACCGGCCAGTACGTTCGCACAGAGAGGGCCTCCTTAGGGTGCCGTCCGCCAGACAATGCCGGCTGGCGACCCCCAGAGGGAGAGCCTTTTCTGTAGCGGCACCCGCCCTGTGGAATGACCTACCCCCAGAGATACGCATGATACCTGACCTCCGGGCTTTCCGACGAGCCCTGAAAACACATTTATTTCATCTAGCCGGCCTGGCTTGACCCTATTGTTTCGGTTTTAAATTATAAATTGGTTTTAACTTGGTTGTTTTAAATTGTGGGCCAAAACTATTTAATTATTTTAAATTGTTTTTTAATTTTGTATGCTCTATTTTATTTTGGCTGTTCACCGCCCTGAGTCCAGCTGGAGAAGGGCGGTATACAAATTAAATAAATAAATAAATAAATAAATAAATAAATAAATAAATAAATAAA